>OZ012739.1:160103561-160595607 GCA_963859935.3 Lathyrus sativus
GCTATATGTACTCGGCAGTTGTCGAATGCTACGAGACTCTCAAGGAAATCATACTGAGCCTTCTACTAGATGCAGAAGATAGACAGTAAGAATATAAAGAAAAAAAGAAGCTTTATAGCCTATGTTCACCCATTTGATTTTCTTCGTATTAGAATCGTAATGGTTTTCGGGTTTCTTTCATGAATGAAATAGGGTTATACAGCTCATATGCTGCAAAGTAGAAGAATGCATAGAACATGAAAATTTTGTCAAAGAATTCAAAATGAGTGGCTTGCCTTCACTAAGTGAGAAGTTAGAGAAATTCTTAACTCTATTGGTAACTTTTTTTTTTTCCCTTTTTGTTACTATAATTCAATTCCTTCTTGATGGACTTATTGAGGTCTTACAATTTTTCCATTGGCAGCGAGCTGAAGACAGCAAGTCCGAGCCTCAGATAGTCAATGTGCTGCAGGATATTGTAGAAATTATCATTCAGGATGTTATGGTCGATGGCCATGCGTATGTTTGAAAATTTAAGTTCAATATTGTTGTATGAATTTTATTACTTGCCACTCTCTATGGACTCAATGATATTTTCTCGGTTCTTTCTTCAGAATTCTGCATGCACCTCAGCATCATAATGTTCAGAGTGGACAGCAGCAGAGGTTTGTTAACATCGACACTTCATTTACTCAGAAGAGATCGGTGATGGAGAAGGTAGTCTTGAAATCCACACTCCTTACATTATTCTTTAAGAAAAGGCGAAATGCACCGTCCGATGTGATGTCTGATGAGGATAAAGTATGTTGGAGTTATTTTTAAAACGTGGTTTCAAAGTAGGCTCATGCGAAAATATAACGAATTCTCATTGGATGGATGTCGTTGTAAATTAATTTACGCCGACAGTGAATTACCATTAAACTATTGTTGTTTTCATATAAGCTGTTACTTACTAGTCTTTTTCGTTTCTGTAGGTTATTAGACTTCACTTGCTTTTAACAGTCAAAGAATCTGCGATAAATGTGCCCCAAAATATTGAAGCCCGCCGCCGTATTACATTCTTTGCGAACTCCTTGTTTATGAATATGCCGAAGGCTCCTAAAGTTCGGGATATGTTGTCTTTCAGGTTAGTCGTTATAAATATTCTAACAGTTTTACCTCATGTTCCATGATGTCTAATCTCTCTGCCTTCGGCTTCAGTGTTCTAACACCGTATTACAAAGAGAATGTTCAATATTCCAATGATGAGCTCAAAAAGGAAAATGAAGATGGAATTTCGATTTTATTCTACCTAACAATGATATATCCTGGTGAGTATTGCTTTATATGCTTAGCTATAATTTCTCCCCCTTTAATGCATTTGCACTCGTGTTATTTACTTACATTAACGCAATGCAGATGAATGGGCCAATTTCGATGAGCGCATGAAAAGTGAAAATGTTGAGGAAGAAGAAGATAGGGAGGAATATGTTCGTCAGTGGGCATCTTACAGAGGGCAGACACTTTCTCGAACAGTGAGAGGAATGATGTACTATTGGCAAGCCTTACTCCTCCAGTACCTCATAGAAAACTCAGGAGATTATGGTGAGTTCTCTATTTCACATGCTGTTTTTCAAATTCAAATCACGAGATTTGGCGGAAACAGTTCATTTATGAATGTACTATATACCATGTCTCATGCAGGTATTTCTGAAGGCTACCGGACCGTGGAAATCAACGACAGAGATAAGAGGCTTCTTGAACAAGCAAAAGCTCTGGCTGATTTAAAGTTCACCTATGTCGTTTCTTGTCAACTGTACGGTTTGCAAAAAAAGTCTAAAAATACTTTTGACAGAAGCTGTTTCAATAATATTCTCAATCTGATGGTAACGTAAGTCAATACAACCGTTTCGGTGAACTGTTTAAGGTCCTTGTAAACTAAGAACGGTATTGATGATGGAAAAATTAAACATTCCATGCAGACATTCAGCCCTTCGCGTTGCGTATATCGATGAAACGGAAGACACAAAAGGGGGAAAGAAAGTCTATTACTCTGTGCTTGTCAAGGGAGGGGATAAATATGATGAGGTATAAACGAATTAGATTGGATCATTAACGAATTAGATTGGATACTAGTACTTTATCGTAATGCTTCTGTGTTATATTGATAGGAAATATATCGCATAAAGCTTCCTGGTCCTCCAACCGAAATTGGGGAAGGGAAACCTGAAAACCAAAACCATGCCATCATATTTACTCGCGGAGAAGCGTTACAAACCATAGACATGAACCAGGTAACTTTTCCTCAGACTTTAACTCAAGTTAACATAAGAAATCACATATAATAAAAAGTTATACAAAAGTAGCAGGCAAACGGGCATCAAGCTGCGCCGCTACCCCATAAAAATTATTTATAACTTAGTACCTTTTGTATATCAAGCTGCGCCGCTAACCCTTAAAAATTATTTATAACTAAGTAGTACTTTTTGTATAACTCAATGCTTGTATTTTTTTAAGGACAATTACTATGAAGAAGCTTTCAAAATGAGAAATGTATTGGAAGAATTTCACGCGCATAAAGGGCAAAGGAAACCAACTATATTGGGTCTAAGAGAGCATATATTTACAGGAAGGTCTGTCTTGTTACAGTATTTAGTCAAGTATTTAATTTTATATGAATTAATTTTTTCACGACCAAGTAAACATATTTTTATCATCAAATATGAAATGATAACATATATATTAATATTTGCTTGTTTGTTTTTGTTATTTGGCAGTGTTTCGTCCCTTGCTTGGTTTATGTCGAACCAGGAGACCAGCTTTGTGACCATTGGCCAACGTGTTTTGGCAAATCCTTTAAAGTTAGTCCCAATTCGGATTTTTCTACATATCTCGGTGTTTTGACTACCTTGCATAGTAAACTTTTTTATTACATATGTTAAGTAATCCATGTTCCTGAATTTGCAGGGTTCGATTTCATTATGGCCATCCCGATATATTCGACAGAATCTTCCACATAACAAGAGGTGGCATAAGCAAAGCATCAAAAACTATCAACTTAAGCGAGGATATATTTGCAGGTACGTCGAGGTTGCACAGAAACTGTCCATCTGGTGAATGGGATTTTCTTTACTGATTTTTGCTTTTAACATCTATCGATAGGGTACAACTCAACTCTTCGTCAAGGATATATTACACATCACGAGTACATACAAGTTGGTAAGGGGCGAGATGTTGGTCTGAATCAGATTTCACTCTTTGAGGCTAAAGTTGCAAATGGAAATGGAGAACAAACTCTTTGCCGTGACGTTTATCGTCTCGGCCGAAGATTTGACTTCTTCAGAATGCTGTCGTTCTACTTCACAACAGTTGGGTTCTATTTCAGCAGCATGGTAATTAATCGAATCACCTTTTGGAAATCATATCATGATAGTTGATTGTTAGTATTCATATTGTGTTCCTAGAATGTGCTTTGCTGAATTTGAGTACTATGTGTGTATTTTCAGATTACCGTGCTTACGGTGTACGTGTTCTTATACGGACGTGTATATATGGTATTGAGTGGAGTCGAGAGAGAAATTATTCAAAGTCCGGATATACATCAGAGCAAAGCCCTCGAACAAGCCTTGGCATCTCAGTCTGTAGTTCAGTTGGGTTTGCTTCTGGTGCTTCCCATGGTTATGGAAATCGGTTTGGAGAAGGGATTTCGCACGGCCTTAGGTGATTTCATCATCATGCAACTTCAGTTAGCCTCTGTGTTCTTTACTTTCCAGCTTGGAACAAAAGCTCATTATTACGGACGCACACTCTTGCATGGAGGCTCTAAATATAGGCCAACAGGTCGCGGATTTGTCGTCTTCCATGCAAAGTTTGCTGATAACTATCGGATGTACTCACGAAGTCACTTTGTGAAGGGCCTCGAAATACTTATACTGCTGATCATTTACGAGATCTATGGAGAGTCTTACCGTAGCTCAACTCTTTATTTCTTCATCACAATGTCAATGTGGTTTTTGGCCATTTCTTGGTTATTTGCTCCGTTCTTGTTCAATCCTTCTGGTTTTGATTGGCAAAAAACGGTGGACGATTGGACGGATTGGAAGCGATGGATGGGAAACCGTGGTGGTATTGGTATTCCGTCGGATAAAAGCTGGGAATCTTGGTGGGATGAAGAGAATGAACACCTGAAATTCTCAAATGCCAGGGGGAAAATACTCGAGATTCTTCTCGCATGTCGCTTCTTTATCTACCAATATGGAATCGTCTACCAACTGAATATTGCGCGTCGTAGCAAAAGTCTTCTGGTAGAGCAACTCATTTTTTTCGTTGTTTTACTCCTATTATTTGTCGCAAGCTTTCAGCAACGTCTTACTATCTTCCGGTTTTTTTTTTCATTACAGGTATTTGCACTTTCATGGGGAGTTTTAGTTATAGTCCTTATCGTCTTAAAGGTACATAAATGCTACCTTAAGTTTTCGATAAAGCAAGGCGAGCTTTAGTTCAGACTATCATTTGCCGTTGTAAAGTTAAAACTATTTCACATTTCTGTGATATAAATAAATCTGATTTTTCATGTTTTGCATAAACTTTCATATGGCTGTCAGATGGTTTCCATGGGTAGACGGAGATTTGGCACCGACTTTCAGCTCATGTTTCGTATTCTCAAGGCGCTTCTGTTTCTCGGCTTCTTGTCAGTAATGACAGTGTTATTCGTTGTGTGCGCGCTTACTGTATCAGATTTGTTTGCTTCCATTCTCGCCTTCATGCCCTCCGGATGGGCCATTATTCTGGTAAGTCGAAACTTCCGCATCTTAGTAAGCTAACAACAATCTTTCCTTGTTTTGCCAACATTTTGGATATTATATCTGAATACTTTCTTTTACTTTTGCAATCAAGATTGCGCAAACATGTAGGGGACTCTTGAAGTGGGCGAAACTATGGGCTTCGGTGAAAGAGCTTTCGAGAGCATATGAATATGTAATGGGACTAATAATCTTCATGCCAACAGCAGTTTTGTCATGGTTCCCATTTGTGTCGGAGTTCCAAACTCGGTTGTTATTCAATCAAGCATTTAGTCGAGGACTTCAGATTTCGATGATTCTTGCCGGAAAGAAAGACACTTACAACAAAGCCGAATGACATGTTTAAATATACACGATATTCATTAACCGCAATTTTTGTGTTCGTATTTAAACTGCATTAATCATCAAAATTTATGTCGATCTTTTCAAATGTAGGCAGGAACTTGAAGTTTTCAGTTTGAAGAGAAATGGATCTTTCCCACTTATCAGAAAATTTTGGAAGTTCTGATTATTGTCTTGTCCTTTTTATCTAAATTTTAGTGACTTAGAACAGGAATGAAAAATGAAAATCCAAAATCTTGGTAATGGATAAAACGGCATATTGTATATGTATCATATAGGTTGATGTTTATTTATTTCTTTATGTAAAATAGAAAAGGATTCAGACAAATCATTATACCTCAATTTAATTCCGGAAATTCTTTTGGTGTATAAGGTACTGACACCGATCAAGTATTGTTTTTTTTATCAGACATCGAATTCGGTATTTTCTGAACTTCTCTAAAAGCATTCTATAATAGGATGTAGAGCATTTATATTGCCAACCCTTAAATTAAACTTCATCTCTATATAGGAGCATTTATATTGCCAACCCTTAAATTAAACTTTACATCTCTATATAGGCGGTGTTATTATCCTTATGTCCTTATATACATACATTGGGAATTTTGAAAATTAATCGGAATTTTCTGATAAAAAATAAATATTTTTGAAAAATATTTGAAGAAATATTAGAATTTTCAAAAAAAAAAAATCGAAAATTTTGAATTTTTTTATATTATCAAAAATTTTGAAATTTCTAATAAATTAGAACACTTTTTTTAAAATTCTCGATAATATTAAATTTATTTTTTTGTTTATTAAAATATCGAAATTTTAAAAAATTCAAAAAAATAAGGCAATACCAAATGTTTTAAAAAATTCGATATGTTAATTTAAAAAAAAAATCGATAAAGAATATATATCAGAAATTTAAAAATGAACTATCGAAAATTTGATCTATTATTAGAAATTTAGAATGAACTATCGAAAATTTTGTTAACATTTTTTACTTAAAATTGTCCATGGACAATTTGAAAATTACAAAAATATGTGGGAGTGTTAGGTTTAATTGAGGGGGTGACAGGTTAATTGCTCTAGGATGTATGTTGTGGGTTTATTCAAAGAGCTGGAAAATTGGGTTGCTGGATGGAAAGCCCACAAAAAATTAGGGTTTGATCGGAGCCATTATTTTAGAAAATTGTTTAAGGCACCTTAAGCATTGCTTTTCCATCCTAGTGAAAAACTAAAACTACTTCTAGATTCCGAAAATGCATCTCTGGACGCACCCTACTCACATTCATTTTTGAGCTAGACCCTAAGGCTATGAAAAAACAGAGATGTATCTCTGTGTAACTTACGGAGATGCATCTTCAGACGCTGTTTTAATAAAAAACGTGTCAGACCCTTCTTCTTCCTCATTTTTCAAAATACTCTCTCAAAACTTTCAAAACCTCTCAACTCTCAAACTCTTTCAACTCACATTCTCTCAAACCCATTCTACTCACTTCAAAGTTTGTACCATCGACATCCAATCAATCAAAGAGCTCACTCAACATCAAATTAAACTCTCGCATTTGGTAAGTTTTTTTATTTTCTATACTTTTTTTATTTCTATATACATTTGTAGAAATTTAGCATTACATTATGTAATAGTTAATTTAAATATGTTTTTAAAATTAACATTATGTTTGGTAGGTAGTTTAAATGATCAATGCATTATGTTGGATGTTAGAGTGGACTGCATTTCCGCCATTGTCGTTCATCTGAGTTGCAAAACATTACAGAGATGCATCTCCGAAAATTTTCAACATTTTGATTTTCCGAAGTTTATATGTCTTCATTGTTTGGCTTGACTTCATTGTGTTTCATTTGTATAATACTTGTGTAATATGTAAGTGTCATAAGTTATTCACATATTAATAATGCTTGCGTATTTATATTAGATTAAACAACCATGAGAATAATACAATGTATTATGTAAGTGGCACAAGTTATTCACATATTAATAATGGTGTATACCACCTTTTAACCTAAAACTGCTATGGTCCCTATATGAGAAGTTGATCGCTTTAGTTTCATCAAGTATTGTTTGTAATAAGAAGATTATAAATCAGATAACAACGATTCATGTGGAGGGATATGAGTGATCTAAAGGATATTTTTCATTCCTATATAAGAGAAAGTATTATCTTCAAGCCCACTTAAATGCACGACCATGCTGAAGTACAACAATATGGGATACCGAGCTTTTTTATTATTAATAAGTATATTAGGGTATTAAGGAATATAATATTGAATTATACAAGAGTGACACAAACTATGTTGCGTGTTCAATATATACAAGGTAAAAAATCATGTGATCTAACATAACCTTTATGTGAAATATATATATATATATATATATATATATATATATATATATATATATATATATATATATATATATATATATATATATATATATATATATATATATATATATATATATATATATATATATATATATATATATATATATATATATATATATATATATATATATATATATATATATATATATATATATATATATATATATATTATTGTGTTTATCGTAAATTTTGAAAAGTAATCGGAATTTTTCGGTAAAAAATAAATATTTTTCAAAAATATTTGAAGAAATACTAGAATTTCCAAAAAAAAATCAAAAAATTTGGTAGTCTGACAAGACACTTCCTTTTATTGACTTTTGGGCGACATATTGAATATCATACTTGACAAAAGCATGTGCCATCTTGATAGTCTTCCCGTATGAGCAGTTTTCTCGAATATGTACTTTATTGGATCCATTTTGGATATCAACAGAGTAGTGTGGCAAATCATATACTGTCTCAGACGTTTGGCTGCCTATGTCAACGCGCATCAAGATTTTTCCAATGGGGAATAACGACTCTCGCAATCGGTAAACTTCTTGCTCAGGTAATAAATTGCATGCTCTTTCTTCCCTAATTCATCTGTTTGGCCCAGGACACAACCCATTGATTCCTCGAGCACAGTCATGTACATGAATAGAGGTCTTCCAGGGACAAGAGGGATTAGTATCGGAGGCTCTTCGAGATACCCTTTGATATTTCCGAATGCTGACTGGTAGTTCTTATTCCACACAACCGCTTGATCCTTTCGTAACAACTTAAAGATTGGCGTGCAAGTAGGAGCCAAGTTGGAGATGAATCTGGAAATATAATTTAGTCTGCCGAGGAACCCTCTGACTTGTTTCTCCATTTGTGGCACATGAATTTCTTTGATGGCTCGTACCTTTTCGGGGTCCACTTCGATTCCACATTGACTAACGATGAAGCCGAGTAGTTTGCCGGATCTAACCCCGAAGGTACATTTGGTAGGATTTAGCCTTAATTGGTATCTTCTAAATCGGTCACAATTATGCCAAGTGGGGTGTGCTTTGAGACTATCAACGCTATTTCCGATGCTGAAGACGGAGATAGCGACTGCGATATGGACGCATGGATCAAGCCAAGCGTGCCAGGACAAAGTCTCTGCAACTGGTCCATCCGGGAAACTGTCCCAGTGACTTTTAAACATTAATGACTTGTTTTATCAATTGTTGAATAATCCTATGTCCTACCCGGGGCATAGTGATGTTACATTAGGGCTACTTGATTATGTGTATTGCACTGTTTTAATCATGAAATAAAGGCGTTTTTCATATTCAAATATTGTAATCCCTGTTTTTCTTGTTTTTACTTTAACAATAAATGGCAACGTGGTTATTTGCTTTGTTTGCGTGTTGAAGTGTTTAACCATTTCCTTTGCAGGACTAATATTTCAGATGACATCTCATACGAACCGCCTATGACTCGTTTCGACTTCGAGCACCCGGTATTCCAAGCAGAGGAAGAGATTGTTGAGGATAGCGACCTGCCAGAGGAGCTGACTCGTTTGTTGAAACAGGAAGAGAGAATCATTCTGCCTCACCAGGAGGAAATTGAGATCATTAACGTGGGGTCGGAAGAAGTTGTGAGAAATATCCGTATAGGGGCTGCACTGCAGAGCGACATCAAGCAAAGGCTGGTTGAGATACTGCTAGAGTACAGTGATATATTTGCGTGGTCGTACGAGGATATGCCTGGGTTAGATACAGACATGGTTGTGCACCGTCTGCCATTGCGAGAGGAATGTCTGCCTGTTAAACAGAAACTCAGAAGAACCAGACCAGACATGGCTGTGAAAATCAAGGAGGAAGTTCAAAAACAGTGGGATGCTGGTTTCCTAGCTGTTACAACTTATCCGTCATGGGTCGCTAATATAGTACCAGTGCCGAAGAAAGACGGTATGTGCGAATGTGTGTAGACTACCGTGATTTGAATAGGGCGAGCCCGAAAGACGACTTTCCACTTCCTCACATTGATGTGTTGGTTGATAATACTGCTCAGTTCTCCGTATTCTCCTTCATGGACAGCTTCTCAGGCTATAATCAGATCAAAATGGCGCCAGAAGACATGGAGAAGACTACCTTCATTACTCCCTGGGGAACATTTTGCTACAAAATGATGCCCTTCGGACTGAAGAATGCTGGGGCAACATATCAACGTGCTATGACGACTCTCTTTCATGACATGATGCACAAAGAGATCGAGGTTTATGTTGATGATATGATTGCCAAATCCCAGACGGAGGAGGGGCATTTGGTTAATCTGCTGAAACTGTTCAAAAGGCTTAGGGAGTTCAGGTTGAGGCTGAACCCTAACAAGTGCACCTTTGGGGTGAGATCGGGTAAACTGCAGGGGTTTATCGTGAGCGAAAAGGGAATAGAGGTTGATCCTGCGAAGATAAAAGCAATACAAGAAATGCCGACGCCTAAAACAGAAAAAGAAGTGCGTGGGTTTTTAGGGAGGTTGAATATCTCACCTAACTGCGACATGCGAGCCGTTATTCAAGTTGTTGAAAAAGGATCAGGTGTTGACCTGGAATGAAAATTTTCAAAAGGCGTTCGACAAGATAAAAGAATACTTGCAGGAACCTCCCGTTTTGATACCCCCAGTGGTCGGGAGAGCTTTGACTATGTATTTGACGGTTCTTGAGGAAAGTATGGGTTGTGTTCTCGGTCAACACAACGAGACCGGACGTAAAGAGCATGCGATCTACTATTTGAGTAAGAAGTTTACCGACTGTGAGTCCAGATACTCAATGCTCGGAAGACGTGTTGCGCGCTAGCCTGGGCCGCCAAACGTTTAAAGCAATACATGCTGAATCATACAACCATGCTAATTTCAAAGATGGATCCAATCAAATACGTGTTTGAGAAGTAAGCACTCTCCGGAAGAATTGCCCGATGGCAGATGGTGTTAACCGAATACGATATCCAATATGTCTCATAAAAGGCTATTAAAGGTAGCGTTCTGTCAGAGTACCTTACGGAGCAGCCTGTTGAGGACTACCAATCGATGAGGTTTGATTTTCCTGACGAGGATATCATGTACTTGAAAATGAAAGATTGTGAAGAACCGTTGCCGGACGAAGGACCAGAGTTGGGTTCCAAATGGCAGTTGATATTTGACGGAGCTGTAAATTCCTATGGTAGCGGAATAGGGGCAATTATCACCACTCCTCAGGGGTCGCACATCCTCTTTACTGCTCGATTGACTTTTCCCGTTACCAATAATGAGGCTGAATACGAGGCTTGCATCATGGGTCTGGAAGAAGCTATTGATTTGCGAATCAAGAACCTGGATGTATACGGAGACTCAGCTTTAGTGGTGAATCAGATTAAAGGAGAATGGGAGACACGTCAGCCCAATTTGATACCGTATATGAATTATGCAAGGAGATTGTTGCCTTTCTTTGACAAGGTGGAATTGCATCACGTGCCACGAGCAGAAAATCAAATGGCTGACGCCCTGCCGACATTGTCTTCAATGTATAAAGTTAACTTCTGGAACGAGGCTCCCCGGATTGTTATCTCTCGGCTCGATAGGCCTGCATTCATATTTGCCATTGATGAGGCTCCCGATGGTAAACCCTGACTTGGTGTATCCGGCTGGGGCATCCAGTCGAGATCAGAAGACTCTCAGGAGATTGGCTGGCAATTTCTATCTGAACCCGGACGGTGTCCTATACAAAAGAAACCACGACTTGGTGTTGCTACGTTGTGTAGATGAGAAAGAGGCGAAGTTACTCATGGAAGAGATACATGAGGGTACATTTGGTACACATGCTGGTGGGAATGCTATGACGAGAAAGCTACTGCGAGCAGGTTACTATTGGTTAACTATGGAAACAGACTGTTTCAAGTTTGCAAAGAGGTGTCATAAATGCCAGATTTATGCAGACAAAATCCATGTGCCTCCAAGTCCTCTGAATGTGATGTCATCACCGTGGTCTTTCTCGATGTGGGGAATTAATATGATTGGCAAGATTGAGCCTACGACATCCAACAGACACTGGTTCATTTTGGTGGCAATCAATTACTTCACCAAATGGGTGGAAGCAGCATCATATGCTAATGTCACCAAACAAGTGGTCGCCAGATTTATCAAACGAGATATTATCTGCAGATATGGAATCCCTGAGTGGACTATCACCGACAACAGTTCGAATTTGAATAACAAAATGATGAAAGAGTTGTGTCAGAATTTTAAGATTGAGCATCACAACTCTTCTCCTTACCGGCCCAAGATGAATGGCGCTGTCGAAGCGGCCAATAAGAACATAAAGAAGATTGTTCAGAAGATGGTTGTGACATATAAGGACTGGCATGAGATGCTAACTTTCGCTTTACACGGTTATCGTACGACGGTACGCACATCAACCGGGGAAACCCCTTTTTCATTGGTATACGGGATGGAGGCAGTGTTACCGTTGGAGGTCGAGATTCCTTCCCTGAGGGTTTTACGTGATGTCCAACTCGACGAGGCAGAATGGATTAAAGATAGACTGAATCAGCTCAGCTTAATGGATGAGAAGAGGCTGACTTCTTTAGCATACGGTCGGTTATATCAGAGCCGGATGAAGAAAGCTTACGACAAGAAGGTATGCCCTCGAAGCTTTCAGACGGGCGATCTTGTTTTAAAAAAGATTCTCCCACCACAAACAGATCACAGGGGCAAGTGGACTCCTAATTACGAAGGATCCTACGTTGTCAGAAAAGTCTTCTCTGGAGGAGCCTTGTTACTATCCACCATGGATGGTGAAGACTTTACGTCCCCTGTGAATTCGGACGCAGTTAAAAAATACTTTGCTTGAAAGGGACCCGCTGGACAGTAAAAAGAGAGTCCAAGCAAAAATGGGGCATCCCGGCGGACCATAAAATATGAATAAAAGGTTCGGGCAAAAGTTAGGGATAAAATTGAAAAGATGTACACCCGCGAAGTCGAAAACCTCAAAAGGGCGACTTCGGCAAAAAAGGGTATCCCCGTGAATTGAAAACCCGCAAAGGGCGGTTCACGCAAAAGTTAGGGATTGAAAAAGCAAATGACCACGGTCCGGATTTGATACGACATTGCTTAGTGGTTTGGGAGTACCTGGGGGCCGTCTATCCAAAAACAATCTCTTCCGAAGATCGAGTACCGGGAAAGCGCAGAGTCAGGCGGGTCATAGGAGGATCAACTCATGGTGTATATCTGCATCACGTTGCCGACATGTATACAACTATTGCTTTGTATTTTCTCTATGCTTCTTGTGCATATATGTATGTGTATTTGTGCGTAACTTCCTCTTTTCAGGAGTTGCATCCAGTGTACAAAACTTTGCCTATTTAGAGGCCCATTATCAATAAAACGTGTTATTCGGTATTTGATGCTTGTTCTTTACTGTTTTGTTTGTGAAAGACGCCGATGTTTTTGATAAACTTGCACTCGCATAATCTTGCTGGCCCTTGCCAATAATTGCTAAAACTTCGAATTGACTGAAGTGATGTCACAGATGCTAACCCGGATAGAGTCGGTTGTATAGGCCTGTTTTGCCTCGTTTGTGTTTTGTAGGGTTCTCACCTTTGGAGCAAACGGTCAGGAATGGTATTCCCTAACCAAGGTCGCTTGATGTAAGACCTAATTCCAGTTGATGTCATTCCTCAGCTAGTCGCAGCTTATCCCCGGAGAGTTGAAATGACGTTATCCCTTATCGAATGAGGGATATTCTCCCCAGAAGAGTGTCCTCAGGGAAGTTGTCCACAGGATATCCCCAACAAGTCTAAATCAGTATCCCCTGCAGAGGTTGCGCTCCTTAGCGGATCGAAGGTGTGCACGTTCAATCTCCGGCATGGGAGATTCCCGCAATAGTTAACCAAGTTGTTGGTTCGAAAGGATTATACCCGAAGGAGGATTTTCTTACTCCCCCCACAGGTCGTCATGCCATTGGCGGGATGTTGATCCTCCGCAGAGTGGTAGCTCCGAGTTTGTAAACTGTGCCCAGACAGTGTGCTTTTCCTAGAAGTGTCGCTTCTTTCCCCAGACGAGTTGGTTCACCAGCAAGGAGTTTTGCCCTTTCCTCCCAGTGGAAATTGATGTTTAATCTCTCCCCGACAGAGTTGGTTTTGTTTCCGGCATTTATTTTACCGGAATATCTTACGATACTTGTTCGCCCCAGCGGAGTTGGCTTTATCCTCAACATTCATGTTGTTGAGACAACACTATCAGAGTGGCCCCGACAGCTTGAGCCTGCATCCGCATTTGCATATATCATCATATTTGCATCTACTCGAACGCATAGCATTTCCATGCCGTACGGAGCATTACGCCATTGTCAAACATACGCATTGTGAAGCATAAGTCTGGTTGGTCACCTCTTTGATTTTAGGTGTTCGTCCCTGCAGGTAATTGGAATTCTTGTTCAGGATGGTTTTCAGATATTCAGATTTGCGGCATAAGATATGTGATGATAATGTTCGTCCCGCCATATGTTCCCTTATCAGAGGTGCTTGATTAACTTCCCTTCTTCCTCAGCAGAGTGTTCTTTACACAGTTTCATAATTGGACTTTGGAGTTGTTGTCAAAGATTCCCCAGTGGAGTGTTCCATCGGGTTGCTGTCACGTTAGCATCTTAAGAAAAGATTTCGGGGATTAGACATCTGAAGTCATTACTCGTCATCAAGTTGAATGTCTGGCAGTTGACGTCAGAATTTCCCCCGGCAAAGTTCTCCCCGGTTTGTTGATATGGCTTCATAATCTGACTTTGAAGTTATTGTCAGTTGCTTTCAGCGGTCAACGGCTTCACGATTAGACTTCGATGTTGTTGTAAAAGGAAGATTCTAGCAATTACACGTTTGAAGTCGTTACTTGTTGTTACAACTTCGTAATTCGACTTTGAAGTTGTTGTTGGCATTTTTCAAGGGGGATTTCAGCGTTTAGACGGCTGAAATCGTTATTTGGTGTCACTGCTTCGTAATTAAACTTTGAAGTTGTTAGTAGCAGTGGATGGCTTCATAATTAGACCTCGGAGTTATTATCAATTTATACGGCTTCATAATTCGACCTTGGAGTTATTGGCAGAGTTAAATAGCTTCCTAACTAGACTTTGGAGTTGTTGTTAGGAATTCCCTAGCGGATTTTCCTCGCGAAGCGGTTATGTCAGCATTGCAGACCTCATGATTTGACTTTGGAGATCGGCATGGTTTTCTTTGAGTGGCTGTTACGTCAGCGTTACACGGCTTCATAATTAGGCTTTGGAGTCGTCGTTAGCGGTTCCCCAACAGAGTTTTCTCTAGCAGCTGTTACGTCAGCATTGCGTGCTTCATACTTAGACCTTAGAGTTGTAGTCAACAGCAAACGACTTCGTAATTAGACTTTGGAGTCCTTCAAGCATTACATCAGCTTCATGATTGGACTTTGGAGTTGTTGTCCGGAAGTTTTGTCCGCATGGAATAGCTTCATAAGTAGACTTTGGAGTTGTTGCCAGATTTTTCCCCACAGAGTTGCTTAATGAAGTTTCTCTTATCCGGCCATCGGAGTATTTTCTTCAAGTTTGCTGTTCCGTCAGCGTCACAGAGTTTCATAATCAAAATTTCAGGAGTTGTCTCCTGTTGTCGAAATAGGTGCCTGACAGTTAATTTCAGAGCATCCCTAGTGGGTTTGGCTACTGCAAAGATAAGGCAGAGTTATTGTCCAGTATGATTGACAGAATTGAATTCCTATTGGGTGGAAGAATTCTATCCCCAGTGAAGTCGCAGTGATTTCTTCGTGTTGACAAAATATTATCCCCAGTAGAGTCCTCCTCAAAGTCGTTGTCGCGTCAGCGCTAAAAGGTTTGTGGGTTGGAACCAATGGAGTTAGCTACTGCAGAGATGGGCAGAGAAGCTATGTTCAAGAGAAGGTTTTCCCGTATGGATAGGCGGATGAAGTTTCCTGTGTTTAGACAGATGATTTTCCCGTATGGATAGGCGGATGGAGTTTCCTGTGTTTAGGCAGACGGTTTTCCCGTATGGATAGGCGGATGAAGTTTCCTGTGTTTAGACAGATGATTTTCCCGTATGGATAGGCGGATGAAGTTTCCTGTGATTAGACATATGGTTTTCCCGTATGGACAGGCGGATGAAGTGTTCCTGTGTTTAGACAGATGATTTACCCGTATGGATAGGCGAATGGTGTAACACCCCCTTCTATACCCCAAATAAATGCATATAAACACATACAAATTATCAGAGTAAAAAGATTTTATAATAAGGTATAAAAGAAGAGTGCCACAATTTCACCAACGAAACTCTTTAACATTTTGCTCCATAAAATATGTAACAATTCCGTAGTTTTAGAATTCACATTTCAACATTTAATTTGAGCGAAAGATAACATCATTTAATCAGTTCCAAAATATTAATTCAAATGCACATAAGTCATCCAGATTAATACATCATATCAGTTAGATTACAAAACCACATCAGCTGATACATCGCAATGTATCACAAAAGAATGACTATACTAGTCTAACTACCCAGTGTTACATATCAGAGCAGCCGACTCAAAAGAATGAAGACTAACTTCACAAAGGACTCCAGCATCCTAATCTGCAATGCCTCATAGAGCATTATAAAACAGCAGAAGGGTGAGAAATATAACCATAATAATCAAAGCATAAGATTATATATATAGGTAGTCATATAACACATATTCACATTTCTCACCACACTTCATTCTCTTAGTCATATATATTTACCACACATATATAGACAAACCTGGATATTCACAAAGCATTTCCACATTATGCATACACTTACAATTTCCACAATCTCATCATTCACACATAAGCATCTCTTCATGCATATGTCATATATCAATGTGACTCAATAACTCAATGCAACTCATGCAATGCGGTACCGACTCTCGTTATCTTTTTTCGGTTTTTACATTAAACCGGGTCCACTCTTCTAGACCGATAACCCGTTATCTTTTTTTCGGTTTTTACATTAAACCGGGTCCACTCTTCTAGACCGATAACCACAAAGGCCCGTCCTCTAAGCCTTCAAACCCACTCTTCTAGGTTTGGGACAAGCCACTAGTTTCCACGAAACTAACAGACATTGCCTCTTGACTAAATGATGCGTGTACAATCAGTCACAACAAATGCACTTAAGACCGACATCTTAATCTCATGCATTCAAATAATTCATCTCTTCAAGAATTACATTATGATTGCACACACAACATATTCACATAACATTCATCGAGGTATTCATAATTCGATACTACATCATATTTAGCAAGCAATGCACGCATACCCATCATTATGCTCTCATGCATTTTTCATGTATTTTAACATACAATCGCATATAAACAATATGCATCCACAACACATTTTTCATAGTATGTTTATTCTTTATCTCATGCCATCTCATACAAGGTATACACATCACAATACCAATCATACAATTATAAGTTATGCACACATATCCACCATGTTCTCATGCATACTCATCACATAATTGTATACACATCAAACATTCGCAAGTTCATTAGACAATACACATACATTCATCATTGTATTCACATGTATTTCTATTTATCACAATTAATACGCATCACACCTCAAACTAGGATTCACGCCCGTAGGCTACCCACAACACACATCATCACAATAGATCATATCTATATCACATCATAGAGGTATTGACCTATGAGAGGCAACCAAACCATCTCCACCTGAACAACACAGCAAAGGAAAAATGCTGTCACATTCGCCTTCATTCGCCTGGCGAACCCTCGCAGCAAACCTTCGCCTGGCGAACTCTCTCAGCGAACACTCGCTAGGCTTCGCCTGGCGAGACTTCCCAGCGAGCCCAAGTCAGTAGCTACTGACTTCATTCGCCACCATTCGCCAGCACCTTCGCTGGGCGAACCTTCGCTATCCAACTTCGCCTGGCGAACCCACCAGCGAAGTCCACTGGGACTTAAATATAATTATTCGCCAACATTCGCTAGGCTTCGCCTGGCGAAGCTTCGCCTTTGCTCGCCTGGCGAGAGCCAGCGAACCTGCGCAGAACAGAACCCTATTCTGTCTTCTCCTTCACCAATCCATCATCAACCTTCTCTTACACACCCAAATCAGTACAAATAGCACCAATACATGCTATCCGACTATTTTACGGCATTATTGCTCAGTTCCAACCGATTAAATCACAATCCTACCGATTATTCCAACTTTTGCCCTAAATGAAAAAAAGGATGGAAACTACACCAAAACCCCAACCCAACATACATAACATCATGCAATGATCAAATAGAAACATTTCTCACCCTTACCTCGATTAATCGGAGCTTTGATGTTGGTTCTTGATGATTTCCACTTTTCCTCTTCTTCTCTTCTCTTTCTCTCCTTTCTTCTTCTTTCCTCTTTCTTTCCAAATGTTTTCTATTTTTCTTTTCTTTTCTTTCTCTCTTATATATTTCCTTCATTTTCCTTCCCCTCCAATTCCTTCTTAATTTTCTATCCATACCAATTAATAAAAATTAATTTCCAACATTAATAAAAACCCCACTAAATCAATTAATTACTATAATTAATTATTTAATGAAATTTGGGCTGTTACAACCCTCCCCCACTTAGGAATTTTCGTCCTCGAAAATGTTACCTGATTCAAACAGTTCTGGATAAGACTCCTTCATCCGACTCTCAAGCTCCCAAGTGACATTTCCACCAGCCGGTCCTCCCCAAGCGACCTTTACTAAAGCAATCTCTTTACCTCGAAGCTGCTTCAATTTCCGATCCTCAATCCGCATAGGTGATGCCTCAACAGTCAGGTTATCTCTCACCTGCACATCATCTATTTGGACTACATGAGACGGATCCGCAATGTATTTCCTCAACTGAGATACATGGAATACGTCGTGAAGATTAGCAAGCGACGGTGGTAAAGCCACACGATAGGCCACTTCTCCTATCCTTTGCAAAATCTGATAAAGACCAATGAAACGCGGCGACAACTTGCGCGACTTCAGTGCCCTACCAACACCTGTCATCGGAGTGACTCGAAGAAACACATGATCTCCCTCTTGAAATTCAAGTGCCTTCCTCCTCTTGTCATAATAACTCTTCTGACGACTCTGAGTAATTCTCATCTTCTCTTGAATCATCTTAATCTTATCAGTAGTCTGTTGAACTAACTCGGGTCCAACAACAGAACTCTCTCCGGACTCGAACCAACACAGTGGTGTCCTACACCTCCTACCATACAACGCCTCAAATGGTGCCATACCAATACTCGAATGGAAACTGTTGTTGTAGGTAAACTCAATCAAAGGCAAGTAGCTGTCCCAAGCTCCTCCTTTTTCCAATACACAAGCTCTCAAAAGATCTTCAAGCGACTGAATCGTCCTCTCCGTCTGACCATCAGTCTGCGGATGATAAGCTGAACTCAAACGCAACTTAGTACCCAAAGCACTCTGCAGGCTTTCCCAAAATCTCGAAGTAAACCGCGGATCTCTATCCAAAACAATACTCAGCGGAATACCATGCAGGCACACAATCCTTTCAATATACAACTTAGCCAACTTCTCTAAAGGGTAATCCATACGCATAGGAATAAAGTGAGCAAATTTAGTCAACCTATCCACGATAACCCAAACAGCCTCAAAATTACTCGGCGTCCTCGGCAAACCCGATACAAAATCCATGGAGATACTATCCCATTTCCACTCAGGAATAAACAACGGCTTCATCAAACCCGATGGCTTCTGATGCTCAATCTTCGACTTCTGGCAAGTCAAACAAGAATACACAAATTCCGCAATATCCTTCTTCATACTAGGCCACCAAAATACTTTCCTCAAATCCTGATACATCTTAGTAGCACCCGGATGAATACTCAATCCGCTACGATGTCCTTCCTCAAGGATGCTCTTCTTAAGCTCAACCACGTTCGGAACACAAACTCGATCCCGACATCTCATAATACCATTCTCATCAATCCGAAAATCACCACCTTGGCCTTGGTTGATTAAAGTCAACCGATCAACTAAGCTCAAATCCGATTTCTGTCCTTCTCGAATTTCGTCCAAAATACCACTCGTAAGCTTTAACATACCCAACTTAAATCCAAAAGAAGTTCTCTCACATACCAAACTCAAATCTCGAAATTGCTCGACCAATTCCAACTCTTTCACCATCAACGCCGACATATGCAATGATTTCCGACTCAATGCATCCGCTACAACATTTGCTTTACCCGGATGGTAATTCAAGCCGAAATCATAATCCTTCAAAAGTTCAAGCCATCTTCTTTGTCTCGCATTCAATTCCTTTTGATCAAAAAGATACCTCAAACTCTTGTGGTCACTAAACACTTCAAACCTCGCACCAAACAAATAATGCCTCCAAAGTTTCAACACGAACACAACGGCGGCCAACTCTAAGTCATGCGTCAGATAATTCTTCTCATGCACTTTGAGTTGCCTCGAAGCATAAGCCACAACTTGGTTATTCTGCATCAACACACCTCCTAAACCCATCAAAGAAGCATCACAATACACAACGAATGGTTCTTCTGGATTTGGCAGAATCAAAACAGGAGCTGTCGTCAACCTTCGCTTAAGTTCTTGAAAACTCGCTTCACACTTGGCGTCCCAAACAAAGGCTTGACCTTTCCTAGTCAACTGTGTCAACGACAATGATAACTTAGCAAATCCTTCAATAAACTTCCGATAATAACCGGCTAAACCAAGAAAACTTCTGATCTCAAAAACTGACTTCGGAGTCTCCCATTGCGACACCGCTTCAACCTTCGACGGATCAACCGCAACACCACTACTAGAAATCACATGACCAAGGAAACTAACTTCCTTCAACCAAAATTCACACTTAGAAAGCTTCGCGAACAACTGCTTCTCTCTCAGCACAGATAACACAATCTTCAGATGCTCGGCATGCTCTCCTTCGCTCTTCGAATAAACCAAGATGTCGTCGATAAACACCACCACAAACTTATCCAAATAAGGATGGAAAATCCTATTCATGTACTCCATAAATACACCCGGTGCATTAGTCACACCAAATGGCATCACGGAATACTCATAGTGTCCATACCTCGTCCGAAAGGCCGTCTTCTGAATATCCTCAGCTTTCACACGGATCTGATGATACCCAGATCTCAAATCAATTTTGCTGAACACGCTCGCACCAACCAACTAATCCATCAGATCATCAATCCTTGGAAGTGGATACTTATTCTTAATAGTCACCTTGTTCAACTGTCTGTAATCCATACAGAGCTTCATAGAACCCTCTTTCTTCTTAACCAACAACACCGGTGCACCCCACGGTGACACGCTCGGACGAATAAACCTCTTTTCAAGCAAATCCTCAAGTTGACTCTTCAACTCTTTTAACTCTGAGGCCGACATACGATATGGAGCCATCGATATCGGACTAGTTCCAGGAATCAAATCTATCGAAAACTCTACTTCTCGCTCCGGCGGTAAATCCTTTATATCGTCAGGGAATACTTCCGGAAAATCTCTAACAATGGGCAAAGCCTCAATCTCTTCACTTTCACTAGTCCTCAAAGTTGCCATGAGCATAAATACCTTAGCCCCATCTTGTACCGATTCCTTCACTTGTTTCCTCGTCATAAACAAATCCCTTTCAACATCCGAATCGGGAAAAATAACCGTTTTGTCAAAACAGTTGATATACACACGATTGAATTTTAACCAATTCATTCCGAGAATGACATCCAGTTGATCCAAATGAAGACACACTAAATCAATCCCAAAATCTCTACCGAAAATACTCAACGGGCAATTCAAGCAAACATACGGTGTAGTTACCGAACCCATAGCAGGAGTATCAATAACCATACCGCCACCAATCACAGACAACTCAAGATTTAACCTTCTAACACAATCCAAAGAAATAAAAGAATGCGTAGCTCCGGTATCAATTATAGCGATCAAAGGTGTACCATGAATGAAGCACGTACCTCGGATCAATCGATCGTCGCTAGCAGTCTCAGATCCAGATAGAGCGAACACTTTCCCGCTCCCTTGATTCTTCTTCGGCTTATCGCACTTGGTACTGATGTGCCCTCGCTCACCACAGTTATAGCAAGTAACACCCGCACCGCTTCTACACTCTAGAGCCTTGTGGCCTGGCTTGCCACACTTAAAGCACTTCAAATCAACACTTTTGCACTCCGGAGCACGATGCCCCGCTTCACCACAATTGTAACACCTAACCGGGGTAGAAACTCCCCCACTTGGCCTCTTGCCAAAACCAACCTTTTGTTTCCCCTTATCAGCAGGAGTCACGTAAGGTTTCCCTCTGAATTGTCCCTTTCCTTTCTTGTCACTTAGACTCTTGTAGTGGATGGACCTAGCCCTACTGTCTTCGTCATAAATTCTGCTCTTGTTAACCAACTCAGAAAACCGCCTGATTTCCTGATATCCAATAGCTTGTCTAATCTCGGGTCTCAAACCGTTTACAAACTTGAGGCACTTAGACCTCTCAGCATTACCAGTATTATAGTGAGGACAAAATTTGATCAACTCCTCAAATTTCGCCGCATACTCAGCAACCGTCGAATTGCCTTGCTTCAACTCAAGAAATTCGATCTCTTTCTTCCCCCGCACATCCTCTGGAAAATACTTCTCCAGAAAGGTTTCTCTAAACAAATCCCAAGTAATCACAATATCATCTTCCTCAAATCTTTGGCGAGTATTACCCCACCAATCTTCAGCTTCTTCTTCGAGCATATGAGTCCCAAACTGCACCTTCTGTGCATCCGAGCAATTCATAACTCGAAAAATCTTTTCCACAGCTTTCAACCAAATTTGTGCCTTGTCCGGTTCATGAGTTCCCTTGAAGACCGGAGGGTTATTCTTTTGGAATTTCCCCAAAGCACGGAATCCATCATCAGCATGATTCCTCTCATTCACATTGGCCGGAGGATTCTGCCCAATTGCCCCTGCCAATCTCGTCAATGCCTCCGCAATCGCTTCGTCGTTCCTTCCTGCAACCATCTTACTAATTCCAGCAACAGAACCACGTAAGAACAACCAATATTGATAATGCAACACACGCATATCAATAACACACAGGGAAAAACACTCTAACAACTTGGCCGGACGGACCGACCTGCTCTGATACCACTATTGTAACACCCCCTTCTATACCCCAAATAAATGCATATAAACACATACAAATTATCAGAGTAAAAAGATTTTATAATAAGGTATAAAAGAAGAGTGCCACAATTTCACCAACGAAACTCTTTAACATTTTGCTCCATAAAATATGTAACAATTCCGTAGTTTTAGAATTCACATTTCAACATTTAATTTGAGCGGAAGATAACATCATTTAATCAGTTCCAAAATATTAATTCAAATGCACATAAGTCATCCAGATTAATACATCATATCAGTTAGATTACAAAACCACATCAGCTGATACATCGCAATGTATCACAAAAGAATGACTATACTAGTCTAACTACCCGGTGTTACATATCAGAGCAGCCGACTCAAAAGAATGAAGACTAACTTCACAAAGGACTCCAGCATCCTAATCTGCAATGCCTCATAGAGCATTATAAAATAGCAGAAGGGTGAGAAATATAACCATAATAATCAAAGCATAAGATTATATATATAGGTAGTCATATAACACATATTCACATTTCTCACCACACTTCATTCTCTTAGTCATATATATTTACCACACATATATAGACAAACCTGGATATTCACAAAGCATTTCCACATTATGAATACACTTACAATTTCCACAATCTCATCATTCACACATAAGCATCTCTTCATGCATATGTCATATATCAATGTGACTCAATAACTCAATGCAACTCATGCAATGCGGTACCGACTCTCGTTATCTTTTTTCGGTTTTTACATTAAACCGGGTCCACTCTTCTAGACCGATAACCCGTTATCTTTTTTTCGGTTTTTACATTAAACCGGGTCCACTCTTCTAGACCGATAACCACAAAGGCCCGTCCTCTAAGCCTTCAAACCCACTCTTCTAGGTTTGGGACAAGCCACTAGTTTCCACGAAACTAACAGACATTGCCTCTTGACTAAATGATGCGTGTACAATCAGTCACAACAAATGCACTTAAGACCGACATCTTAATCTCATGCATTCAAATAATTCATCTCTTCAAGAATTACATTATGATTGCACACACAACATATTCACATAACATTCATCGATGTATTCATAATTCGATACTACATCATATTTAGCAAGCAATGCACGCATACCCATCATTATGCTCTCATGCATTTTTCATGTATTTTAACATACAATCGCATATAAACAATATGCATCCACAACACTTTTTCATAGTATGTTTATTCTTTATCTCATGCCATCTCATACAAGGTATACACATCACAATACCAATCATACAATTATAAGTTATGCACACATATCCACCATGTTCTCATGCATACTCATCACATAATTGTATACACATCAAACATTCGCAAGTTCATTAGACAATACACATACATTCATCATTGTATTCACATGTATTTCTATTTATCACAATTAATACGCATCGCACCTCAAACTAGGATTCACGCCCGTAGGCTACCCACAACACACATCATCACAATAGATCATATCTATATCACATCATAGAGGTATTGACCTATGAGAGGCAACCAAACCATCTCCACCTGAACAACACAGCAAAGGAAAAAAGCTGTCACATTCGCCTTCATTCGCCTGGCGAACCCTCGCAGCGAACCTTCGCCTGGCCTTCGCCTGGCGAACTCTCTCAGCGAACACTCGCTAGGCTTCGCCTGGCGAGACTTCCCAGCGAGCCCAAGTCAGTAGCTACTGACTTCATTCGCCACCATTCGCCAGCACCTTCGCTGGGCGAACCTTCGCTATCCAACTTCGCCTGGCGAACCCACCAGCGAAGTCCACTGGGACTTAAATATAATTATTCGCCAACATTCGCTAGGCTTCGCCTGGCGAAGCTTCGCCTTCGCTCGCCTGGCGAGAGCCAGCGAACCTGCGCAGAACAGAACCCTATTCTGTCTTCTCCTTCACCAATCCATCATCAACCTTCTCTTACACACCCAAATCAGTACAAATAGCATCAATACATGCTATCCAACTATTCTACGGCATTATTGCTCAGTTCCAACCGATTAAATCACAATCCTACCGATTATTCCAACTTTTGCCCTAAATGAAAAAAAGGATGGAAACTACACCAAAACCCCAACCCAACATACATAACATCATGCAATGATCAAATAGAAACATTTCTCACCCTTACCTCGATTAATCGGAGCTTTGATGTTGGTTCTTGATGATTTCCACTTTTCCTCTTCTTCTCTTCTCTTTCTCTCCTTTCTTCTTCTTTCCTCTTTCTTTCCAAATGTTTTCTATTTTTCTTTTCTTTTCTTTCTCTCTTATATATTTCCTTCATTTTCCTTCCCCTCCAATTCCTTCTTAATTTTCTATCCATACCAATTAATAAAAATTAATTTCCAACATTAATAAAAACCCCACTAAATCAATTAATTACTATAATTAATTATTTAATGAAATTTGGGCTGTTACAAATGGAGTTTCCTGTGTTTAGACCGATGATTTTCCCGTATGGATAGGCGGATGGAGTTTCCTGTGTTTAGGCAGACGGTTTTCCCGTATGGATAGGAGGATGAAGTTTCCTGTGATTAGACAGATGGTTTTCCCGTATGGATAGGCGGATGAAGTGTTCCTGTGATTAGACAGATGATTTGCCCGTGTGGAAAGGCGGATGGAGTTCCCTGTGATTGGACAGAAATGTTTCCCAGTGAAGTCGACAAATTTATTGCCTATGATTGATAGGGCCTCCTCGTGTTGGCGAGATGCGGACAACTCATCCCCAGCGGAGTAACCGGGATTTCTCCGTGTTGACGGAATGTGGAGTCCTGAAGTGGACAAGTTTTATTTCTTCGGGTTGACGAAATGTGAGTCCTGACGTGGACAGATTTGTGTATTCGTGATTTGACTAAATTTGGGTCCAGATGTGGACAAGGTTACTCCTGTGGCGACAGAATCTCTATTCGTGTTGACGAATTTGTTTCTCTTCTTGTGTTGACAAGGTTAGTCCAGTTGTGGACGAAGGTGTTTTTGCAAAAATTGTTCAGTACCTGTGGCGTTACATAGGGGGTTGAAGTTGAGATCAGAATTATTATCAGACGTTGGATCAGTTGTTGTCGTAACAACCAGATTCAGATATGGGATGTTGTTCCCCAAGCAGTTGTGCAGTTTATTTCTGCGGTTGGCAAATTTCCGGGTTTCTTGGTATTCAACCGTCTTGTACCTCGATTGTTTGAAGGCCGTTCGCTCTTCACCCAGTCGGGTCTAAGCCGTTTGAATAGGGGCAGCTGTTGCACCCCAAAATTTGCTTAACCTTTTCTTGCCTGATTTATGTTTCATTGCATTTCATTTGCATAGTTACATCATTCACATATTTCAACCATTTGCATATCATAGCATATCAAGTCATCCAAAAAGGGATCAAGTGCCATTTATGTCAAAAGAAGCCTATCTAGAGGTGTTCTCTGAGCCTGAGAGACCATCCAAGTCATTAGAGAAGGGTTGAAGTCATGAGAAGTTTGAGTGTCCACAGGTGGATTTCTCTCCTAACTTGAGGTGTATTGAAGATCATCAACATGGAATGTGAACTTGAGGTGTGTATGGATCTCATGGAATTCCTAGAGGGCCCTATTGAAGCTGAGACAAGTCATTGATTCAAGTACAAGAGCCACAGTTGAGGTGCAGTCAACTAGGGTTTCATCTGGGTCAATCCTAGGTCAATTGAGTAATTGAAGAGCATCAAAGCCTACTTTGAGGTCATGGGGTTCATGGAATGGTATGTTGATACATGTGTGGTGTTGTGCCAAGGTTAAGCAAAGAAGAATCAAGGATGTGGGAAGTTGCTAAATTAGGGTTTCAGTGTAAAATCCTCTATTTAGTGCCTAACTTCCAAGCCACATAAGTCAAGATACAAGTTTCAAATGGATATTTGGCCAACATGAAACTTGTAGATCATCTCAATACATTTAATTCGAGTACTAGAAGTCCTCCAGGGGATTTATAGAACTCAATTTATGGTTCTTGCAAGTTACAGGTCACTAGAGGACACTGAAATTTATCTGTGAAAGTCACTTGACTTCCAAGCAGCTTTTGCCCTTCAAGGAATTTTCAAATGGATTATTTACCAACATAAGAGTTGTAGATCTTGATCTTAGCTTTCCATAGAGTACTAGAAGTACTCAAGAGGAGTTGTAGAAATCAAGTTATGATCTTGGCAATCCAGGGGTATTTTGGGCATTGGTGATTATAGGTCATTTTCAAGAATGTGCCAAAATCTCCATCTTCCACTCCTCAAATGGAAAATTGTTCAACACGAAATGTGCTTAGAATTATGTTTTTAGGTCAGATGTGAAGTCATGGTGGGTTGAATGAGCTTGTATCACAAAGTTGCTAAAAATGGCTTAAAAAGGAAGAATTTAAAGTCCAAAAATGGAATTTCATGATTTATGGTCAAAACAAGGCATGTGGCATATCATTTTGATCAGAATCAACATTTTAAAGATGATGGTATTGTCACTTTTGGCAATTGAGGTCATTTTCACATGGTTGCATTTGGTGACTTATGTTTGAAGTAACATATGCAAGACACTTCATGAGATCAACAACAAGGCACTTAACCATTCCAATCAATTCTATTTGTCATCTGGTGAGAAATTGGAGCAAAAACAAGCTGCTGAACTAGCAAAAAACGCAACTGTCATGAAGGAGAAATTCAAGTGCAAGAGATTTTCAAGTTATCATTTGATCCATTCCAGAACTTTCTAGATTGTTCTAACACGTTCTATATAAGATGTGTAACTGATTCAGTTGGTTTTTTTGGGTGAAAGTTGAAGAGAATTGAGAGAGAGCAGCTTGGAACTTCTTCATTGCATCAAGATTCGAATTCTGAAATTGGAGTCATTTCAAGCCAAACCAATGCATACAGAAGCTTCAAAGTGATTGTGTGAAGGAATCTGGAAAGAATTGAAGCTTAATTTGAAGCCAAGACCACTTTGTTCATCCACTTTTTACAGGTTTGCAACTTTCAACTTATAGGATAATTTAGGTGAATTCGATTAGCATTTGCTGCTTGGATAGGTTACAGATGATGCTTAGATGGATTCTGGTAGGAAAATTTGATGATTAGAGACAAAACTTTAGGTATTGAAAATTCTGTTAGAGCTTGGTTCTCACGATTCTTGGGACGATAATGGTGTTTAGATGGTGATAATTGATCAGTGTAATGTGTAGTTTACATTAGTACCTTTAATTTCAAGATTCGTGGTAGTTGAATTTGGAGTGTGATCTGAGCTTGCTATCGGTTTTGGAGTTGTTGTTTGAATCAATGGAAATGGAGGTTGTAATTAGACTCAGGGTGAGGAAACGAGCAAGATTGAGTGTTTAGGTTTGATGTTTGGTGCATTTTTGTGATATTGGCAATTGGGGACGACGGTGGCGCAAGCTCCGGCCACCGTCCTGAAAATCTCCCTCTCATATTTGAATTTTGGGGAAGATGATGATCTCACCATTAGATCTAGTTTTGACCATTGACTCAGACTCAATCCAAGGGCCACACTTGCATTTCAATTTGTGAGGAGAAGCTGAGTTGATGAAACTCAGCGTTTCATTTAAGTGTTGGATGGGCCTAAGTGATTTGTTTGCTAACCACACCCTCCATCCAGGCCCATTGAGGATTACAACTGAGACTTATTGCTATTTGCCACGGGCATTTTCCATTTTCCTTTCATTTTCCTTTGATTTTCTGGTAACTGGTTTGGGCTTTGTCACGCCTTGCTATACACACCCCTATTCTGGGCCCAGTCTGGGAAATAACTGAATCCAATTGCTATTCCACACGCAGTTTTATTATTTTCTCATTGTTTTTTCCATTATTTTTATGTTTTGCATATAGTTAGAAAATAAATCGTAATAAATAGGAAAATAAACATTTTTAGGCCAAGTTTTTTTCCCTGACTCGAGAGTCTAGAATTTTAGGAAATAAAGAGATTAATGATTCATGCATTTTATATTTTAATTGCATTTTTTATAGTTTAATTGCTTTTATTTTGAATTTGGTTGATACATGATTTTGTTAATTTTATTGTGACTGATTGGTGCATGGTTTTGAGTTGATTCTTGCTGGATTGATTAGATTAGGGAATCATGTACCCTTAGAAATTTTATCATAATTTTGTGAATAAAGTTTAGGCCAGTTTGGGTGGTGAACATAAGGAGTGTTAGATTTAGGGTTTCAAAACAACTAGTTGTAGTTTAGAGCATAGTTTGGGGACTTAGTGTTTGATTTAGGTCCTGGGATTTATATGGGGTATTAGGTATAGGCTTAGGTTCCCTTAGAAATTTAATTAGGATTTTATGATCTATTTTAGCATTTTATTTGTATTTTGCAATTGGTGTGATGTTTGTGGGTTTCTCCCTTGGATGCTTGGTTTATTCAATTTGTTTGGGCTATTTTGGGTGGGCTTTTGGCTTGGACTCTGCTTGGATGAAGTTGAAGACCAATTGAAGTTGCTTTGGATAGCTTGAAGGAGCTTGGACATGAAGATTTCCTCATCTTGTGGGTTGCTTGTCAGGAGCTTAGGAAAACTAGGGTTTTAGGAAGAGCATTAGACTAGTTTTGCTTGTTTCTTCAAACATGAAGTATATTGTTCATCTCCATTCCATCCAATGACATAAAGTCCTCTTAAAGAAGTCACATCTCTCCTTTGGAGGGATGAGTGGCATGCTTTAAGAGTAGAACTTTGAGGATGCCAGCCTACTACAGTGTTAAGATCTTAATGACTTCCCTTGGTTGTCACTAAATTTCTCAACACTTCAACTTGATCTTGTTGAATGATTCTCCCTTGGAAGTGCTTGTTGAAGTTTGGTAAAGAGAAAGTTTGAAGCTTATTGAAGTTTGTGCTTGTTGAAGCTGGTTGCTTGTTGAAGCTAGGGTTTTGGTGCTTATTAAAGATTGAAAGTTTAGTTTGCTTGTTGAAGCTATTCATGAAGATGAAGGTTGTTGCTGTCAACTTTTTGCTGTTTAATCAACTGTTGCTGTCAGAGCTGCTGCTTGTGCTGTCTGCTGTAGGAGTTTGGTGCTGCTGCTTGGGCTGCCTCCTCTGCTTTGGGTTTTTGTTTTCTGTATTATTTGTTGGCTTGTGTAGCTTGCCCCCTAGGTTTGAAGTGAATTTTGATTCACTTTGCCTGTTGTTTTCCCAGGTTCGAGGTTGAGCAGGACTCCCTTGCCTCGCTTGTATTGCTGCATTGCATGCATTTTACTGTACTTGCTTGCTTTCTTTTCTGTTTATCCCCTAGGATCTCTGATTTCCTCTGTGCAGGAGGGAATTATGACAGACATTAGGATTCTTATCCATGCATGACAACATTAGGTTAGTTTTTATTCCCTTTTCAACCCTAGGCTTTTTAGAGCTTCTTTCTCTTCTTATCTCAAAACAACTCAAAAATACAGTAATAAGGTTAATCGATGTCGTACGTCACGAGCCTTAAGCTATTTGAGAAAGGGTTGCTGGGGAGCTTCTTTCCAGTAGTCTGGCTGCTTAGTGTGGCACCCTTTGGGTGACATGCGATGTAGTCACTCTCAAATCATAGTCTCTAGTACGTTAGAGATTGCACACAAACTAAAAAACACTTCTTTCGTAAAAGATTCAAAACAAACATTAAAGTGTCATTTTTGTCCGCTTGGACTCTTAATCAAGAAAAACCCTTTCATAAGGTAATAAAAAACCAGTCAGACAAGCTTGTGTCTTCCGTAGCCTGAACTACATTTGCTCTGATCTTTCATGCTGTATGAAAGTACGTAGGCATAGGATGCCGTATCCTAGCGAGCAACCTTCCCCTCCTTTCCTGCAGGTAGGCGAACTACGTTGACTCTAATTTCTCGTTCCAGACGGGAATACGTAGGCATAAAGTGCGATACTTTGCCGAGTCATTTTCTTTTCCTTTTAACCCTCGACCTGTAGAGTAGATAGAATAACGATCCGTACTAGAAAACAAGCGTGGATCCCGTCGAGTACGGCGGACGTGAGGGGTGCTAATACCTTCCCCTTGCGTAATCGACTCCCGAATCCAGGAATTTGGTTGCGATGACCATTCCTTTCCCGTTTTGTATTAGGTTTACTCTGAGCGTTTCCTTTCCCTCCGTTGGGATAAATAACGCACGGTGGCGACTCTTCTGTCATAGCCGGCGCCGATTTTCGCAGTAGCGACAACATGATAGCAAAGTCCCAAACGGAGGAAGGACATCTGGTCAATTTACAGAAGCTGTTTGAGAGGCTCAGGAAATTCAGGTTGAGGTTGAATCCTAACAAATGTACTTTCGGGGTACGGTCCGGAAAGCTACTGGGGTTTATTGTCAGTGAAAAAGGGATTGAGGTTGATCCTGCCAAGATAAAAGCTATACAAGATATGCCAGCGCCAAAGACCGAAAAAGAGGTTCGGGGTTTCTTGGGGAGGTTGAACTACATTGCTCGATTCATACCTCACCTGATGGCCACATGCGAATCAATGTTCAAGTTGTTGAAAAAAGATCAGGCGGTCGTCTGGAATGATAATTGCCAGAGGGCATTTGACAAAATCAAAGAATATCTGCAGGAACCTCCGGTATTGATACCCCCGGCAGCCGGAAGACCAATAATCATGTACTTAACGGTTCTTGAGAACATAATGGGTTGCGTTCTCGGTCAACACGACGAGACCGGAAGAAAAGAGCACGCCATATACTATCTGAGTAAAAAGTTCACAGATTGTGAGTCTCGTTACTCGATGCTTGAAAAAACGTGTTACGCACTCGTGTGGGCTGCCAAACGTTTGAGACAATATATTCTTAACGATACAACCATGCTGATTCTAAAGATGGATCCGATTAAGTACGTCTTTGAAAAGAAAGCGCTTTCAGGCAGGATCGCCAGGTGGCAAATGGTACTGATAGAGTACGACATCCAGCATGTTTCTCAGAAGGCCATCAAGGGAAGTGTTCTATGAGAGTACCTTGCTGAACAGCCTACCAAAGACTATCAACCAATGAAGTTTGAATTTCCTGACAAGGACATCATGTTCCTTAAGATGAAGGACTGCGAAGAGCCATTACCCGACGAAGGGCCAGATAGGAGTTCTCAGTGGCAACTGATATCTGATGGTGCTATTAATTCGTACAGAAGTGGAATTGGGGAAATCATTATGACTCCCCACGGATCTCATATCCCATTCACGGCCAAGTTAACATTCCCGTGCACCGACAACGAAGCGGAATATGAAGCATGCATCATGGGTTTGGAAGAAGCCATTGATCTGAGGATCAAGAATCTCGATGTGTACGGTGATTCAGCGCTTGTTGTTAATCAAATCAAAGGAGAGTGGGAAACCCGGCAGCCCAATCTGATCCCTTACGTGAACTATGCGAGAAGGCTGTTGCCATTCTTCGATCGGGTAGAGTTCCATCACGTGCCTCACGCGGAGAACCAGATGGCCGACGCTCTAGCCACGTTGGCTTCGATGTACAAAGTGAACTTCTGGAATGATGCTCCCAGAATTGTCATTTCTCGCCTCGACAAGCCGGCTTTTGTATTCGCCATTGAAGAAGCTGCCGATGGCAAGACGTGGTTCTATGATATACAGAACTTCCTCAAGAAGTAGAAGTATCCGCCAAGGGCTTCGGCTCAGGATAAGAAGACTCTGAGGAGGTTGTCTGGTAACTTTTATCTGAACCCAGATGGTGTGATTTACAGAAGGAACCATGACCTGGTGTTATTGAGATGCGTGGAAGAAAAGGAAGCAACATTGCTTATGGAAGAGGTCCACGAGGGCACTTTTGGTACACATGCCGGTGGGCATGCAATGTCTCGGAAATTATTATGAGCAGGGTATTATTGGCTAACCATGGAGTCAGATTGTTTCAAATTTGCGAAGAAATGCCATAAATGCTAGATTTATGCAGACAAAATTCATGTACCGCCGAGCCCGTTGAATGTTATGGCATCCCCGTGGTCTTTCTCTATGTGGGGCATTGACATGATTGACAAGATTGAGATAACCGCCTCCAACGGACATTGTTTCATCCTGGTAGCCATCGACTACTTCACCACATGGGTCGAAGCAGCCTCGTATGCCAATGTAACTAGGCAAGTCGTAGCCCGGTTCATAAAGAAGGACATCATCTGTAGATACAGAGTGCCCGAGTGAATCATTACTGACAAGGGTTCGAACCTTAACAATAAGATGATGAAGGAATTGTGCCAAAACTTCAAAATCAAGCATCACAACTAATCGCCCTATCGTTCGAAGATGAACGTCGCTGTTGAAGCGACCAACAAGAATATCAAGCGGATAGTGCAAAAGATGGTTGTCACTTACAAGGATTGGCATGAAATGTTGCCCTTTGCTCTTCACGGTTATCGTACGACGGTACGCACATCAACCGGGGTAACTCCTTTCTCGCTGGTATATGGTATGGAGGTTGTCCTACCATTGGAGGTCGAGATTCCCTCTTTAAGAGTTCTGGTCGATGTCAAGCTCGATGAGGCAAAATGGATACGAAACAGATTGAATCAGCTCAGCCTACTAGATGAGAAGAGGATGGCGTCTATTGCATATGGTCGGTTGTATCAGAGCCGAATGAAGAAAGCTTTCGATAAGAAGGTGCACCCTCGAAGCTTTCAAACGGGCGATCTTGTGCTGAAAAAGATTCTCCCACTATAATCAGATCACAGGGGAAAATGGACTCCCAATTACGAAGGTCCATACGTTGTTCGAAAGATCTTCTCCGGAGGAGCCTTGTTGTTTTCCACCATGGATGGCGAGGATTTTACATCCCCTGTGAATGCAGACGCAGTTAAAAAATACTTTGCTTAAAATGACCCGCTGGAAAGAAAAAAGAATATCTAGGCAAAAATGGGGCATCCCGGCGAACCATGAAAAAGAATAGGTTCGGGCAAAAGTTAGGGATATAAATGAAAAGATGTAAACCCGCAAATTTGAAAACCCGAAAGAGCGGCTTTGGCAAAAATGGGTATCCCGGTGAATTGAAAACCCGCAAGGGCGGTTCACGCAAAAGTTAGGGATTGAAAAGCAAATGACTACGATCTGCGTGTGGTACTTTAGTGCTTAGTGGTTTGGGAAACCTGCGGTCCGTTAATCCAAATTAATCTCTTTTGAAGACGGAGCATTGGGAAGGCATCGAATTCAGACGAGTCATAGAGGGATCAGCTCATGGTGTTCATCTGCACCACATTGCCGACATGTCTTTACACTTTTGTATATCTTTGTACATATCTGTTGTTTTTGCGCAACTTCCTCTTTCCAGGGGTTGCATCTGTTGTAAAACTTTGCCTATTCACAGGCCATTTATCAATGAACATATATTATTCAGTATTCTATTTGCTTTGTTTTAACTTTTACTGTTTTGTTTGTGAAAAACGCCCGATGTTTTTGATAAACTTGCGCATGTATAAACTCGCAGGCCTTGGCGGATAATCATTAAAACCTTGATTTAACTGAACAACGTCATGAATGACGATTGAGATAGTGCCTTTCGTGTAGGATATCTTGTCTGTTTATTCATTTTTGCAGGGTTGATACCCTTGGGGCAAAGAGGTAGGGATGAGAGTAGCTTTCTCCCCAACCGGAGTCCATTCCCCAGCAATTGGAGTTTGTGTCTCTATCCCCAATGGAGTTGTATGCTTGGTTAAAGGAGCAGTTAAGTGTGTATCCTTACCCCCGACAGTTGGTTGATATACATTTGAGCCCCACAGAGTCTGGGCATGTGATTTTGTACCCCATCAGAGGTCAAGTTGCCATTGATAAGTCAATTCCTCATTTCCCCAAGCAGAGGTTGATGTTAATTCCCTCATTGCATTATCCCCATTGGAGTCGGAGGGGAAACGTCTCTTCCCCAACTGAGTACTCCCAAGAGATTGGAGTTAGGTCTTCGCAGTTTGCGTCGTTTCTCCAACAGAGGTGGCTGTTCCCCAGAATGTTATATTCTGGCAGGCTACTCAGGGCTGATGTCCCTAGTAGAACGTGGTTAATCTCGGGAAGTGCATCGTTATTCCCCACAGAGTCGTTGATTCCCTAGCAGGCGGAGGGGTTCCCGCGTGTGGTTCTTTTTTCCCGGGTAGGGTCGCCTATTTTCCAAAAGGTTTGTATTCTAGAAGGTCATTAATGGCATTTTCCTCAGTAGGATTTGATATAATATCCCCAACAGGGTCGTTCTGCTTTCCCAGCAGGATGGTTTCGGTATCTCCAGCCTTTATTTTGCTGATTCGATTCCATTGCATTTGCATGCGTGCATAACATTTACCCCAAATGCGTAGCATTTCCATTTCACATGGAGCATTACGCCATCTTCAAACATATGCATTTTGAAACATAGGCCAGGTTGTTATCTCTTTGCTTTCAGGTGTATCTCCCGCAGGTGATCGGTATCCCTGCCTGCGTGGTTTTTAGTCCCGGCAAACTTGATGCGTTTATTTCGCCCTCGATTTATGTTATTCCTCAGCGGTGTCGCCGAACTTTGGTTGGTGAAATACTATTCTCGAAGTTCGTACAAAGGTCCAGACTTTGGCATAAGATTCATGATAGATATGTTCGTCTCTTCATATGCCTCCCCAACAGAGTTGTTTGGTTAAGTTTCTCTTTGTTTCTCAGCCGAGTGGCCTGGGTAGATTTCTTTGCACTCTTGTAGCAGAGTTACTGGTTCAGGTTTTCTCTTTCCCCAGCGGAGTTTCCTCATGGTTGTTATCATTGGATGATCTTAACTTCGTATGGATCTGGTCTTCATGGTTTTCCGGCGGCGATGTCGGATGATTTGGCTTTCCGGCGACGATGTAGGGTGTTTTGATTTTCTGACGGCGAGGTTGTCGCTTGCGCGAAAATAAGGTGCCGGCAAAACAGAAGAGTCGCCACCTTTCGTTATTTATCCCTCAGAGCGGGAAAGGAAACGATCGGAAAAACCTGACGAAAAAGGGTAAGACAAGGTCGTCGCAACCATTGTCTGGGTTCGGGAGTCGGTTACGCAAGGGGAAGGTATTAGCACCCCTCACGTCCGTCGTACTCGACGGGATCCTCGCTTGTTTGTTTACTTGGACGGGTTGGTTATAATCTATCTACCTATCAAGGCTAGCTGAAAAAGAAAAGAAAAATGACTCGGCAAAGCATCGCGTTTTATGCCTACGTATTCCCGTCTGGAACGAGAAATCAGAGTCAACGTAGTTCGGTTAACTACGGGTTACGGGGAAAAGGTTGCTCGCTAGGATATCGCATCCTATGCCTACGTACTTCCATCTGGTATGAAAGATCAGAGCAAACGTAGTTCGGCTAACTACGGGTTATCTCCTAAAAGAAGTGTTTTTTATTGTGTTTGCGACCTCAACCGCACTAGAGACTATGACCTGAGAGTGAATGCGTCGCATGTCACCCAAAGGGTACCATACTAAACATCCATCCTCAGATGGCTTAAGGCTCGTAACGTACGAGAGAAATCATTCATGATTACTGTATTTTAAACTGCTTCGAGATGAGAAGAGAACAGGCCCTACTAGGAGGGGGACTATCAAGTCCTACTGTTATCATGCCATGGATTCATCCTATGGTTGAGGTTTGAACAGGGAACTCCTAGATGTTGTCATGCATAGGTTTCAACCTAAAAGTCTATCATCAAATCCTCATCAGAGGAAATGAGAGTCCTAAGGGATCATGTCAATGATACACCAAAACAGACAAAAGCATCAGCTTTAACAGTAAAATGCATGCAATGCAAGTGAGGGAGGAAATGTGTGTGGGGCTTCAGCCTCCACAAGCTCGTCTCGACCTCAAGCCAGTCATGAAATAACAGTAATCATACTGAAAATAAACAACATGCTATCAAGCAATAACAGATAAGGGAAATGAAGTGCCATCAGGCAAACAAAACACACTTAAGAAAGAATCATCTATTCTCTAATCCTAACCCTAACACAGAATCTGAATCAAAATGAAAGCAAAGCCCTAAAGCAAAACCTAACCAAAAGAGAAAACAATCCCAATCTTCAAGCTTCAAAACAAGCTTACCAAAGAAAGGGAGCTAAGTAAGCAGACTCATAGTGTCTTCCTCAGGAAAGCACTAGGAGGTGTATACTCAGGAGTTATATCCTATGTGGCTCAACCACTGTGATCAGTTTACATTCCTCCTCAGGAGAAACTAAACTCACAAGAAGGCTCCAACATCACTGGATATTTAGGAAATCCTATCTGAACTAGTGGAACTAAGTGAATAGACCCATAGGACCTTCCTCAGGAAAGTACTAGGAGGCTTCCACTTAGGAGTTGTATCCTATGTGGCTCAACAACTGTGATCAGTTTACATTCCTCCTCAGGAGAAATTAAACTCACAAGTTGGCTCCAACATCATTGGATACTTGAGAAATCCTAGATAAACTAATGGAACTAAGTGAATAGACCCATAGGACCTTCCTCAGGAAAGTACTAGGAGGCTTCCACTTAGGAGTTGTATCCCATGTGGCTCAACAACATGTGATCAGTTTACATTCCTCCTCAGGAGAAATTAAACTCATAAGTTGGCTCCAACATCATTGGATACTTGAGAAAGAGGTGAGAAGAAAGAATGAAAGTCATTCATAGTGCCTTCCTCAGGAAAGTACCATGAACTTCCTTCAAACTTCAGGATCTCAAACCTCACAAACAGGGAACAAGCCAAGCTCTGGGTCTCTGAGTCTTGATCTACAATCTTCTCTTCATGATGCTCTCCAACAAGGTCTTCAAGACAACACAAGCCTCACAACAAATTCCCCAAAACAAACCCCAGAGATAAACAGATAACCACAGAACAGACAAAATCAATAGGCAACTTCAGAAAATACCTAAAAATACTAAACCAAGGGGGAAAAATCTATCAATTATTCACAAGGGACCTACAACATCTACCCATAACATCCACATGGGCCTCTACCCAAAAATCAAGACAAAACTATTTAAAGAAAATGAATTTCTTTACCTATGCACAACCTAAACCCTAATTAGGATACCCTAATGCTACCCTAATTAAACTAATCAAAATTTAATCTAAAAATCAAGAATTAAATCCTATGGGGAACTATGGTTCAATATCTAATTACACAAAAAAGAATGAGTTAAAAAGACTAAAGGAAGGTCCTAAAACAAATTCCACAAAATCATACACAAAATTAAACATATTAAAAAGCTATTTAAGAGAAAATCAATGAAAAATACTAAAATACCATACAATATTCTAGCAAAATTCTAGGGGATCCTATTTAACTACCCTTAAGAGCATCTACAACTGTGAACTCATTTTTGGGTTCTTTGTGGGACCTATTAAGCCACGTCAGCTTGAAGCAACTCAACTAATTTTTCACTCCAATGGTGCAATTCTGAAGAACTCATATTGGGTCCCACAAGTTTACTTTATATGTTAATATTTTATTCATATTAAATTTTATATCACTTAAAATAATAATTTTAATTTTTTTACAGAAAATTATTTCAATCTACTATATAGTCCAATCGGTATATAGTGTTGTTTTAAGGAAAAATATTTCATTCTACAATATAAACTTAAAAAAATTAGATTAAATTTTAAAAAATATTTCAATCTCTCCTTAGTTAATTTTAGTGTTTTAAATTAAATTTGATATAAAATTAAAATAAAATTAAAATTAAAAATTAAAATAAATAAAAATAAAATAAATAAAATTCAAATTAAACTCATAATTTAAACTTATAATTAAAATATAGTTTTCATATTATAAAATCAATATTTTAATATTGTAATTATAATTTTCATATGATGATTAAAATGATAAATAAAATTTTATATTAAATTATAATTTTTATATTATAAAATTAATATTTTAATATAAGAACAGTTGAAGAACCGTTGCTTAATTAAGCACCGTTCAACAACATGGCAATCTTGGAAACAACAAATATGAGTGCCATGTTGGCAAACCCACTCTAAGAACTCCCATTGGAGTTGGTCTAAGTCCCATATATTCCCCATAGGCTAACTTGTCCTAAAAACCCCAAAAATAAAATGTTAAAGTTCAAGTATACTACTTAAAAACCTAATTAAACTATCCTAAGTTCAATTATCTAAACTAATCAAAATTTATTCTAAAAAATCTAGTAATAAATTCTGGGAATACTACAATTCAATATTAATCACCACAAAAAAGAATGGGCAAAAAATCTATTTCTAAGTGCATGAACAAAAATTTGCAAAATCATGGATGAAATGAATGATTAAAAATGTGCATTTATTTGTAAAATATGGAAAAAATGCGAAAAAAATGTAAAATGCAATTTTTATATTTTTTTAATTTTCTAGACATGTTAAGAAAAATGTTAAAAAAAGAATGAGTTAAAAATATGCATTTTCCATTTAGTTATGAATTTTTGAAGATGAATGAAATCTAGGCCGCTGGATTGAGGGACAAAGTCAAATATTCCAACATGAATCAATGGTAGAGATTATCTCTTCTACCTTTGGTCACTTAGGGTTTCTAAAAACAGTTTCCATGCACTTGTCTTCCAGCATCCATAGCTCCCTCATCTCTCCATGAAAACTCACGATCCAAACATCAAACTTGACCTACTCATTTCCCTCTACACAGCCATGGTCATGGATTTCATTAAGACTCACTCCACAAAGAGTTACAAAGCGCGCAAGGTCTGGTACCACTTGTTTCACATGGATATGCATGGAAATAGAATGGGCTCATATTAACCTAGAATGATCTACATCTTATGAGGATTACACTAAGCTAAAGAACTAAGATTATAGTACACTAAGGCATGAGTTCTTGCTCCCTAAACAGAAACGGCCATACAACAAACTTCCATGGAATGCTCTCATACTCACCAAGATTCATCCCTAATTGGTCTCTATCATGCTTACCCTAACAACAAACCTTAACTATGCATAAATAATGAGATTCAAGAGAAAACGCATACCTTGCAAGTGGTGATGGCTATGGTGTTTCTTCTCCAATCCAAGCCTTGGTACTTGCTACAAGTGATCTTCAATGGACCTATGTGCTTCTGTTTGCAGTGGTTCTTGATCACACTTCTTGAATCAACCTATCCAACCCTTCATGCAAGTTGGAGTGAACCTTGTGATTTCATGAACCAGCCACGAATTCTTCTTGATTTTTCTTGCCAAATGCTCAATGTTGATTATAGATGATGATGATGATGATCAGAATTGTAGTGATTGATGGTGTTTTAATGGAGTTTGGAATGAAAATGCAATTTTGGAGTGAAGGAATCAAAGTGTAGTATGCAAGCTTTTAGAATCACCAACCAATGCATGGAGCCACCCTAGGGCTTATATAGATGAGAATAGAAATGTGTAGAAGTTTGTAGAACCTTCCATGAAGTTTCTAGAATGTATCACGTAATGAGATTTTGAATTTGTCATGAGTGAATCTCATGCCATCTCATGATAAACCATGCAATCTTACTTAAATTCTCCCCATATGGTATTATGACATGAAAATAAGGTCTTACAAACCTTTATGTAGCATTTTCTCATCTTTCCTTTTGATGCCTTAAAGTGCAAGTAACAAATTTACAAAGCAACTCCAATTTTTAAGCCTAAAATCAAAAATGTGGCTAAACCATTGTTTTTAAAATGGTTTTTCCAATCGAAACGATATATTGTATGACCCATTTTGGATTCATAGATCTTCCAAACCAATTTCCAACTCCAACTTTTTCAACTTATAAGCCATTTACAAGCCATTTTGACCACTTTAAAATATCCATGCTCCATGCATTTCCAAACTCTCAAGACATCTTATCTAGCCTTAAAATGCCATTTTGAGCAACTTTCATGTTTTGAGTTTTTCCATTTGAGGCTTGGAAATAGGAGATATGGCATTTGCTTAAAAATGACCTATAACTGACAAATCACCAAAATACCCCTGTCTTGTTCAAACCATAAGTTGAGTTCCACAAATCCTATCAAGGACTTCTACCACTAAAATTAAAGCTAAGGAGATGCCCTTCAACATTCATGTTGGCCAAGAGATCATAGGAATCATCCTACTAGGGCAAAAGTTGTCTGCAAGCTGGGTGACTTTCAAGGACCCAGATTCACATACCTCTGCTGACCTGTAATTTGTCAACACCATAACTTGAGATCTGTAACTCCTATCAAGGACTTCCACCACTCAAATTAAAGCTAAGAACAAGCTCTACAACATTCATGTTGTGGGGAAGATGAGATATCAGTCACATCTAAAGCTAAAACTGCCTGGAAGATAGGGATCAAATTAGGGTTTTTCCACTGACAATCCTCAGAAACCCTAACTCAAAACTTCTCAAACTCCTCAATCATGATGAGTTGGTCTAGGAATCCTCTTTATAACATCTCTATGAATCCTTCCATGATCTCATGGCCCTTGGATTAGATCTCAACCTTCTCCAAATCTTCAGCTGATCTAGGGTTGACCCAGTCAAAACCCTAATTCTACCATTCATGGTTGAATCTTCTGAGTTCTTGCATAATGACTTCTCTGGACCCCATGATGGCTTTCAAGACATCTCATAGGATTTCTCAAAACATCAAGTTCATTCTCAAAGTCTCAGAATCATCTGAGGAGCACCCACAACCCTCAAGTTATGAAGCACACAACTCTGGCTTCAACCAATTCTCTTGAACTTTCTGATGAAGATATCCACCTTCAAACACTTGATGGATAAATAATTGTTGGTGAAATTTTGGGGTGCAACAGAGGTCAGATGTTTGCAGGTTTCATGGTTGTTTGGCGGTGATGCCAACTTCTATCAGTTTTAGTGGATTCCTGGCGGCGATGTCAGACGTTTATCAACTTTACGGATACCTGACGGCGATGTCAGATGGTTATCGATTCTGTGAGTTCCTGACGGCGATGTTAGGTGATTATCAGCTTCTTGCCTATCCAATCTCTGGATTTGGTGATCGCTTTTATTTAGAGAAGGTCTGACGGTGATGTCAGAAGTCTCTGTGTTCGGATTTGATGTTGTGTGTTATCAATCGAGGTATATGGCGGCGAGGTCAGGTGTTATTCCCTGCAGTGTTCAGGCAGCGATGTCAGATAGTTTATCTTCTGCAGAGTTTTGGTGGCGATGTCAGATTGTGGTATTCCATGCAGGTTCCTGGCGGCGATGTCAGATTCTCTCACCAACCTGGTGATTTTTGGCGGCGATGTCAGGTGATGTGGTTTTCCGACAGTGATGTCGGATATTTTGGTTGTCTGGCAGCGATGTCAGGAGTTTATCGACTTCATGGTTGTCTGGCGGCGATGTCAGATGTGTATCAGATTTATGTTACCTGGCGACGATGTCAGAGGTCTGTTTGCATTATGTTTTTCTGGCGGCGATGTCGGATGTTTATCAACATTGAGTTTATCCGGCAATGATGTGGGATGTCTCTCAACAGTGTGTTCGTCTGACAGCAATGTCGGATGTTTATCAGTTGTTTCCTAACCGCGTGGAGTTCTGACGGCGAGGTCAGATGTGTTATCCATTGCAGTTTGTCTGGTAGCGATGTAAGATGGTTCTCAGATTCGTGGTTGTCTGGCGGCGATGTCAGATGTTACCAACACCACAGATTCCTGGCGGCGATGTCAGGTGTGCGTGGATTTCTGGCGGTGATGTCAGAGGTTTTATTGATTGGATATTAAGTCCATCTTAGAGATGGTTAAGATTGGTGTATTTCCTATCTTGGGGATCAAATGAAAGTCAGCAGATGATATTAAGTCCATGGTTATGAATGGAGAGAATTGTATAAGCTCATTGGATGTCTTGAGGGTTATTTAGGAGCTTGTGCAAGTCATTATATCAAGTATAAGGAGCCACAACCAAAGGTGGTGCAGTTAGGGTTTCCATCTGGTCAACCCTAAGTCCACAATGAATCTGAAGGAGACTAAGACTCAATTCCAAGTCTTTGTGATCATGGAATGTTGTGTTGAGATGTCTAGGGTGATATTCCAATTTCAAATCAAGAAGAATCAAGAGTGTGAGAAGTTGCTAAGCTAGGGTTTCTAAGCTTGTCAGTGTAAAATCCCCTGTTTAGTGCCTAACTTCAAGATCACATATCTCAAGATTAAAGTCTCATCTCATCTTGACCCTAACATAAAACTTGTAGAGCATGTCCTTAGATTTCTTTTGAGTACTAGAAGTCATTCATCTAATTTCTAGAACTCAAGGTATGAATCTGGCAAGTTACAGGTCATCAGATGAATGTGATTTTGGTCAACAAACGTCAACCAACTTCCAAGACATATTTGACCTAGAAGGATGTTTCTCCTCACTTTGACCCAAACATGAAAGTTTTTCCTTATGATCTTAGCTTTCCAAAAAGTACTAGAAGTCTTTCATCTGATTTGTGGAGCTCAAGATATGAAGCTTGCAAGCCAGGAGTATTTTGGGAAACTTTGGTTATAGGTCATTTTTTATTATAGGTCAATTTCACAACTTTGCACACCTCAATTTAAACTTTTTCCAACATCGAAGTTTCTCCAAATGGGGCAATTTTCATCATCAAACATCAACCTATCATTGTATTGGCTTGGATTGAAGGATTGGTGGAGGAAATTTTCATGAAAAAGCATTAAAAGCCATAAAATCAAATAAATTCATTTTGAACCAATTTTTATCAAGTTGGTGCATATTTTGAGTCCTTTTGACATTCTAAACATGATGGCAAAATCAGAATTGAGATTTGAGGTCCAAAACCATGCCAATTTCATGCTTGCTTCAAGTGAAAGTAACATAATCAAATCACACCATAGGATTAAATTAAGGGTGCAATTCTATCCCTGGATCAAAATGAAGTGTATGCAAGCTACCTGAGCCAAATTCATAGCCATTACTGCTCTGTTTTACACGCACATGAAGCTTACAAAACCAAGAATTTTGGATTTCCATTGGATCAAATTGGGCTTGGATTAGGCTTCTTCTTCATCCAGATCCATTCTATATATTCCCAGCATCATGCACAAAGTTTCAGGATGGAGAATTGATCAAGGATTGAACAGAAATCAGTTATAAAAAGTGAAGAAAAATTGAAATCGTGTTCTGCAGAATCAAGCACCTTCAAGTAAAATTAATCATTTCTGAAGCTCCATTGAAGATCAAGGAACAATTCTGGATTGTTTTCATCGAGCTTCCTCAAGGAATCAAGGTCCAACAGAGCTATTTCGTTAGGTAACTAACTTTTCCAAATTACACTCTGTTCATGTAGCAATTCTAGGCCATCGTTGCATATTCATGCTCCCCTAAGTGTATAGGTGGATTCTGGATTAATTTAGACTTTATTTGTGATGTTTCTTGATTGAACCTCAATTCTTGTTAGCTTCAATTAGGACAATTTATGAGGTTTTAGGCTTAAGTGACATTGGATTCATGATCGGTGAGAGGAGTAGATCAATTTGGACTATTCGTTTGCAAGTTTTGATGAAGTTTTGCTTCACGTGTGTTGTTGATGCAACCGGAGAAGACGGCCGAAGTCGTCGTGCTCCAGCGTCTGTGTATTCTCCCTCCACATGAGAATGTTTAAACCTCCCAAACCACGTGTGTCTCCCTGAACCCTTAGATCTACTAACTGATCAATCCAATGGTCTTGCGCGCGTTTCACCGTGGAATGCATTTGACCAGCCACATTGAATCCCAAAACTCACAGTTTCATTAAACGGTTGACTGGACCTAGGCCTCTTTGGCTATCCATACCCCCCCAGCGTACAAGGCCTAATATTTCAACGTGTTTTAGTTGCTTTTTGCACCATTGTTTTTCCAATTTTCTTTTTGTTTTCATTATTTTCATTTCTTGCAATCTAATTTATTTTAATTCTTTTAAAATACTTCCAAATGGATTAAAAATACAAAAAAAATCATTTCTACTCATTGCAAGATGAGTATTTAATTTAGGAAATTTTAATTTAATTTTTCTGGATATTCTTCAATAAAAAAATAAATAATTCATTTGGAAGACTTTTATTTGAATTAAAATTGCATATGTTTCTTTCTTGATTTTATTTCTTGATGAAACCTTCATGTAAATTCTTGATTTATTTTGTACATATGCTGGATGCATAGATTGATTTTGTGGTATTTCTCTCTCTATTTTTAATACCATTTGATTAGGGTTTTGGTAGCACCTTTAGGACCCTCCCATTACACTATTTCTTAGGACATCCCTAGAACTTTCCCTTCTGTTTGCCTAGTTAGGTTTATAATTTTTCCCTAAAACTTTGGGCCCTATTTCATAATAGTAGAGGGGTCTCATAGGAATTTATTTTGGATTTTTAGGAGTAGTTTACTATTTTTAGGGTATTTTACCCTTTAGGTCACCCTTGTATGATTTTCACCTCTACACTTGTGCTAGTTTGAATCTTATTTGCATTTTGTGCATTATTTAAGCATCCTATCTTTGCATATATATGTTGTAGACATAATAAGGCATTTGTATGTTCAATTTTAGGCCTTGATCATGTGCATAACCTGTTTAAGTTTGGCCTCCTTTTAGGACTTCCATTTAGGGTTTTTTATGTGTATATGTTGAATGATTTTCACTTCCTTAACATGATTCTTCTATAATATTTTGTACATTCCTTTTCAAATGCTTTATGCACACTCTTCTCTTTCATTTCTCTATGTCCAAGGACCTTGGAGACTCAATTACAGTTGCTTAATGCCTCCTTTGGAGGTATTGGAAGCTTAACTTGAATGATGAGGCATGAGGACCCATTTTGTGCATTTTTTGCACAAGTCATAATGAGACTTTGGTTGAATGACATTAGGGATACCATGGTTGTTTTCTCTTCTTCTCCCACTTCTCTTTTGGTTTATGTTTCATTCCATGATCAAGTTAGAGGCTTTAGGGCATTGTTTGCACTTGCTTGATGTAGGTTTTGCACTTTTTCTTGCTTGCATTCGAAGGTTGAGATGAGCTTATGGTGGTCTTTACCCCACACAATTTCCTCCCTTGCTTGTGTGTTTTCTCTTTGTGTATCTCTTGTTTGAATTAAAGGTTGAGGTGTCCTCCCTTTGCTTGTAATGTTGCATTGTATGTGCATCCATTCACATTCACATTTCAATTCAATTATTGTATGTTGTTTCTCTTCTCTTCATTACCATGATCCCTTAGTTTCTCACTTCCTTGATTAAGGATAGTGATGATAGACATTAGGTTGAATCCTTTACATGATAAAAAATAGGATATAATACCCTTCTAAACTCAACTTTAGGACCATGATGCATGATAACTTTAGGGTTTTGATTTAGTCCCCTTTAGAGGCCTTTCTCTCTTCTCATCTCAAAACAATCTTAAAGCACCTAATAAAGGCTAATAAGTATTGTACGTTACGAGCCTTAACCTAATTAGGAAATGGTTGTTGAGGGGTTTCCTTTTAATAACCAGAGTGTTTAGTGTATCACCCTTTGGGTGATATGAGACGCATTCACTCCTAGGTCATAGTCTCTAGTGCAATATGAATTACAAACATTCATTCAAAAACACTTCTCCTTAAAAGACACAAAAACAAAGGATCAAACTCATTTTTGTCCCTTTGGGACCCCTTAATAATGGAAAGCATTTTCATAAACAAGAGTGTTGTTAACTCTTAGTTCTATCACAAACGGTAATGCCTAAGTCTCCAATGGTCGAGCTGCATACACCAAACTGCTAGAACTGTTTGTTAACCCTACTCGGATAAAAATCATGAACAAACCTGTGTTTTCTTTAGCCCGAACTACGTTTGCTTTGATCTCTCGTACCGTGCGAGAATACATAGGCATAAGACGCGATGTCTTGGTGAGCAACTTTTCCCCTCTTTCATCCGTAGTTAGCCGAACTACGTTGACTCTCACTTTCCCATTGCACGAGGGAATACGTAGGCCCAGAGCGGCGATGCTCTGTCGAGTCACTTTTCTTTTCTTTTGTCCCAGAACTTTAGTTAGATAGTTTCAATCACCTTTTTAAGATAGACAACAGGCGTGGATCCCGTCGAGTACGACGGACGTGAGGGGTGCTAATACCTTCCCCTTGCGTAACCGACTCCCGAACCCGAGATTTGGTTGCGATGACCAATCTTATCCCTTTTCGCAGGTTTTCTCTGCTTGTTTCCTTTCCCTCGTTGGGATAAATAACAAACGGTGGCAACTCTTTTGTCATTGTCGGCACCTTTTTTCGCAGTAGCAACACATTGGAAATGATAAAGGCATTTTTTGATATTGAGCACAACTATATCCCAAAAAAAAAGTAACTTACTTGTGAGTAGTGAGAATTTGCTAGCCCCTATGAGCTTAATAGTTTAGATCCTAATTTAGTGATGAACTTGGTGTATGTATATAAATTAAAAGATAGTTCATCATTGAATTTTGTGGCATTCTAAAATTAAATTCCTGAACCTTTGAAAATTATTCTAAATTATTTTTCTTGCCATAAAAAGCAAAGAGAATTCACTTGAGGTTTGGTTGAATTCAAGTTGGGGAGAGTAAAAAGAAAAGTGATAGCTTACTCCAAATTTTCAAAATTTTCAAACAAACATTGAAAAGAAATTTTTGAATATAAATGTGAAAAAGAAAAAGCATACTTGCTCGAAAGAGAAAAATAGAGAATGAATAATGTGCATGAATGAAGTTTGGAAGGGTGAACAATTGAGAAAAAAAAGCATGGATGAAGTTGTAGTGTATACATAACCTTGTATAGTGGATGTTTCTTTTGCATTGGCAACTTTGATTTCATGAGCTTAGAAATGTCCCTTTGTTAAGAACCTAACCAAGCTAAAACCTTAAAATCCCTTAGTGATCTCTTGCTTCCATGATTTCATTTTGTATTGATTAGATGAATGTATGAATTGGATTGTTATTTTCATTGTTTGTCAAGTGAGTGAAATTTCCTCACGGTTGCAAATGCGTTAATCTCTTCATTCTTATTTGTAGAGGAGTGTTAGAGTGATTCACTCATGAGAATTTAGTTGTTCATTTAAACATATCATGATATTTGTTAAGAACTAAATTCTTTCTCATTGTTCGATTCTAGGAAGTGGTAAATATTACTTGTGCATATTTGTATGTTTAATTTGAGCCATAAATATATTCTTGGTTGGATTAATTGCTTGAGAAAATTCTCTTATTTTTCAATGAGAGGCATACTTTTCTTGAGGACAAGCAAACATCTAGTTTCAGAGAGTTTGTTGAATGTCAAACATGTCTTATTTTGATCCATATTTCTTGGCATTTTTCCACTCATTTGTTATGTTTCAATGGATTTATTCCATGTTTCAATGCAATTTTTCAATTATGTTGCAAATACCTTTGGTTGCTTTCATATGTGTGTTATTATGCAAGATTTAGGCATAAAACATCAAAGGTTAAGACACAAGTGAATTGACAAGGAAGCCAAAGAAGAGAATAGGAATCAACATGTTTGTTGTGCGAACACCAGTGAGGTGAAAGTGAATGTTTGCTATGCGAGCTCCTGGAGAAGCCCCAACGAACCATGTCAAATCAGAGGCAGTAAGAAAAGGACCCTAAGTTCGTTGTGTGAACTTGTAGCGAATAAGTTTGTTGTGTGAAGAAGTGTTCACACTGCAAACTTAGATATTTCTTCAGGGGAAGTTTAACTATTCAAAGGCACTTCATGTGGCATAAAGGGGTCTTCGCTGTACGAAGAAGTTGTTCGCTAGGCAAACTTGAAAGATTTTAGAAGTACTATATATGTACTTTTCACACTTTTTTGGGATCATAACCCTATTTTCTGCATTTCTTCACCAAAGAGTGATATTTTGGAAATAGAAGCTAGATTCGCATCCAAGATCGATTCTTCAATGTGCTCATTACTTATAAAGCAAACTACCATAGTTATGGGTACTAAATTTCTTTTGTATCAAAGGTAGAGGTAGTCTACCTTAGCTTTATGGAACTTGACCTAAAACATTCATCTATCAATTCATAGATTGGAGAGATTGGTATATGGTTGATATTTGCTTTGTGTTGAACTTAAAGCTTACTAAATTGGTTGTTATATGGAAAAATCGTGTAGCAATGAATACAATATTTCTCATGACACCACTCTAGACATATACGGTATTGAGAAAATATGTGATGATATTAATCAGATCCGACTTCACATGCAAGATTAAGAGAATATGTAGTAGTTAGGGTAGATTAAAACTACTTTTGATACACTTTGTTAATCAAACAACTTTAGAAATTAAAGCTTTGCTACTAAATTATGAAAATTTAAGAAACATGCTTTGAAAACCCTTTTCTTGAAACGGTAAACTATTGAACGACAAGCATCCTATATCAGAACAATCCATGTGGAGATGATAACAAAAAACTCCTTTTACTTACAATTCTAATAGGTTTCTCGTTATTTATATTGATTTAAACCCATTATTTTCAATTATTGCATAAAACAAATAATTTATGTAGCCATAGCTAAACATATGAACAATAATAGCGATAGTTATAATGGGATTTATGGATTCGACAATCTTTAATACTATATTGATAAAGCTGCATACTTGTGACTTATCATACCCCCAACCAAACAGGACGTTTTGCACAACCTGAACTCATGAACTAAGTAGATATTTTACCGATTAATATGAATAACCAAACAATAATTTTACCGGGATGAGTTCTAGAACCAAGCTGTGTTTTTTTGGTGTCATCTCTAGAACCAAATATGAACCTTCAAGATAATCGCATTCTTGAAATAAAAAATGACACGATACCAGTACAATACTTTCTTCACAAGAAGTTTTCACTCACAATGCACTAAGGCAACTTTGGTAAAAGAAAAATATGAAATAGAGAGAAAAAGAGTAGTAAAATAGTAAGAAATAGAAAAACTCCAAATTCTTGTGTGAATTCAAAGGAGGAAATACCTCCTTTATATAAGAGAAAATGTGCCTTTAAAAGGAAATAATTCATGGGCCGAGTTAATGTGATAATCGGTTAAGTCAATCATTATCATACTTAAATAATCTATTTTTCAAGCCATATATGGAAGGTTTTGATATTTAGCCATTGTCAATAATTAACAGACTTTTTCTAATTGATTATTAGTGTTACAAAGCAAAATAATATATTAGATCATTAGGGCTAATTGATTATTTAGTTGTAAAACTACTCCAAATTATCACACAATTTCCTAGTCAATCAGTTTGGCCTTAAAATAATTTTTCGGTGATTTTAGAAAAAAAGTGAGGTTATTTTGTGTGTGTGTGTGTGTGTGTGTGTGTGTGTGTGTGTGTGTGTGTGTGTGTGTGTGTGTGTGTGTGTGTGTGTGTGTGTGTGTGTGTGCTCATAGAATCATTACCTTCATGGTTGTAAGCATATAGATTTAGATTCTCTCCCTTTTTATGACAATGACTCATCTCATAGGGAAGTGGTAAAAGGAGAAAACACAGATAAAGTTTAGAGTAGTTAAACTCTTTTTCACATGAGTAAAGAGTATACTTTACTTCCCTTTAGAATATTTTTCTCCCCCTTTGACATAATTTAAAATGTGGGAAACAACGAAGCACATATATTACACGATTGTTCAAGTAAAAGAAATGTGTTACTTGATAAAGATATGAATAAGACCATACTTCTCTCCACGTATGGAAGCATCAAACTTTGAGATTAAGCAGTAGGTAAGCTTTAGATGACTTCCTCTCCTTGATTCTTTCTTGAACAAAGCTCATATATTTTTGAAGCTTTCTAAATTGGGAGGCTCTTTTGGAATCTACTTTTTTCTTGTTGAGATTCTTTCCAAGGGATAATCATTTACCCTTAATACATCCTTGGATATCCTCTTTCATTCTCCATGTTCTTTTGGGCCTTGGAATGATATTGGGCTCAAGGAATATTTCTTTTGTCATCCTAGAGAGTCAATCAGAGTTTCTTGTTAACACCGTCAACACATTGATCACAACCATCAAAAACTTTTTGATAAAAAAATAGGATTGAAAAATTCCATCAAGTAACAACTTCTTCTCGTATACCAGAGGTATACACATTGTTTTCATAATTTTATTGAATTTTCAAGGAAGACTCCTGCAAAGCTGCAAAGCATTACTTTTTCATTTTTACTGGTATGGAGCTTTAGATTTATGTATACATTCTTGAGTTGAATTTGTTTAAGGAAGTCTTACTATGATAGATGAGTTTATAACCCAAGATAATACCAAAGCTCTCCCATATTTTAAATTTAATCTGCATTATATCAACAATGTGCTTCCAAAAGAATACATTAGTAGCACTGAGTCGACAAAACATGCATAAGAAAAAGAAAAAATAGGCTCGTTTTGAAAAGAGTTGTATCATCCTTCCCTCTTAGAAACTTGTTTTCAAGTAGAAAATTCGTCACACCATCAAACCAAGCTCTAGAAGCTTATATCAGATAGTAGAGAGCCTTTTTCATTTTGAAAATATGAGTAAGAAGCGTTTTATAAATAAGGAGGATGATCAACATACATTTTCTTATGGATGTACAATTCTAGGACACACTCCTTACATCCATTTGGAAGGTTATAAGAAAACATAATGCATGATAAATCTAGAAGAATCCTTATGGATTCTAATCTAGCTACATGGGGATAAGTTTCATCAAAGTTTATGCCTTTCTGTTGATTGAAACCTTTCGCAATGAGTCTTGTATTATTTCTTAAGAAATTTTCGAAAGCATCAAGCTTGTTGCAAAAGACTCACTGTGCACCAATCACTTGATTAGATGAAGCTTTGAAAACAAGTTCTCAAAAATTTGTTCATTCAAATTGATTTAACTCTTCTTGCATGGCAAGAGACCAATGTTCGTCGATGATAGCTTCGCCAATTCTATTTGTCTCAATTTTCAAAACAAAACCAAAAATTTACATACATTATTAAGGGAGTATCGAGTAATAACCCCCTTAGACATATCACCAATTCTTGTCTTCTCACTAACTCATCCATCATTTCTTGAGACATGGCTCTTCGTTCTAAACGAGTGTCAGGAATCACCTTGCTGGTCATGGACAAAGGACGAAACGAATTTCTATTTTGGGAGAAGATATGAAATGCATATGAGATGTAGATGCAATGCAGATGAAATGCAAATGCAAACAAAGCCAAGCTCAGGATCACAGGTATCACGCTCTCGGGTCAGGCAATGACAGTGGGTAAGTAACTGATATCTCTGATCACAGGAATCCCATGGGTAGGCTCTACGCGGGTAGGTGCCTAGAGTCATGGATCTTTTCAAAGATATTATTGCCATGACAAAGGCTCATCTGACAATAATACCCTCGAAGGATCTCCTTTAGGTGAGGTTCTCGCATCGTCCCACGAGAAAGGCTTCTCGCGAGTCTCCACTACACAACTGTCGAGTCCAAGGTTTCTTAAAGGGACCTCAGAGTCATAGATCGAGGTTGAAAATATCATTGTCATAATAACGATACGTTCAAGGGATCTCGTCTGATTGGGGCGTTCATAATCAACCCAACAAGGAGTGACCCTCATGAGTTAACACTACCAACCACCATGGGAAAAGGGGTAAAAGGTCCTTAGATTTATAGATTCCAACTCAAAAACATTACTGCCATGGCAAAGGCTCACCACGACAATAACATTCCCAAGGGAATCAACTCTAAGTGGGGTCCTCGTATCCTCCCAACGATAAAGGCTTCTCGAGGGATTCCACTACACGACCACCATTCTAATCCTAAGTTTTTCTCAGGCTCGGGTGTAGAGCCATCTCACAGAGTGCCCATAATCAAAGAAACCCAATAGTCACAAGAAATACAGATACGGTACATAAAAATAAACAAGTAAATAAATAAATAAATAAATAAGAAAGCGATAAACAACATAGGAAGAACACAAACGAGCGAAACTAACGCTTACGAATCGAGCCAAGTTAGGCTTGACTCTCTCTTGCATAGGGCAATGCATAGTCCCCAATAGAGCCGCCAGCTGTCGTACCTAAAAAAAAAGCACGATCCTTCGCGAATGGTCGCGGAAAACACAGAGTCGCCACCGAACTTTATTTATCCCAAAGAGGGAAAAGGAAATGTCGATAAAACATTTAAGGAAAGAACATGGTCATCACAACCAAGTTCTAGGTTCGGGAGTCGGTTACATGAGGGGAAGGTATTAGCACCCCTCACGTCCGTTGTATTCAACGGGAACCTCTTGATTCGATTCATAAGAAATGTTAGTCTAGTTTGTTTGTGTTCTTCCAAAATAAAAGGTGTAAAAGTAAGATAAAAAGGTTTAGATTGCTAAGGAGAAAAAGGGTGGTTTTAAAATGGAGTGCTCGCCAAGGATTGGGGCCCTTGTGCCTATGTATTTTCACTCGAAAGAAGTGAAGAATCAGAGCATCCGTAGTTCGTGGGACTACGGGAAAAAAGAGGAAATTTGGGGGAAAGTGCTCGCCAAGATCATTGCAATCTTGTGCCTACGTATTCTCGTTAACAGACGAGAAATCAGAGCGTTCGTAGTTCGGACTACGGATATAAGGGTCTCGATCACACTAGGGCGAGAGAAAAGGATAAGTTAGTTGTTAGTGTGCTTATCAAGGATAGAGATCCTCGTGCCTACGTATCTTACATTCAGAAGAGAATGAAGAATCAAAGCAACCGTAGTTCGGCCTACGGTTACCGGTTTGACTTAACGAAAGATACTTAGTCGCATTCGACAGAAAATATTGCGTTACCCAAACTAGTGAGGAGAGGACGCTTGCACCACTTTGAATGAATTTCCATATATCAACATTCATGGGGAACACGCCACTTATATCGACTCAAGTAGGTTACGGACGAAGTAATATTTTGTGTCGTTCTTAAGACACCATATCTCAAGTTTAGGAAAAGATTTGACGGTTCGCACGGTGGCGAGAAAAAAAAGAGATTGAATAAGTTGATGTTTTGGACGTTTATGTGTTTGGAGAAGAGAATAAATTTGAAGAAGAGTTAGATTTGAATAAGCTTTAGGGTTTGTTTTGTATCGCACGAGGGCGAGGAAGAGAGGTTTGACGTATCAGATGCTTAGTTAGAGGTGACGATTACCTGAAGCTTAAGAAAGGCTCTTCAGGCCCAAGTAATCGGGAAAGCGAGTCAAAGGATTGACTCCTTCTCTTTTTCAACCTTAATGATGAAAGGAATCAGATGTGGTTCGAATAAGCTGATCGGATGGCGATTACTCGAAGCTTAAGAAAGGCTTCCCGGGCCTAAGTAATCGGGAAAACGAGTCAAAGGCTTCACTCTCTTTCTTTTTCATCCTTAACGGAGAAGGAATGGATATGGTTCGAGTAGGTTGACCGGATGACGATTACTCGAAGCTTAAGAAAGGCTTCTCAGGCCCAAGCAATCGGGAAATCGATTCAAAGTCTTAACTCTCTCTCTTTTTCATCCTTAACGGTGAAGGAATGGATATATGATTCGAGTAGGTAAATCGAATGACGATTACTCGAAGCTTAAGAAAGGCTTCTCGGGCCCAAGTAATCGGGAGAGTGAGTCAAAGGCTTGACTCCCTCTATTTTTCATCTTTAACGGTAAAGGAATGGATATATGATTCGAGTAGGTAAATCGGATGGCGATTACTCGAAGCTTAAGAAAGGCTTATCGGGCCCAAGTAATCGGGAAAGCGAGTCAAAGGCTTGACTCTCTCTCTTTTTCATCCTAAAAGAGATTGTGTAGGAAAAGCATTGAATGGAGGAAGATGGTTGGAAGTATTTTAAACGGATGAGGATTACTTGAAGCTTAAGAAAGACTCCTCGGGCCCAAGTAATCCAGAAAGTGAGTCAAAGGCTTGACTCTCTCTCCTTTTCATATTATGTTAAGAAATAGTTTTGATATAATTAGAGTGGCTTATGGATGATGATTAATTGAGGCTTAAGAAAGGCTTCTCGGGCCCAAGTAATTGGGAAAGCGAGCCAAAGGCTTGACCCTCTCTCTTTTTCATCCAAGTGTTCGAGAAAATAGATTTTGAGTTTGTTTTTAGAAGACAATTGTTCGAGCTTAAGAAAGACTTCTCAGACCCAAACAATTGGGAGAGTGCACCAAAGGCTTGGAGCTCTCTCTTTTTCATCTTTTATTGAAATTGTGTTCAAACAGTTATCAAGTGTTTTAATTTGATTTGAGAAAATGCTCGATATGAATCGAGGTTTAAGTTTAGAGTTTTTAACGTGTGCACTAGCAAAGTGGGTTAATCTTCTAAGTGACCAACTATAAATAATTGATCAAATAGGTGTCACTATAAGAAAGCCCAGGATTAAGCTTTAAAATATTGTGTATGGTGATTAAAAGGTTGATGGCGAGGCTTTAAAAACACCTGACTTACAAGAGTGGAAAATGGCTCGACTAATCGAGAATTTATTTTTAAAAAGGGTTTTGAAGCATTAAAGCATAAATAAGACAAAAGTAATAAAAATTATTATATTCTTGTGGGAGTTGGGATACATTGTTATCAAATAGGGGATAGAATATAAGGCAACAATTAAATCGAATTCAATCTAATGAGTAGCCACAAAATTGGAAAATAGAAATATTTCAACCAAATTACATGAAAATTAGATTAATAATTTTAAATGTAAAAAAAACTAATTAAAACCACAATTTAATCAAAATCTAAACAATTGATTAGTTTCTAATTAAAATTTATAAAATGAATTGCAAATAATCAAAAGAATATGCAAATAGAAAATAAAAGATAATTAAAAACACATGAAATATATGGAGTGCAAAATTCAAACGTTATAATTTTGTCCAAAATAAACAAGATTTTTTATTTTAACTTTAAATAAATTAAATAACAAAAAGCTAGTTTAATAATGTAAACAAAAAATAATAAATAAAAACAAACGTTAAAGACAAAGTAAATTCAAAATTTAAGCATTAAAAGCAAGTTGTTAATCATAGCTCAAACTCACAAGATTACCGACGTCGAAGCTGCTACTACTTTGCGGAATCGTCTGTTGCGGTGATTTGTAAATTGTTATCGAGTTCGGGCTTGAAGTGAAGTGACAAGATCTTATTGCTGATGCTAAAACAAAACAGAGGTGACATCGTGCTTTGACCGAAACTAAGAACGAAATCCTCGAGCAATGTCAGCTGCTGTTTTATTGTGGTTGTTGTTTGGCGGAACCGTATGTTTGCAACGGTAACGGTGAATTTGTTGCAGTAGCAACCATCATGTTGAATTTGTTGCAGTAGCCAATTTGGAATGCTGAAAACTTGCTGATTTTTTTGGAAATGTTAATAATATAAAGCTGTTGCAGCTTTGATCCTAAGCAGTCCCATTGCACCGGAATTTCATAATAGAGAATTTGCCACGTTTGCATAAGAAAAAAGGGCAATGCTCATTATATTAACCGCTGAAGTTAAACAAAAATTGAACACCGGGAAACCAAATCCTAAAGGGATAATACATGAAGCATTCGCACACGGCGACTAAATCGAATCAATATTTCCAGAAGGCAACATCAGTAGAATGAAAAGTTAACAGCATAAACAAATCATAGAGTCATGAATAGAAAGAGAGAAAAAAAATGACACCGCAACGTATGGCAACATCTCACGAACATGTTAATCAGTATTGTCATCTGCCTTTCAAAAAGAGTTTCTGCTTCTGTTGGCACCCTCAAGAGATCCTAGTGTTCTTTGATCTATGGTTCAGCTTCGAAACGTCCTCAATGTTCAACAACGACAATGCTCATGACGATATTTTCGCCGACGTCTTCTTTACGGAGTGAGTAACGCCAGCAACACACAACCAAAAGGAAACAAAACTTTGAAGAATGATCAATTCCACTGCAAAGAGGAATCCCTTGCGAACGACTCGGATGGCTGAGTTTGATGCTTTGTTAATCGTGCTGATGTTTACTCATCAACCTATAAGTCACACCAGTTGAAGAAACAATGAAATCTATGACATAACTAAACCTGTTGCCTATTGAAACAGCTTACGAACACGTCTTCGCAACCATTAACTTTCTGAAACATATGGAAGATCGAGTTGTTATTGCTAAAGAGTTACATGGACGAACAACTTGGCGTTATCACTTGTTGACAATAATATGTTGCAAAAAGATGGAATCCGGGTGTCGCGTCGAAACTGAATTGATACCAAGTCGCTAATCAACTCTCCACCTGCATACAAACAGAGACACAACCAAACAGTACTGGAAACCAATACAAAAATTGAAATAGAAGAAAACAGATCTAAACGTATACATAACCCCTGCACTCCTTTTTCTGATGAACCAGCAGCATCAACAGAATGCATCAAAAATATGAAAAGAAAAAACGTATGACCACCTGTTATTGTTTACATGAGTTTACAAGAAAAAGCGTATGACCACCTGTTATTGTTTACATGAGTTTACTGCTGGGAGAGTTCAACGCGAGTGAGCTTCGAAGGGTGTCGGTAGTGTAGTCGGCGAGTATGAGTTGTTGTAACATCGTCGGCGTCGTTGCAATAAAACCAACAGATCCCACTCCTGAATCGACTTTTGCAAAACCAAAAGTGTTGGTGAAAAGGTAACATCAACGTTGTAGCGGTGCAAGATCTAGTAGTTTCGAAGTGTTTTGAGCGTCTTGATGTTTTTTTCTCCTTTTTCTACATCTAGACTCTTATCAGCATCACTTGTTGCACCAACAAAATCCGACGACACCGCAGCCTGCATGTAAATTAACAGCATTCCCAAAACCATAGGCAGTACAAACGCAAAAATCTATGAAAACAAGACTGAGCACCGCAGAAATTCAACTTTCATAGCTCACAACACACACCATAAACTCCGGCAAAACCTAATATAACATGCGCCAAAATTCTGAACAACCACAACATACAGTATCAAAAAGCACAGTGACATTAAAATTAAGAACGTAAATTCTAACAAAAATATATTAAAAATAACAACAGCATATGGTATACTCGATCACGCCCATCATCTAATAACATCAAAATGAAACGAGAGGCGACCTCCTTTCGCGAATCTGTCTGTCTTACTCTCGTCTTTGTTGTTGCACCTTTGACGATGGCTTATGAGTGAATCTTCATGTGGTTATTGCCGGTGGTTATTGTCATTGAGGTTGCGACTCTCCGAAATGTCAATCAGATGCGCATATTACAGAATCACCTGGTTTATGCTTAAGTTGCTGCTACTCGACTTTCCATTACAGAGCTCAAATGCTGCTGGCTCCAACTGCTGCAATATACACGTCTTCTCTATGTTGTTGTTGTGGTATTGGAATCGAAGTTCGGCAACGCACCATGAACACGTTTCAATCCAAATCTTGTCTTGAATGCATAACCTTGCGATATCGCAACAAGATTCATGAGTCCGAAAGCTGTAGAATCAAGTTGAAGATGCAACTTTTGTTGTTGAATCGAGCAGGTGTAAGCTGATGTGAATCGATACCGTGAAGCGCCATTGATTCACGCCGTGCAAGTCAATATAACACCAATTGAAGGTAGCCGTGAATTTGTCGGAAGGAAAGCCTTCTGCAGCAGTTTTGAGGGTTTATCGGCGAAGAGGGTGATGTGACTAAAATCGATAGGAAAACAGTGGGTTTGTTTATGGAGGTGGAATGATGGGTTGGAGATTGATGATGGTGATGGAGAAGGAAGAGCGGAGAGGGATTCAAAGGTTGATGATTGAGGATGATAATGGAAGAAGGTAACGGCGGCTAGGGTTTGCCGCTAGGAAGAGGAAGAATAGTGATCAAGGGTTTGCTTGGGGTGTGATGGAAATGGCGGAAGGGTTTGGGTTTTGATGGCTGAAGGGTTTGAGCTGGGAGATTGAGGGAAGAGCAGAAAAAACGGGTGATGTTCTTGGAGCTGGGAAGAAGAAGATGGATTCGAAGGGAGAAGGTGAGGGGAATGATGGTGGAGCGGCGGCTGGGGTTTGGAGATGGCGAAGAAGATGGTTGAAGTGGCCGATTTTAGGGTTTGGCGGCTGTGTGTGTTGGGAATTTAGGGTTTCTCAGAGTTGGAATTGAAGGCTAGGGTTTTTTTTTGTGAAGATGAACAGTAACCGTGCTCTTTATCCCCAAGTTTTTTACCCTAATCTCCAACCCTAATTTCACCTTCTCACTCTCCGTACTTCCCTTTTTCTTTTTCTGTTTTTTTAATTTTAATTATTAATTAATTAATTTCTATCCTCCTTTTTCTATTCTATTTTCTTAATATCTTATTCTAATACTAATTAACTAATCTAACCTTACTTCTAATCTAACTTCTAACTTAAATTAATCACTTTCTAATTCTAACTTATACTTTTAAATCTAAATTTTAATTATAAATTTTAAATTCAATATTTAAATTCTAACCCTATTTAAAATTTTAATTTTTAATGTAAATTTTAATTAATCTAATTCTAAATTCTAATTAATTTAAAAAACTAAAATGAAATTATGAAACAAAATAATGATAAATAAAAAAAAATGCCACGTGTCATCTTTTTATTGGGTCTGGATGAAAAGAAATTTAAAAAGTCACCATTTATTAAATAAATATGCTAAAAAATGAAATGCAAATCATGAAAAATTCACATTAATTATTCTTGACATTTTTGATGAAAATATAGAAATAAATCGGGTGAAAACAAATAGAAATCGAGCAACAGAGGCGCTTAAAAGATTAAAATCGAATGCACACAGAAAAGTAACGTGAAATGGATAACTTGAAAAGATACAACACTCAGTCAGTTTTGAGAATCGACCGGGATCGGTAAAAAGGCTCGTACTGGTCAACAGTGATTAAAAGTTCGTCGAGAGATAAGACGAGTACGCTAAGTCGAGTTTAAAGGGAAAGTAGGTTAAAAACACTAGCGCCTGCTGTCACGGTGAAATTTGGATACCAAACTATTGATTAGTTTGAATCTTTAATTCATTTTGCAACCGAACTTTGATTTGTCCAAAGGAAGGGATAAAGATCGAAATTCCCACGATGCAATGCAAATGCAAGCTAGAGAGTTTTAGGTTCGGGGGTTGGTTAAACTTAGGGAAGCTGCTAGCATCCTAAGTTTCTGTAGTACTCTACAGGAACCTCTTGTTTTATGTTTATTTATTGCTAGGTGTTTATTTGCTTAATGGTTGAAAGACCTAGGGGTTTATTTCTAAGTATACTCAACAAGATATCGCATCTTATGCCTACATATCCTTACGGGAGTGGAATCAGAGTATTTGTAGTTCCCCTAAAGGGTTTGAGGAGTGCTTTGACTGTGCTCAAAGTTCCTACGGGTTTAGGATAGTTGATTGATTGATTTTAGGAGAAAATACGAGTTGTCATTTTAAGGGAGATTTAACCGCCACAAATTGTAGGAAAATAGTCTTTGCATCGTCTTAAGAGAAGGGTTCAAGTACTCGGATATAGATCGACGAATACGCCTCTATCTCTCTTAAGGCAAAGTCCCTACGGTGTTGATTGTATTTGTGGGGTGGAGATTCTATCTCGCTTAAGATGATTAACATCTATTTCTCTATTGTGTTTGAATATTTTGTATTGAGTTGTATTTGTTTTATTTTCTATGTTGTAAAAGGATAAAGAACGGTCCTTCCTATGGGGTAGGATCTGTCCTAATAGATCGACTTGAATGGGATCAAGGATCATAAGGGAGTATGATGCAAATGATATGCACTACACACAAGTGTTGACTCATGTGTAGGTTTTCCCTTTGGACGAAATGCAATGCGAGAATATAAATTGCGATAATGTAAATTGCTTGTAAAATAAATTGTGGAAATGATAAAGTGGCAAATAAGTAAAGCATACACATACGCATGAAAGCGCTGAAGTGTGTGATAGTGAATGTGAGTGTGTGAACGGACCACAGCGAGACGCAAGCGTTCACGATTGGATGTTGATTACGAGGGGTGATTAATTTCTTAGGTGAGATGATTTTACGAGTAATGTTGAATTAAATTATTAGCGAGATTGGTTTTTAGGGGGAGATTATTATTTTAATTATTATACTTGGCAATAATCTATAGAGGGGATTATAAATAAATTAGATTTGACCCGAAATGATTTTTAAATAAAAGGTGGGTAAGAAAAGGTTTTGCTAAATATGGGTAATTTTAATTATCATTAATAAATTTTTTTTAAAGTTATGAAATAAATCCTTATAAAATGCACTTAGTTACTATCATATATATTTTTTTTAGGAAATCCTAATAAATAATTAAAGTTATATTGGATAGTTAAATAGGTTTTTATATTTATTTATTTTAAAAGGTCAATTATCTACATTATAAAAAAGTTTTTCTTTTAATTAAATAAAAATAATTAATTAATTAGATTTTGAAAGGGAAAATTAAATGATTAGAGATTATCATTTTTACTAATTAAAGATTAAAGGGTTTTTAATTTAAAAAAACAAACAGATTTTAGTTTTGATTTTATAGGATTAATTAAATAAATAAGTTAAAACGTGGGATTTAGTGTGATGTGGTGCACGGGACTTATCATGAGCGCGCGAGGTGATCCGCATGATCACGTGGTAGGTGAATCGTGTGGTGGGAACGCGAAGGATCACGGTACTACTGTGATCGTGCACACATACAACTTAAAATGTTACAAAAAAAATCAGCAGAACGAAATGAAGAAAAACATAGGGGAAAGCAAAAGAATGGCGGAGAACCCTAATCCCCTCCCCAACACCCTTCATTCGTTCGTCTTCCCCACTCAATCTCCGTTCAACTTTCCCCCTTTGTCTTCATCCTGGCGTATCCCTGTACCTGAAACAAACACTGAAACGTTAATCGATCAATAATTTTAAAAGGTATGGAGGAATCTACCGAAGGTTGGTGGCGGCGGGAAGAGGCGATCTCCGGTGTTGGCTTCGAAGATTTCGACGGTAAAAGAGATATGTTTCTTCACTCTTTCGTTTTCACAATTTTTGGTTTTCCTCTTTTCGATCTCTAGGGTTTCGCACTTGGGGTTTTCATGGAGATTACCAATTTCTCTACCTTTGACCCTCTTTTATAGGCTTTACTGAGAATCAAATATTTTGAGATCTGATTTAAAATGCCTTGAAAGTCAGATTGGGTTTTCCGTTTTGGTGTAGACCAATTTGAAAACTTTCCTCTTTCGTCCAATTTCATTTAATGCTTGTTAAATGAAAATCCAATCTCTGATATTAATTTGTTTAAAATCTCCTCTGTCTAGGTTCAATGTCTTGAAAATTGGATGGGATCTTTTCGAATCTTTTCTCTCACACGGGTCTATTCCTCAAAGGATTACTAACTCTGATTTGTGTTTTTTGGCAGGTGTGGATAACGATTTGTTTTGGGCCAGGGGAGATCTACATCCCAGAGTAACACCAATTCAACTTCTTGGCATCTGATATATTTTGCAACGAACTTCAATCACTCTGGATGTTCTATGGTGAAGGTTTAAGTGAAGATGTTGGTGGTGATGAGTATCAAATCAAATGACTCTCTTGCAAGCAGAAACTGAATGTAGGGCATGTTGTCTTATGGAATAAGGGCGTTAGCAGCTGCAACCACGTGAGTGAGTAAAAGACAAGAAGAAGAGCAAGGTCGTTGTTCTTCTCTTTCCATTTCAATCTTCACTCTTGTTTTTTTCAGGTTAAATTGAATGTGTGTCTAACATTGTTTTCTTTTTCATGTACTTGATGATGATGTTTGGGGAGCTGGAGTAATGCATCATGCAAGTCATTGCTCTCATCATGGTTACCAACTAATTAAGATCAAACTGTATAGGAGCTGGTGGTTGGGGAAGCAAGAGGATAATATATCCATGAGAGCATACAACACTACAGGTGCATTACCAATTTCTATGTCATTTTCAGCTTATCATTATTTGCAAATTTATTTCTTCTTTTAACACAACAACTTCAATCAGTGTTTCAGGACATCGCTGCTACCAACATTCCAACAATAGCAATACAATCTTGTTACTAATGGGGTAATGCTTAGGAGCTTTCACATGCACCAGATTTGCAGAGGTAACCAATCCCTTTCCAACATCTTATTGACATCATAGTGCTACAGCATACTCACAGTTCTGTCACCATCTCGCAGGTGTTGGCTTCATTGGCACATTGCAGTCAGTACTTTAAGTCTTAATCTCTTGGCACAGGGTGGCGTGTCGTGATGGTGATAACAATGCTTGCGGTATGAGGAGAAAATATGAGGGTGAGATGAAGACAACTTTCACGATAGGCTTTCAAGTAAAATAGTCAGCTTCACATACCCTTCAGCTGATAGGTAACCTCATCTCAACTTCTATCACAGTTAAAAGAATTTCCATGAGGTTTCATGCTCTGGCTACGACCCAAGTTGCATCAATATTTTAATGGCTAGGTCTTTGGGATGTTTGGTTGTATCTATACAAACTTCAAATCTTCTATGTCCTCTCCTGTCTTGCAGGTCTGGCGCTGGTTGTGGCTGCGTAATCTGCTATTAAGCTGAACTGCTCAATTCTCTACTAATGACGATAGTTTGTTGTAGCGAGTGCGATTGGTGTGATGCTGCTGGCGTGAGGTTATTGCTCTTGATTACAGTTACTGATGTGCCCAGGTACCTCTCTATTAGATCCTGATTACTGGTTGATGATTGTTTCTTTCACTTCGTGAATTGAGAAGTAGAGGCATGGTGAATTTACTTCAGGATGCATTGTTGCCAGGCTAACTCGCCTCTTAGTCTGAAGCTGGTGAGCTGATGGTTTCGCAGCAATGGAGGCCCTCCTGATCGTGTCTCAAAGCAGGCTGCGCAATCCGCTATTAAGCTGCTGAGGTATCTGGTTTTTTTATATAGTTGAACAAGCTCAAACATACAAAAACTTAAAAAGCCCATGACTTTGATAGATGATTGCTGAATTTTTGCTAAAAAACAAATTTGCCATACTCTAACAGAACCATTTTGATTGTGATAAGGTGCAAGCAGTATCCAATGGCTGGTATCTTAACGGTTCGAAGCGTTAGCGTAAGAGCTTTGTGTTGTCTGCAACTAGCTCATAGTTGATGCTCGTGCCGAGACGGTCGAAGGCTGGAGGTATTATAAGAAATTGGATCGTGTATATCCCGGTTCTCCCTGTATCTGGAGTATTTCGGATAGTGCGCACGACGATTGTTGTAGCTGCAGTATCAAGGCTTAGTGTTGGCTCATCCAAGAGATGATAAAAGGTTCAGCAATCAATCCTGATGGCGGCAGTGGGTATCCTCCCCCGTTCCTGATAAACCATCTATTCCAAAAAGTCCCTACTACAACTTTAATGGATGCAGCTCCAATGAGTTTCATAACTTCCTCAACAAACACCTTCCGTGTTTCTCTTTTTGACTTGCAAGTGTTCCTTTTTCTTTTATGTTGGATTTGTTGATGACTTGTAGTTGTGGTTATCTATAATTAAGTGGAAACTTTGTATAAACAATAAATCTTTCTTGTGTATCCAATTCTCTTCTCATTATCATTCTCAGCTTGCAACACTTTCTTGAATGGTATTACATCATTAGTTGCTCCATGTTCAAATTGTCAATCCTGCTATTAAATAGTGTTCTGACAACATGTAAATCCCTCCTTGCCTTAAGGTTGCGTACGGTATTTTTAAATACTCGTAATAGTAAATGATGCTCTTGAAGCCTGAGGTTTGACATTATAAAAGAGGTGTAGTGTACTTCCCATGATAACTAATCTTTATAAGCCAAACTCATAAAAAGAAACCTTGCCGTTTGGATCGCAGTTGAAGATAACGAATCAACTTGACTTTGAGAAAATCCTTCGAATTTTAGGAGTCCTTCCACAATTTTAATATGCTCAGAGCTCATGAATTATATCTGTACACCCCCAATGCTTACGCTTAACACCAATGGCCTTGTTAACCTAAACCTTGAAGTGCTTGACGGTAATAATTCACACTTGACATCACTGTATCTGTACAAATCTGTTAGCCGTAATAAACACTTGTATAATGAAATAAACAAGCAAAAAGTAAGCACAAAGAGGTGGAACCTTATGGTCAAAAATTAGGGTGTGATACCTGCAACCTTAAATTTGATACTTTTAATCATTGATTTTCCTCGTATACTCGAGACACAGTTTAGCCAGTCCCTCTGTATATCCAAGAGATTTTTTCTGGCTAATCATTTTGTGAACTGTCCACGGTAAAATGCACGTTATGTTGTACAAAATTTCACACCACACCACACACATACTTGTCTCGATAACCCGACCTGACCATTGATTAGATCCTGTAAGACCTGAGCTTAGACAACACATAACAAAATGTACAAATTCTACATGCACAATGGTAGATGACATGAGGAATAAATATGATGCACAAAATGGTGAAAATGTTATGATATGCACAGAAAGCGGTTTAGGGTCAAAATTAGGGTGTAACAGTTGCCCCTATTTAAATATCTTCAACCAGAGAAAATGAAGAAGGCAATTCTTCATATGATCGTAGTGGGAGATAGTTAAATATCAAGAAGACCCGAATTTTGATCCTGAATGCGTATGACATGCTATGCTATGAAAAGGAGAGAAAACTATGTAATGCAAATGCAATGCACTACATCATGATAGAGATGATAGGATGATAAATGCAAAAATGCAAGAAAGAAAACACACGGGGATAAAAAGTCAACACAACGAACAAAAGACTTGTTGGGGATGACTAAACATAGGGAATTCTTGAATGTACACAAAAATGAGTGTTTGAGGCATGCGCAACTTGTGACTCTGACTAAGATGGATCTATACAGTTTCAAAGGTCACCTTCACTTATCTTTACAATTTCCAACCCTTGAGCAAATCTGTGTTTCTTATATCAATCACATTTGTTGAGTATAAGAAAAGGACCAAAGAAGATGTCAGGGCTAAGGATTTACTTAATTAATCAAAGGCTGAAGGGACCTCGTCTAATCCTGCTCGGGTATGAGTCGCGGCTAAAAATGTCTATGATACTCCGCTGGTCTCGCTTTTGCTTATTCATATTCTTTTTGTCATACAGGTATGTAGCACCCCAAAATTTTCCTTTCCGTTTTAGCAGCATCTCGCTTTTGTTTCTTGGCATTTTCGCATTTCTGCATTTGCATAGCATTCGTTCTTGGGACACGGGATCAAGATTTTCCTGTGGTTCAGTTTCCATTTTTAGTGTAAGAGACGAAATAACAAGCATTAGAGTCCCTGGCATTTATTTTGCCCAGCGGTCGAGCGACCGATTTTATTTTATTTTGCAGGGTATTTTCAGCTCAGAAAGCAGCATTCAGGCTATCTAAAGTATTTTCAGGGTCATGATATTCAAGAGCAGGTTTCAGAAGCTGAACAGAGCTCAGAACGGCTGAAAATGGGCAAATGTTCAGATTTCCCTCCAAAAGGCGCCAAATTCAAATTTTTGAAGGTGTTAATCGATTAACCAAATGTGTTAATCGATTAACCAGATCAAAATTAGGCCAGATTTGAATTTTTAACAGTGTTAATCGATTAACCCAAATTGTTAACCGATTAACCAGTGCAGAGTTTTCCTCTGCACGTGAATTTTCAAAGGGGGGTCATTTTGGGGTCCAATTTTGATCACTTGGAAGCTCAATTTTACACCTTGGAAGGATCTAGAACAATCTTGAATTTTGGTTAATCTCATTTTCCCTCCAAATCTCCATTCCTCATTCCAAACCAAATTTCACAAACCACATTCCAAACCTCTCATTTGGATCCAAACCTAAGGGGTATTTAATTGGTTTACTCCAAACCTCACACAATCTAATCTTCATTTTTCACTCTCATTTCAGAATTCATCTCAATTCTCTCAAATTCCAAAACCCTCACCAAAGCTCATCATCCATTGAATTCTTTGATTCTCCATTGGGATCAATTAATTCTGAGCTAAAACCTTCATCCTTTATCATCATCATCTCCATTTTTCCATTTGATTTTCGTGCAAACTTGGATTTGAATTTTGAAGTGGTGTTGGAATTGCTTATTTGGAATAATTTGACTTGATTTTGGTTGATCATCACTTCTATTATAAGAATTAGCTTAGATCTTGGAGTATTCCGGATTTCTTGCTTAGATCTACGCGTTCGAAGTAAATCAACATTAACCAAAGCAATTCTCCGCTTCGAAGGTTGGAATTCTAGATCCATTGCATTTTTTTAGCTTATTTTGCATAATCATGTTGATCTTCATTTTTGATTGATTTGGTGGATTCTTGACTCATGTGAAGTGTGATGGTGCTATTTAGATGTGTTTACATCTTGCTTAGATCGTTGTTTGGTGGTTTAATTTTGTGCACAATTGTTTATGAGATCATGTGGATGATTGCTTAAGTGATAAGTTGCTGAAAAGTGCTTTTCTGTTGCTGTTTTTTTAGCTATTGGAGCAGTGTTAATCGATTAACCTCTGGTGTTAATCAATTAACCAGATCAAACTTTCAATTTTTCTGATGTTCACACAATGTTAATCGATTAATAGATTCGATTAACGTAATCTGTTAATCGATTAACACGTTCAAACTTTCACTTTTTCAACTGTTTTTCAATGGTTAATCGATTAACATCTAGTGTTAATCGATTAACACTGCTCCAACAGGTCTGTTTTGGCTGTTTTTCATGCTTGTTTCGGTGTCGTTTCACTTTGAATCATCATGGATCAATGTGATGTATTAGGAGTGAGACGTCTTGGATATATGTCGTTGTTCGTGATTGTTTACTCGTGATTTCATCGACACGCGTGCTTGCTTTCCACTCGGATACATACTCATGTATATGTTGTTCGAAGTGATGTGCGTTTTCTTTTGTTTTACTTGAGCGTGAGAATCAAGTGGTCGAGATGCGCTTGTGGCGGCTGCTGCCCCGCACTTCTTTTCCTCCCACTTTTCTCCGATGATTGATGGTCGATGGTTGTAGGAGTCCGCTTCTCCCATTTATTCTCTTTTGTGTTTGCTTTTGCATGTTTGCTTGCCTTCTTGCATTTCTCTTTTGCATTGCATTCTTTGCTTGCTTTCAAGAGGTCGAGACGTGCTTGTGGCGGCTGCTGCCCCACACTATTTTTCTCCCTCTTTGCATGTTTATTTTCCATGTTTGCATCTCTTATTTGTGGTTGATCCTTCTTCTTTTGTCTTTCTTTGCCATGTTCCCTTAGGAGTTCTAATCCTTCTTGTTCAAGATGGATTATGATAGACATTAGGTTCAAACCATGCATGCTAACATTAGGGTAGATTTTCCCCTCTTTGATCCAAACTTTAGGTTCACTTTGCATAACAACATTAGGACCGAGTTTCCCTTAGACCTTCTGTGCGTCTCTCTTCTCATCTCAATACATTATAACTCATCTAATGAATACGATGAACATTGTATGCTACGAGCCTTAAGCACATGGGGAATGATGAGTGAGGGGTCTCCTCTCGCTTGTCTAGAGTGTTTAGTGTACGTCCCGTTTGGGGGCGATATGCGACGCATTCGTTCCTATGTCATAGTCTTTAGTGCAACGTGAATCACAAATAGAATTAACTCACTTCACTAAAAAACACAAAAACAAACTTCAAACTTTTTTCCTTCGGGATTAATTGGGAAACTTTTTTCATAAAAAAGAGTGTTGTTAAGCTTTGGTTCTACCGCAAACAGGCATTGCCCCTAGCTGCTAGAATGAAGATTTAACCCTACTCGGTTAAAACACTTAATCAACCTGTGGTTTCGTGTCGCCCGAACTACGTCTGCTCTGATTTCTCATACCAGATGAGGATACGTAGGCACAAGACGCGATGTCTTGGCGAGCAACCTTCCCCTCTTTCACCCGTAGTTAGCCGAACTACGTTGACTCTGACTTTCCCATTGCACGAGGGAATACGTAGGCACAGAGCAGCGATGCTCTGTCGAGTCTCTTTTCTTTTCTTTTTTTCCTTGAGCAGTAGCTTAGATAGTAAACACACCCTTAGATAGACAACAAGCGTGGATCCCGTAGAGTACGACGGACGGGAGGGGTGCTCATACCTTCCCCTTGCGTAACCGACTCCCGAATCCAGGGCTTGGTTGCGATGACCTTGTCTTTTCCTTTTTCGTTAGGTTTTTTCGATCGTTTCCTTTCCCTCTCTTTGGGATACATAACGAAAGGTGGCGACTCTTCTGTTTTCCGCCGGGTGTTTTTCGCAGTTGCGACAAGGTCGATGACAATATTGTAGATGGTGCATCTAGAGCCACGACTACTGACTTAGTCCAGAAGAACGACTGTTCTCCAAGCCCATCTCCTCACGAGAAGAAAGATAAGAGTATTGTAGCAAGAAGAGTCACAACCAGTCCAAGAGTGGCTCCAATTCCCAAAACCAAATAAGGGAAGAAACCTACTGCTAGTAAGGTATTGAAGGTCACCCCTGTGGCCAAAAACTTAGCGTCAAATAAGAGCGCCATTTCTAGCCCTGATGGAGAAACTTTGAAGGTGCTTATAAATTTGACTTGCCTATTATTCTTTTTACTTGAAATGCTCACAAGTACCTTTTCTTTTGCAGGATAAATAAACCATCCAAATTGAGACAGCTTCGACTGCAAAAGTTGCACCCACCAACAATTCTCTAATTCTACAGCCTTCTACTATTAAAGTCATTCCTGATGAAGTTAACAAACCTTTCAATGACACTACCTCTCACCACTCCACCAGTAAATTGTCTCTCACTGACTCCTCATTTTCGACTTCATCCGAAGAAAGCCAAGGCCATATGCACCTAGAGTAACATTCCCCAGAGACCAACCCTAGTGACGAACAACCTTTATCAACCATTAAAAAAACTCAACCATAACAAGAAACCCAACCGCTTCAAGAAACTTCCGATGCGACAAAAAATAGTCATGTTTCCCATACTACCCCCATACTGAAACGGAGACCTAAGATGGCCCTAATGTCGAGAAGAATGCTCTAGTAAGCATTCCCCTCTCACATGAAGAATTAGATGCGCTGAAGGCAAGTGATCCTAGGGCTTATGTGAAGATGATGTTGAGGAGCAAAAGAAATTCCACATAAAAAGGCTCTAGCTCTTAGACTATATCTGGCAGAACTTCCGGTTTTGAGTCTCTTAATTTTGTTCTTAAACAATTGAAGAATCTTGTCGGGGACGTTGACCTCTTTGCGACTTTAGAAAAGGACTTTATCCATGGATACAACTTAAAGTCTCTCTTGAAAAATCTGGACGTGCCTGATGCCCCCACTGAGGTAGTCGATTTTCTAGTTGCTTTTAGTCCTCTTTTCGGCCAGATGCAGGCTGATTACCAACATCGTCGTGACCTTAAAGCTAAGATGGCACCTAAGGTCACTGAAAGATCCAACGCGTGGAAGTTGGCCAGCGAGTTAGATTAACATGCAAAGGAGTTAGAGGAAATTCTTCGCCTGGAAAATAATGTTATCTCTGCCATAGACAATCAAATTGCCAAATGGAAGGAAGAAATGGAGGTGCTGCAAAAGAAGATCCAAGATGCTGAAACTGAGAAGACCAGTATGTGAAAGTCTAGTCAACTATAGTTGGACGAAGAGACTCAAAAAAGCATCCAATATTTAGAGACAATCACAACGCTTGACGTTGAGCTTTCCACTTACAACTAGACCCTCTCACAAATTGACCATCGACTCTGCTCAGCCAAAGTTCAATATGAGCATTTCAAACCATACTTCCATTTTTAAGATGAAAATTTCTTATCCGCTTCTGTTTATTTATTTTCCGCCGCCTGTGGCGATGGTTTTCTTCTGATGTAATCTTTTAACTTATGCCTCTAAGGCACTTTCGACTAATGGTAAAGGCTATTAAGTTTGAATTTATTTATTATTCTACATCTATATGTATTTTCTATAATGTAGGCCGGTACAACTTTAGGTACTTGCCATTTATCCGCAGGATTCAACCTTCCAAGGTCAATTCTTCAATATCATAGGCATTATTGAAAAATACTTGTGAGATCTTAAATGGCCCTTTCCAGTTTGGGGACCATTTGCCCAAAAATCTAATCCTTCGACCCATAGGTAATATGACCTTCCAAACTAAGTCGCCATCATTAAAGGTTTTAGGTTTCATTTTTTTGTTGTATGCTTTAACAACTCTTTTTTTTTGCCTTATCAAGACATCAAGAGGTTTTAGCCTATCTTCATCCAACTGCGCCAACTCGTCAAACATCACTCCCCAATAAAACTCAGTTGGAATTTCAGACTACCTTTGAATCCTAACTAACTGCAGGTAGATTTACAAAGGCAATATTGCATCATGCCCATACACTAATCATAAGGGTGTGGAGTTAGTCGATTCTTTGGGAGAACTACGACATGTCCATAAGACTTGGTTTAGTGTTTTATGCCAATTCTTTGGTTTTTGCCCAACATGTTTCTTAATCAGCGCAATTAAAACCTTATTGGCCGCTTCGACCTGACCATTGGCCTGAGTGTAGTATGGCATAAATGTTAAAAGTCCAAATACCATCATGGAAGAGAACTCTACCATCTTGCGCCCTGTGAATACTAAGCCTTGATCAGTCCGTAATGGTTTCAGGAATCCCAAACGTATATATGATATGGTTCTGGGTGAAACCCATTACGTCTTCTTGGTCGACGTTAGATAAAGGTATGGCCTCTATCCACTTAGTAAAATAATCAATTCCCACCAAAATATACTTGTGTCCTTTTGACGAGGAAGTTTTGATCTCACCTATTATGTCCTACGCCCAACCTCTTAAAGGCCATGGCTTTAGTATTGAGTGCAACTCACTAGCGGGAACATGTTATATACCTGAATATTTTTGACACTCTTGGCACCCTTCGGTGAAGTCTATACAGTCTTTCAACATGGATGGCCAATACACCCCTAATCGACATAACAACCATTTCATTTTATGGCCAGACTGGTGTGAGCCACACGACCCCTTATGAACCTCATAAATTGCTAAATAGGCTTCACTTTCGCCCAGGCACTTTAGGAGGATTCCTTCAGGAGTCTTTTTCAACAACTCATTACCTATAACCACATATCTTAAAAATATGTATTTAATCTTTCTATTTGTCATCCCTGTTGGGTTCTGCAGGTAGTGAACTATGGGTTTTCGCCAATCCCTATCTGTCATCGAGTCAATGGCCAAAACATTAAAATTCCTTGCTCTGTTGATTTCCACTTCTTCTATATTCTATGAATATTTGTATTCATATGCCCCCTAAAGTTTTGACATTAACAATATGTCTTGAGCATTGTCTTCTGATACTGACTTCTCTTTAACTTTTACTAACTCTTCCAACACTTCCCTTGAAATCTTATACCCTGAAGCTATTTGAGCCAAGTTAGTAGCCTCTTGATTCTCCAAGCGAGGGATATGGTCAATCACCACGTGGTCGAATTGCTTTAACAAATGGTTGGCTTGTACAAAATACAACATCAAATTTTCTTTAATGCACTTGTACTCCTTTTTTAGCTGTCGAATCACCATTTCAGAGTCTCCCTTTATTTCGGCTTCTTATGCCCCCAAGTCTAGCAGAATTTAAAGGTCTGTTATCAAAGCCTCGTATTTAATCTCATTGTTGGAACTGGCCCCCTTGATTTTGTATCTAAACTTAATGGGTATGTTCTTTAGTGAGAGTATGAAAATACCTACTCCGGAGCCTTCTTTATGTCTGAAACCATCAAAGTATAACTTCCAATGTCCAGTTCCAACATACGTTTCTAACATGTCAACCACTGAATAATCAACAATGAAATATGTGACTGTTTGTCCTTTTACTACTTTCAAGGGACGATAAGTCAGAGAGTATTCAGTGAGCGCCAACGCCCATTTACCTATTGGACTATGCAGAATAGGTTTGGAAAGCATATGTTTAATAATGTCAAAATGAGAGTAAACATAAACGTCAACTGGTTTTATATAATGCTCTAATTTGGTACAAGAGAAGTGTAAGCATAAACATAACTTTTTGATTGAGTTATACCTAGTTTCCGCATCTATCAGAATTTGACTGAGGTAATATATGGCTCTTTCGACACCATTATCATCCTCTTATGCTAACATACTGCCTATTGTCGAATTAGATGCGGCTATGTACAATTTCATGCTCCTATATCTACTTGGAGGTAACAATATTGGAGGCTTCATCAAATACTTCTTGATTGTGTTGAAGGCCTCTTGATGCTCCAACCCCCAAATGAAGTCGCTATCTTTCTTGAGATGAAGAAGTGGCGACAATGATTGGACTTTGCCACTTAAATTGGAAATAAATCTTCTCAAGAAATTGATCTTTCCCAACAAAAACTGGAGATGCTTCTTTATCGAAGGAGGCTTGAGATCGACAATTGCTTTTGCCTTGTTCTGATTGATCTCCATGCCTTTTTTGTGTACCATGAACCCTAAGAAATCCCCTGCACCAACACAAAAGTGCATTTCAACGATTTCTTTTTCAATCTATGTTTCCTCATCCTCTGAAAGGATTTTCAAAGATGGTCTAAGTGAACATCTCCTCAGGAAGATTATATGACAATATCATCTATATATACCTGCATAAAGGTCTCGACGAAATCATGGAATGTTGAATTCATGACACGTTGGTAATTCGCCCAAAGAGTAATTTCAAAGAGTACCCATCTTCTTCAAAAATATAATCTTCCTGAGGTATCAAAGATTCATGGCACGTTTGGGTGTAATTTCAAAGAGTAATTTGAATCTCTCTTAGAGGTATATGCCTCCTCTGCAGTATAACATGGTGGTATTTTTTATAAATTCATGTCGAAGTCTCTCTTTCCCACCTTACCTATGTCAGCCTTATGGCAACTCTTGTCAGTCTCAATGTTTTCTATAATGCCATATTCTCTCAACAAGGCCATCCTCTAGTGTAAGGTCGGTGGCACTACTCCAATGCCATGTATCCATTCACGCTCTAACAATAAATTATAGTTTGTGTTGGACCTAATGACCATAAATAGTGTAGGCCTTGATGTTGACCCTATAGATAAGTCGACCTGAATCACCCTCAATATATTACTGGCTTTACCCTCGTAGTTGGATAGTACCATGTTATGGGGTTTTAAATCTTCATCGACTTTTCCTATCTTTTTGAACATAGAGTAAGGCATCAAGTTGACTGTTGCGCCACCATCTACAAAAACCTTGTTAACACCTTTAGAATCAACCTTGGCCCTGATGAAGAGTGGCTTTAAATGGTACATCGTGCCTGTTTCTCAACTAAACCATTATTCATGACATAGTAGCATAGAGGCTTCTGGTTTATAGCCTCGTCTAGAATAAACTCTTCTTCCTCAACCTCCAACACTTCTGACACTCAATCATATTCTACTGGAAATACTGATACTATTCCATAGTTAATCTAAAGGTCGCTTTCAGAATCCTCTCTGAAATCATCTTTGACCATCTCATCATCTGATCCAGGAGTATTGTGCTCTGATCAAGGATGGTGAAAAAGTACATAAGCTTGCTCTGTCTCTGCAGAGCATTCAGAATCCTAGTGATGAGGGTCTTCTTCTTATGACTGAGGAGTATACTTTGCAACCTTATCTTCTAATTGAGGAGAATACTCAGGGGCTTTCTCCCTAACTATGAGTCCTCCTTTGGTGATAGGGGAATCTTGCGACATCTTTGGAATAAAATGTGCTTTCTCCCCTTAGTTGTTCTTTTTGGGATGATGCTTTAGACTGGGTTTGGCTGAAACCAGAGTGCGCTTTGCTGCTGGTGCTCCATGCTCATTGGCCAGAGCTTCCCTATCAGCTTTTTTCTTCCTTTAGTAATGCCTCTACTGGGTGTGCGTCATGAGATTCTTACCTTTATAGGTTGGAGGCACATGTGATTTGCCCTTTGCCTCTTTTTGGATCCTGCCTCCTAGCATTTCGTGCTTAGGATCGACCTCTTTCCACTTTGGGTGCCTTGCCTCTTTTTGGTTGATGGGTTTGACCCACTTGCCTTTTGGTGCACTTGAAGGTCTTCTATTGAGGCTGTTAGAACTACCTCCTGTAGTCCTCGTTCCTACAAGATCTGTCCCCATTGTTATGGACAAACCTAACAGTTCTGCCTCCCCCACGTCCGTGACCAAGATTGGTATGACGAGAGCTCTCCACTTTTTTCACAGCCTCTTTTTCGAACACTGCAATGCAATGTAGGCAACAACGTCTTAGATTCGTTGAGCTTGTAACGCTCTAAGAAATAAATCAACCCCTCTTCAGACTAGGGGTAAGCTTTCTGATAGTTAGAGTCAGTAATGGCAGAGATCTGCTTTACTTTGTCGACATCCATGTTGGACCCATCAGTAGAGTCCACCATCAAGATCTCTATAGGTTCAGCATAGTGGGCTTCCTCCATCTACATATGATCTAAGTCCGCCTTCATTGTTTATTTTGGCTTCTTGCCGAATTGTAATTTTCTGTCGTTCAAAGCCTTTTTTGAACCAAGTCCTTAAAATTAACACATTGAGAAGTCTTATGACCCAATAAATTATGATATTTGCATAAACCTCTCTTCTTCCTGTTAGAACACAGATTGGTTCTTAATAATATCTCTATGTTTTGATGATAACTCTTATAAAATTTTGTATTCAAGAATTATATACTCTAAAATTTGTTTGAGAATGTTTGCTGTAGATGTTAAAGTAAATATTACTCTAAAATAAAATTAGATATGAACATGAGAAATATACAAGGCTCTGAAGCGTTAGAAGCATCTCTTAGAAGATTCTGAATGCTGTCTCCAGAAGATTCTGAGCGCTGCCTCCAGAAGAATCTGAAGCAAAAGCTACAGAAGAATCTGAAGCAGAAGCCAGAAGCATCTGAAGCAATGAAGAATTCTGTATGAAGAGTTTCAAGCACAGTTACTTCAGAAGACTCTGATAGTACAAACGCTGCCAGTACTGAGGATCTGATCCAAAACTCTGCTCTGAACATTTACACGGTAAAAGCACACTTGCTACAAAGACTCTGATTCAACAAACTCTGATGAACATCAGAAGGCTCTGACCAATCTAGACTCTGATGATTCTTGTTGAAAATTGTTGAAGAAGAATTCAAAGATATGTCTGTTGGAATAACCAAACGACTCTTTCCTTATTTATGCTAGACACAAGAACACAGACAAAAAGGATTTTTCTGTGCATTCTTCTTCTAGGAAAGGTCATGTGATGTGAAGACAAAAAGGCTCAGACCTTTTTGGTACACAGCTCTCAACGTGAAAGACTTCATGGACCTCTGTGCCTATAAAAGCAAGACTCCATTCATCTTCTTCAGTTGACGAAATACTTGAAAGAATTCATTACAAGCTCTCATACAACTTATACATTCTTGTTGAACTTATTTCATTGTTCTTCATCTTAAGTGAAAAATCACAATTGTGATAAAGCTTTATTAGAAGCATTTTTAACACTTGTATTATTATTACATTTGATTGTAAGAGAACCTTAAGAAGATCCAGTTAGGATCAGTAGTTCTTGAGAAGACTTTGAACAATTGTTCTTAGTGCTTACTATTGTAATCAGTTGATTAAATAGTGGATTAAGTCCTTGTTTGAGAAAGGCAAATCACTCTTGATAGGGTGGACTGTAGTAGTTGAGTTCAACGAACCAGGATAAAAATCCTTGAGTATTTATTTCTAAGCTTTATCTTCATACTTATTCAACCCCCCCCCCCCCCCCCCCCCTTCTAAGTATTTTCTCACCTTCAGTTGGCATCAGAGCTCCGGTTCTATGTGTGCTACCACTTCACAGTGACAGAAAAGATCCAGTGAGAAAAACTTTGATATATATTTGGTTTTTATTATGGCTAATACTTCAACATCTAACATTAACAACAAATATGAAGAAAGGGACAAAATCAACACTAAACCCCCTATGTTTGATGGGGAGAAATTTGATTATTGGAAGGACAGGATTGAAAGTTTCTTCCTTGGTTATGATGTTGATTTATGGGACTTGGTCATAGATGGGTATGTTCATCCCATTGATGGGAATGACAAGAAAGTAGATAGAAAATCTATGACAGAAGCCCAGAAGAAAGAGTTTAGAAATCACCACAAGGCTAGAACAATACTGTTAAATGCAATATCTCACACTGAGTATGAAAAGATCACAAATAGAGAAACTGCATTTGACATGTTTGAGTCCTTTAAGATGAATCACGAAGGAAACCTTCAAGTAAAAGAGACTAAGGCTCTGGCGTTAATACAGAAGTATGAAGCATTCAAGATGGAAGAATCTGAGTCCATAGAAACTATGTTCTCTATATTCCAGATTCTTACAGCTGGTCTAAGAGTTCTGGACATGGGCTACTCAACTGCTGATCATGTGAAGAAGATCATCAAAAGCTTGCCTATTAGATGGAGACCTATGGTCACTGCTTTGAAGCTTGCCAAGGATCTGAATAAGATCACTCTGGAGGAGCTAATCAGCTCTCTAAGGAGTCATGAAATTGAACTTGAGGAAGATGAGCCTCAAAAGAAAGGTAAGTCTATTGCCTTAAAATCTAACAAATCTGTAAAAGCTTTGCAGGTGTTAGAGGAAAGCTCTGAAGAATCTTCTTCTGAAGAAGAAGATGAACTATCCTTGCTGTCCAGAAAAATCAATAGACTCTGGAAGCACAAGCAAAGGAAGTTCAAGAACTTCAAAAGACCAGATCAGTGCAAGGAGTCCTCTGGACCAAAAAGATCTGGAAAGAAGGAAGTTGTCTGCTTTGAATGCAAAGAACCTGGCCATTACAAGAGTGAATGTCCAAATCTTCTTAAAGAAAAGCCAAAGAGGAAGTTTGACAAAAAGAAGAAGGTTCTAATGGCAACTTGGGATGACTCTGATGAATCTGGATCCTCATCAGAATCTGAAGATGAATGCGCCAACATGGCTCTGATGGCAGGCATTGAAGATCAGAATGAAGAATCATCTGGATCTGAGTCTGATTCTGAATCTGACTCAGAAGAGGTACTTTCTGATCTCACTAGGGAAGAGCTTATTAAAGTCTTATCTGAAGTCCTGAAAAATTATAATCGGATTAAGCTCAAATGCAAGAAGCTTAAGTGCAATCTTGGATCTGAGAATAATCTGTTAAAATCAGAAATTGTTGAGCTAAAAGAAAACAATTTAAAAATGAAAGCCAATTTTGAAATAGCTCAACAAAACTCTGAATCTGAAAGTAAGTCTAAATGCAAAAACATTTTAGAAGAATATGACTTTAGCTTTCAGAAATTTCTTGCTAAAAGCATAGACAGAAGCAAGATGGCTTCTATGATCTATGGGGTTAGCAGAAATAACAGGAAAGGAATTGGATATGAATCCTCCTCTAGAAAGGATTTAAATCCAATGCTTGTTGATACACTTGTTATCAAGAAAACTCCCTTGTACTCTCATTTCAAGTTTGGTCATCTGAATGACATTAAACACACACGTTCTGATCAGAATGTTCCTGTGTTTAAGCCTAAAGTAAGTCAAAACAATAATGTTGTAAAAAGACAGAAGTTCAGACCAACTTTCAAGGCAGCTAACCAAAAAGGACCCAAAAAGATCTGGGTACCTAAGGATAAGATTATCCCTGTTCTAGATGTTTTTAGCAGAAAAGTCAAGACTCCAATCATGGTACTTGGACTCTGGCTGCTCACGTCACATGACGGGAGAAAGGTTTATGTTCCAAAGCCTGGAACTTAAATCTGGAGGAGAAGTGAAGTTTGGAGGGAATCAGAAGGGCAAGATCATTGGCTCTGGTACTATTGGTAATGGTAACCTTCCCTCTATATCTAATGTTCTTCTTGTAGAAGGATTAAAGCATAATCTATTGTCCATAAGTCAATTAAGTGACAATGGTTATGATATAATCTTTAATCAACAATGTTATAAAGCTGTTAGTCAGAAGGATGGCTCAATCCTATTTAAAGGAAAGAGGAAGAACAACATTTACAAAATAAATCTTTCAGAACTTAAAGTTCAAAATGTTAAATGCCTCTTGTCTGTTAATGATGAGCAATGGGTCTGGCATAGAAGATTGGGGCATATTAATATGAGATGTATATCTCAAATTAATAGACTCAATCTGGTCAGAGGACTTCCTAAGCTGAAGTTCAACTCAGATGCTCTTTGTGAAGCATGTCAAAAAGGAAAGTTTTCAAAATCTTCCTTTAAATCTAAAAATGTTGTCTCAACCTCAAGACCATTAGAATTACTTCACATTGATCTGTTTGGACCAGTGAAAACTGCATCCATAAGAGGCAAGAAGTATGGATTAGTCATTGTTGATGACTACAGCAGATGGACTTGGGTAAAGTTCCTAAAACACAAGGATGAGTCACATTCTGTGTTCTTTGACTTCTGCAAACAAGTCCAGAATGAAAAAGATTTCAAAATTATTAAAGTCAGAAGTGATCATGATGGTGAATTTGAAAACAAATATTTTGAAAAATATTTTAATGAAAATGACATTGCTCATGATTTTTCCTATCCTAGAACTCCACAACAGAATGGGGTTGTAGAGAGGAAAAATAGAACTCTGCAAGAAATGGTCAGAACCATGATCAACGAGACTAATCTGGCAAAGCATTTTTGGGCAGAAGCAATAAACACAACATGTTACATTCAAAACAGAGTGTCTGTAATACCTCTTCTGGAAAAGAATCCCTATGAATTGTGGAGGAACAGAAAGCCCAACATTTCATATTTCCATCCTTTTGGATGTATTTGCTATTTGTTGAATACTAAAGAGAATCTGAACAAGTTTGATTCTAAAGCACATAAATGTTTCATGCTTGGGTATTCTGAACGCTCTAAAGGCTACAGAGTATACAATACTGAAACACAGATTGTGGAAGAATCTATTCATGTTAGATTTGATGATAAGCTTGGCATTGAAAAGCCAAAGCAGTTTGAAAGTTCTGCAGATAGAGAAGTAATTCTAACAGACTCTGAAGGCTCAGAGGCAGACAAAGCTCAAGTGAAGGAACCTGAAGCAACGCCAGATGCAATTCCTTTAGCTTCTCAGATTAACAACTTGAACATTTCTGAAGAATCAACTGTTAGAGGATCATCTTCCAGAATCAAAGCCTCTCACCCAGAGGATGTGATCATTGGAAAGGAGGATGACCCTATTAGAACAAGATCCTTCCTCAGATCTTCTAAAGCATCATTATTTGGATTGGTGTCAATTATTGAACCAACTTCTGTGGATGAGGCTCTGCAAGACAATGACTGGATTATTGCCATGCAAGAAGAGCTAAATAAATTCACAAGAAATGATGTGTGGGATTTAGTTCCAAGACCAAAAGGATTCAACATAATTGGAACTAAATGGGTCTTCAGAAACAAGCTTAATGAGAAAGGAGAAGTTGAAAGAAATAAGGCAAGGCTTGTTGCTCAAGGTTATAGTCAGTAAGAAGGAATTGATTATACAGAGACTTATGCTCCTGTAGCAAGGTTAGAGTCTATTCGGTTACTCATTTCTTTTGCTGCACAGAATAACATCACTCTATATCAGATGGATGTTAAAAGTGCCTTTCTAAATGGTATTATAGAAGAAGTTTATGTTCACCAACCTCCTGGTTTTGAGAGTGAAAAATTTCCAGAACATGTTTTCAAACTAAAGAAATCTCTTTATGGTTTAAAACAAGCTCCCAGAGCTTGGTATGAGAGATTAAGCAATTTTCTTCTGGAGAAAAATTTCATCAGAGGCAAAGTGGACACAACACTCTTTTGTAAAACATTTAAGAAAGATCTTCTAATTTGTCAAATATATATGGATGATATTATATTTGGATCTACCAATGTTATGATGGGAAAGGAGTTTGCTCAATGTATGCAGGCCGAATTTGAAATGAGCATGATGGGAGAATTGAGATTCTTTCTGGGAATTCAACTCAACCAAACTCTAGAGTGCACTTACATTCATCAGACCAAATATGTTAAAGAACTTCTGAAGAAATTTAACATGACTGACAGTAAGATGGCAAAGACTCTCATGCATCCAACTAGTACACTTGGTAAGGAAGAGGTAAGTAAGAAAGTGGATCAGAAACTCTACAAAGGTATGATTGGATCTCTTCTCTACTTAACTGCTTCTAGACCTGACATTTTGTTCAGTGTATGCTTGTGTGCAAGATTCCAATCAGATCCTAGAGAATCACACTTAATAGCTGTTAAGAGGATTCTAAGGTATCTGAAAGGTACTTCTAATGTGGGTTTGTGTTACAGAAAATCTGATGATTTCAAATTAGTTGGATTCTGTGATGCTGATTATGCTGGAGATAGAGTGGAAAGAAAAAGTACTTCTGGAAGTTGTCAATTTCTAGGAAGAAATCTAATCTCTTGGTACAGCAAGAAGCAACCCACGATTGCACTATCAACTACAGAGGCAGAATATATTGCTGCTGCTGGATGTAGCACGCAGATGCTCTGGATGAAAAGTCAGCTAGAAGACTATTAGATATTTGAAAGTAACATTTTTATATTCTGTGATAATACTTCTGCTATATGCTTGTCTAAAAACCCTATTTTACACTCTAAGGCAAAACATATATAAATTAAACATCATTTCATCAGAGACTATATTCAGAAGGGTATTATAAACTTAGCCTTTGTTGATACAGATCATCAATGGGCAGATATTTTCACAAAACCCCTTGCTGAAGATAGGTTTAAATTTATTCTGAAAAATATTGGTATGGATTTCTGTCCAGAATGATATTTATCAGAAGCAAATTTTTCAGATGTAAAATGTTTAAAACTCTGAAGTATTTCATCTATTATTTAGTGATTTATTATTATTTGTGTGTATCTGAACTAACCAATCTTAGAGGATCTGAACATTGGCTAACATTTCATTTCTCAAGAGAATTCAGAAGCACATGCAAGCAAACACGTGTCACTCTGAATCTGAAAAGATTGCGTGTACACTACTGAAGAGACATCTGCGGTATGGTTTGAATAGTGGATATCTTGATTTTCCCCCCAAATTTGTCAGAATCAATTAATGTTTGAAATGATTTTTATTCTCTTTCATTAATTGTCATTTAATGCTATGTGAAAACATGCTATGTGTGTCTGTTAATTGCTCTAATTTCTCTCTCTATAAATACCACATTTCACACCAATTTCAAACTTTTCACTTCACAAACAATTTTATGCATTTCTGCCTTCTCTTCTCCCTTCACAAAAACCCTAAACCTTCGTCCCAATCATCTTCATCATCTTTAATGGCAACCTCATCTTCTACAGCAGCTCAATTTCAATCAATTATGGTTGCAGTTACGTCAGCAAATAGGGGTGTAACTCCATTCACGGTACCTAAGAGGACATTGTTAACCCCTGTGGACAAACTTGAAGTTCTCTGTGAATCAATGGTGGAATTTGATTCGTTAGCTGAAAATGGGTTTGAATTTCGTTCAATAATTGATGCACAAGGCTGGGTGTCGCTACCGTGAAAATAAGGTGCCGGCAAAACAGAAGAGTCGCCACCTTTCGTTATTTATCCCTCAGAGCGGGAAAGGAAACGATCGGAAAAACCTAACGAAAAGGTATAAGACAAGGTCATCGCAACCATTGTCTGGGTTCGGGAGTCGGTTACGCAAGGGGAAGGTATTAGCACCCTTCACGTCCATTGTACTCGATGGGATCCATGCTTGTTGTGTTTATCTGACGGGTTGGTTTTATCTATCTACCTATCAAGGGTGGTCTAAAAAGAAAAAAAATGACTCGGCAAAGCGTCGCACTTTATGCCTACGTATTCCCATCAGAGAATGAGAAATCAGAGTCAACGTAGTTCAACTAACTACAGATGATGGGGAAGGTGGCTCGCCAATACGTCAGTATTGTGCCTACGTACTCTCAACAGGTATGAGAGATCAGAGCTTACGTAGTTCGGGATAATACGGATTACGGGGATTCAGATTCCTCTGTTTTTCGAGTAGGGTTAACAAACAGTTCCAGCAGTTTGGCGTACGCAGCTCGACCCTTGGAGACTTAGGCGTTACCGTTTGCGGTAGAACTGGGAGTTAACGACACTCTTTTCTTCAGAAAAGCTTCCTTTGAATTATGGGCCCACGGAGCAAAAAGGTTTGAAGTTTGTTTTCTGTCTTTTACGGAAGAACTGTTTTTTATGGTTGTTTGCAACTAATATCGCACTAGAGACTATTGTTGCACCCTAAAATTTGCTCAACCTTATTCACTTGGTTTATGTTTCAATATCATTAGCATTTGCATAAAGAGTCATGTACATAGGTTACTCATCTGCATAGCATAAGCATAGCAAGTCATTCAACAGGGGACCAAGCATTATTCTCATCTCTAGAGGCCTATCCAGAGGTTATTATCCTAATTCAATCTCATTCAAGTCATCAGAAAAGAATTTGAAAGCAGGGAGTTCAGTGGATCAAGCATTGAGTATATCTCCTAACTGAGGGTGTCTGAGGATCAACAAGGGAATTATGAGTTGTGAATGGAGAGCATGGGGAGTATCTAGACATCTTGGAGGACTTAGAAAGTCATTTGGAGAAGAAAACAAGTTGTTGATGTGATCACAAGAATTGCAGTTGAAGGCAGTCAACTAGGGTTTCATCTGGGTCGACCCTGGGTCAACCCTAGGTCAAAGGTTTGCTGGAGAGGTATTAAGGGCTATTGGAGAGATGTGGGGTTCATCATTTGACATGGAGAATAAGGATATGTTGTTATGCTAAGAAGAAATCAAGAGAAATCAAGGAGAAGAGGAGGTTCTAAATTAGGGTTTCTATGTAAAATCCCCTAGTTTAGGTCAAATTTCCAAGCAAGATAAGTCAAAATACAAGCTTCAAATGGATCCTTGGACAACATGGAACTTGTAGAGGATCTCAATACCTTTAATTTGAGTTATGGAAGACATCAAGGAGATTTATAGAACTCAAGTTATGGTCCTTGCAAGTTATAGGTCATCTGAGGTATCTGAAATTTTGTCTGTGAAAGTGACTTGACTTCCAAGCTATTTTTACCCCTCAAGGAGATTTCAAATGAATTCCTGGTCAACATAAGAGTTGTTCCTCATTGTCTTAGCTTTCTAGAATGGTATAGTATGCCTTCATAGGATGTGTGGAACTCTACTTATGGTCTTGGCAAGCAAAGGGTATTTTGGTCATTTGTGAATTACAGGTCATTTTAACCTATGCCCAAAACTCATACAAGGAAGCTTCAAATGGAAAACTTTAAAACATAAAACTTGTTCCAAATGACATTTTGAGTCTAGAAAAGTGACCATGAGAGATTGGAAAGATTCATAGCACAAGGTTTCAAAATTGTTGGATTTAATGAATAAAAATGGCCTTAAAAATGAGATTTTTCATATCTTGGCCAAATGAAGCAAAATTATAGGTCATTTTGAATGGAAAGATCATTTTAAAGACATTGGCTAAAGTGTAATTTTGAGCTTAGTTCATGGTTTAAGAGTTATCCATGGTTGCTTGCAATGGAAGAAACATAAACCAAATTCAAGGGAAAGAATGCAAGGGAAACTTCTCCAAGTTTCTAGGAGGTTCTAACCTCACCTATATATTGATAAGGGATAGTTCATGCCAGGGTTGGTGATTTCATTTGTTCAAAACCCCAAGTTTTACACACTTTCTCATTTTTGCATAAGCTTCACAAACTCCCCCAAATCTCCATCAATCCTCTTATCTTTTGATTGAATCTTCATCATCATCATTCAAACACCATAATCCACATCAAGATTGGTAGAATTGGAGGAAGAATTGTGCTATTCAAGACAACCATCCAAATTGCAAGAACTTCTCAAGGACAAGATTCATGAAGTTTACACACTAATCACTGCATACAGAAGTCATCATCAAGGTTACTGAGCAAGTTTCAATCACTGCAAGCACCAAATTCAAAGAGTTGCATACCTGTTTTCACCAATTGCACCAGGTTTGTTTTCTCTTCGTATTGCATGAATTAGTTAGAATCTTAGGGTTTTGATAGGGTAGAATGGTTAAGATAGGATAGAGGATTGGTTGGGATGATTTTGGAGAAGTTTCATGAAGTTTGAGCATGATGTATCAATTCTGTTAAGGCTTATAACTCTTGGATTAAGGCACGATAATCATAGGTTAATAGCTTGAAATGATCAGTGTGAGATATAGAGCATGTTAGGATAGATTTGAGCAAGAATTGAAGCAATGGATATCAGGTGATCATGGTGGAATCAAACTGTTATCCTCATCGGGTTCGATTGTATGTTGAGTTCTAGAAAGAATCATTGTTATGATTGTGTAGAGGGAAGAAATTAGGGCAAAATTGCTTTTGGAATCGTGTGATTTCGTGGTGCATGGAGGGAGAACAGAGAGCTGGAAATTCACGCATGGTGAGGAAGTTTCAGGACCTAGGGTTTGCTGGAGGTTGAAGACAACCCCTAGGCCACACGATCACACCTTGACCCTTGACTGGAGGACTCATCTAACGGCCACGATTAAAGCTGAAAACGGAGGGAGATTTCAAATAATGAAACGCACCGTTTCATTTAGTGGAGGGAAATGGGCTCAGATGCTATTGACACCCCCACGCGTGTGAAGCCCACTAACTTGAACTGCTTGGCCCTGCTATTCTCACCCCCCCCCCCATTTATTTCTTTTTTAATTCTTTTTAATTTCTTTCATTTTTTTATGCATCTTATAAAAATCATATAAAATTGAAAAATCATTATTTTTTGATGATTCTTTTTGCATAATTTTCTTTAAAGAGTCTAGAAAATTATAAAAAATAAAAATTGCATTTTATTTTTTATTTGATATTTTTCCCATATTTTCCAAATAAATAGCATTTTAATGAGTTTCATTTCATACATAAATTTGTTAATTTTTGTTCTATTAATTGCTTTAATATTTTTTGTCCATTCTTTTTAGGTTGTTTAGTTTAGATATTCAGCTTGTAAATGCAATTTAATTAATATTTTTAGAAATTAATTTTAGGTGTTTAGTTTAGGTGAGAACAACATGAATAAATTAGGGTTTTAAGTGATAACTTAGGAGAATTAATTCATTTCCCTTAGGACTTAGAGCTTGAATAGTTTAGCTATGGGACTATAGGGACTATGGGTAGTTATTAGATCCCCTTAGAAATCACTAGGATCCCCCTACTGCTATTAATCTACTGTCTATATTTGATTGACTGGTGTGGTGTGCCCTCTGGGGATTATTGCTTGCTTGTTTGGGTGTTGGGATTTGTCTGGGGATTGGGGAAGCTGAAGACTGATGATGATGGAGCCATTGGAGATCCAGAGCCTGAAGACCAACTTCCAGAGTTGATGAGGTGTCTCTTGCTAGCAGCTGTTGAGGAGATTAGGGTTTAGGAACTAGGCATAGCTCTAGGTTAGAAAGCTTGATTCTCAAACATGGAAGGTTTTGACTGCCTCCATTCCTCTCTGTGATACAGAGTCTCTCTGAGACACTCACCCCCTTCCTTTGGAAGGCTTGGTGCTATTGTCTGAGGGATAGAACTCTTGAGAGAAAATGTCTTATGTGTTAGTAGCAGTTGGTTTACCACCATTGGTAGTCAACTAATTGCTTAACACCCAATCCACTCTGATGATTGATCCCTCAGCTTGGAGGATAGGACTTGAAGAAAAGCCATTGTAGACTGAAGATTGTCAACCAAAGCCCTTACTTGAAGACTGTGAAGATAGAGACTGCTGCTGACTGAAGCTTGTAGCTGATTGGAGATGACTTGAAGATGGATATTGATGCAGAGCTGCTGTGGCTGTTTATTTTTGCTGTATTTCATTTCTGATGTGTTGATTGGTTTTCCTGACTGTATTGTTTGCTGTTTACCCTGCTGGGTTGAAAGTGAAGTCTGTTCACTTTTGCCTATTGTTTTCTAGGTTCGAGGTTGAGTGGGACTCCCTTGCCTCGCTTGTATTGTTGCATTCATGCATTTTACTGTTTTACTGTATATATCTGATATTGTTGCTGTTTCCGTATACTCCCTTAGGATCTCTGTTTCTCTCTGTGCAAAAGAGGAGCATGATAGACGCTAGGTCTTAACCCATGCATGATAACATTAGGTTAGTTTGTTTCCCCTCGCAACCGTAGGTTAGAGTTCTGTCTCTTCTTTCTCAAAACAAACAGAAAAACACCATAAAGATTTTAAACACAATCAAAGACACTTCTTCCGTAAAAGAATATGAATTCATCAAGACGTCATTTTTGTCCGCCGGGACTGCTAATCAAGAAAACATTTTTCAGAAGGAATAAAATCAATCAAGACAGACTTGTGTCGAACGTGGCCCGAACTACGTTTGCTCTGATCTTTCATGCTGTATGGAAGTACGTAGGCATAGGATGCGATATCCTAGCGAGCAACCTTCCCCTCCTTTCCCGTAGGTAGGCGAACTACGTTGACTCTGATTTCTCGTTCCAGACGGGAATACGTAGGCATAAAGTGCGATACTTTGCCGAGTCATTTTATTCTCATTTTATTTTCTGTTTAAACCTTAACCCGTAGAGTAGATAGAATAACAATCCATACCCGAAAACAAGCGTGGATCCCGTCGAGTACGACGGACGTGAGGGGTGCTAATACCTTCCCCTTGCGTAACCGACTCCCGAACCCAGGTTTTGATTGCGATGACCATACCTTTCCCGTGTTGTGCGAGGTTTACTCTGAGCGTTTCCTTTCCCTCCCGTGGGATAAATAACGCACGGTGGCGACTCTTCTGTCAGCCGGCGCCGATTTTCGCAGTAGCGACAGCTGGCGACTCTGCTGGGGATCCAACGTCCCCTGGCTGCTAAGGACTGCGATAGTTCTTATGCATTTGGGATCCAACGTCCCTTAAGAGAGTCAATCCTAACGCTTGTTTTCCCGTCGTGGATTTTGTATGGATTTATATTTCTGACCTTTATTTTCAGCATTATATATATTGATTATTATTGCTGTATTGGGGTGTGACGGGTGTTCTGATATTGAGTGAGAAGCCGAACCTGGTCTTGAGTGCATCTTAGACTTAGAGTAGAGATTAGTGGGCGCGCACGTGCTTTGCATGTCCTAGTGTCCCGCGAAATCTACACTCAGACGAGGTTCTTCTGGTTGGCCTCCTGTCCTGCCCTTTGGGTGGCTTGGGTTGCTGGTTAGTTGGATTGTCGACTCTGGGGACCGATCATTTGGAAGTTGGCTAAGTGAGGCCTCTTCAGGATTTGGTGATGCCACTCCTTCTGGGAATCGTATCATCAACCCTGAAAGTCTATGACGCCGACGACCGCATAGGATGCCATACCTTTGTCAGTTACTAGGACATCAACCTGTGAGAGGGTTTGGGGTTATGCAGGTAACTAGACCTTCAGATACCGGTTATTTCTTGATCAGAGATCCTGGGTATTTATGGAGAGTTATGAGGTCTGTCAGAGACCAGTTGGAGATGTGTTTTGAGGTCTGCCAGAGACCATTTGGAGATGTGTTTCGAGGTCTGTCAGAGACCATTTGGAGATATGATTTGAGGTCTACCAGAGACCAGCCTGAGTTATGGTTTGAGGTCTGTCAGAGACCGTTGTTGGAGCTTTATTATAGGTCTATCCGAGACCAGGGTTTGAGGACTTCTAGAGGGTCTATCTGAGACTTCTTGATATGGTTCAGGCTATTCAGCTATGGCAGTTGGTCCCTGTTGCATGTTATTTGCATTGCATTGTTTGCATACCCATTATCATTGCATCCCACTAACGTGTGTCTGTGCTGCAGGTGCGTTTGCATTCCCCCGGTTCTAGTGTCGGGACTTCTGAGTATTTGATCATGGCTGGTTTGAGGATGACCGTTGCGTATAAGTGTTGCACCCCAAAATTTGCCCTCACAATACAAGACTTTGTGTTCTAAGAAGGTTCACAAGGTTCACAAGTTCTCCAACAACTTGCATAACCTTTCATGAAGTTCATAAAGTCCACAAGCTACTTTATGAAGGTTCACAAGGTTCACAAGATTCACAATGTTTACAAAGCTTTCCTAAGGGTCATGAGGTCTACAAAGCCACTTCATGATGTTCACAAGGTTCACAAGCTTCACAATACCTCCCATGAGTATCGCAAGATATCTTATGAAGATTCACAAGGTTCACAAAGTTCACAATTGGTCAGAAGAGTTGACAATTCCCTCAGACAATGCACCTCCTAAGCAGTGCATCCAAAACTAGGGTTTTGACTTTAATCAGGCTAAATGGACTTCCAAGACTTCAAGTGAGCTTCATAACATCTTATATGTGTATAAGAACCCCCATGTCAAGTTTCAAGACTTTTCTCAAAAGTTTGCTCAGTCAGATGATCAGATAAGTCAAAAGCAGTCAATGCAGTTAAAAAGTCAAACTGAGGTCAACTGTGGTCAAACCAAAGTCAAACTTCATGATTTTTTTTGCCAAAATCAAAGAGAGGTTGGATTTGGTTCCAGGGGTATTTTGGTCATTTTACGCAAATTCAGCTAATTCCTTGAAGACGGGTTGTTATTAAGTTCTGAGGCGTTTATTTACGTGGGTTTGATATCAATTTGGTTTGGAAAGTCTGATCTGTGGAACAGGGTTTAACAAGAGATCATTCTTCTATCTTCCAGTTCATCTTTAGAGGGACAACAGTGAAAACTTCTACTGATTATTGGAGCTTATTCATGTCAAAAGTATTAAGATTGGATCGGATTAATTCAAGGATATTCGACTGATGAATCGTATGTTGAGATGCTTGTGAATTAAATCATGGAGAAGAAATGGAAGATGATTTTAATAAATATGTGAAGTTCATTCATAATATTTTATTATTATTACAATTTGTAAAGAGAATTTGGATAGAAAGTTGAATTTTATTCATAATATTTCATCACGATTTACAAAAGGGAAATAATTTGGATAAAAAATGTATTATTGAATTATTTCATAATGCTTTTTTTTATTACAAGTTACAAAAGAGGTGTATATCCTAAAAAGTCCTAAGCCCTAAAATTTCTAAGTATCCTTCTTGATGTCCTTTGAGCATCTCCGCAAAGTCTCCGATTCACCTGCACATCAAAACAAAACAAACAGAATAGAAAAAAAAGATGTTAGAAATTGTTTGACACTCTCAGAACATCGTCATCATCGAGTGCCGGGAGTGGCACAACCGAAGCTGCGTCCTACCCCCGTTACCGATCCGCGCCATTGGCGTCAGATCAGGTGATCCCTGTTCTTATCATACGGGACAACCGAGAAAGATGAAGAAGTAAAAGAAGTTCGGGCCGATAAATGATTAACTGAAAAGGGTCTATGCCATCATCGAATAAATCCCATTTGGTTTCCAAACTGATACAAGGGTAAAGCAGCACAATCAATTTGGTCATAAACCCGGATGCCGACGGGTATGAGCCACTTTGGGTTCAAAGTTTGTCAACACCTGAAATTCACCAAAACAGCATCAGTACAAAAGTTCATAACAGAACTCAACACCAAAACAGTTCGTAAGTTGCACCTAAATTGCATAAAACAATTCACAGGATGCTCAAATTGAACGAAATTTCAATTCACAAGCCGCTGAACCAGCTCGAAAAATAGAATGGCAAGTACATCAAAAGAATCAATTTCAAGAACAATATCAGTTCATAGGCTGTCTAAAAATTGAATGCAAATCATTATTCACAGCCACAGAACAACAAAACAGTCCCGGAAACAAAGTTCGTTCCTACCACAGAAGGAATACTCAACAAAATCGAAAAGCATACGGCATCAGTTCAAAGAACCAGTTCAGCAGAAAAAACCAGAAAATAGACAAGTCCAGGATCACAATCAAGAAAGAACAAAGTTCAGTTCAGTTCAACAAACCGTATCAGTTCACAGTGGAAAAACCGAAAGTACAGGACATGGGCTCAGTTTGAACATCACTGCCCAGGCAAGTAAGTGTATCAGTCAGGTTATGAATCCCCGCCGGAAGTTTAACACAGGCATCAAGGATCAAACAACGTCAGGAGTCAGTATAACAGCAGGATTCCGCATCATACTCCGAATCGAATAGCATCCCTCAAAGGTTCAGACCAATGGTCATCATCACCGCATACCCTCCTCGGCGACGTTTGATTCGACCAAAGCGTTAGCATCCATTCTGAAATAAGAAGAAGAAAAGTAAGTGTGTCCCAGTTGGTAACAATAACCGAATGTCAGCTTATCAGAAGGAACAAGTTCATATCCAAAACTGTATCAGAACCTAAGAAAATTGGATATCCACATCTGAAAGGAAGATTAAAACGAATCCAAAACGAATCCAGTTATCAAAGGAATCAGTATCCAACAAGCCAACAAATACGAAAAATCAAAATCAGTATTGGGAGCAAACCAAATCCTATCAGAAAAGATAACAGAGATCAAATCAGAATCACAATATAACAAATCCACATCTGCAAAATAACAACAGAATCAATATCAAATCCAATCTCAGTTTCGAGTAAACCTGGAAAGGAAAGAAATCAAATCAGATCAACTTCAATCATAATCATATCTCAGTAACGTAAAAAACCCAGAACCAACAAAAGCCCAAAAAGAGGGATTATAAAAGGGCACAACATCACCTCGTGTCAGGGGGCTAGACGGAGGGTGCCGAAAAATCATAAAACCATAAGGGGGAACGGCCGCATGTGAAAGGAGGAGTTGACGAAACCCTGGCCATCAGACGAACGCAAATCACCATCACCGGCCATCAGACGAACGCAAATCACCATCATCGGCCATTAACGAGCAATAACTATCACCACAGTGCCACAAACATAGAACGGACTCACCGCGAATACGAAGATCCGACGGGACCGTCATCGCCGTTAAAAGATCAACAACGGGCAATCCATGATCGAAGCCTCAGAACTTGAGTCATCATAGGCCGTTAAACCCCACCGAAAACCACCGTTCGCCGCCTCAGAATATCTTCATCATCGGCCGCCGTTTTCGCCAAGAACGCCGATGAAATTGTAAGCCATTGCGTGGGGATTTGATTTCTGATGATTGTTAATCGTTTTGTTGTTTTTTTTCCAGAAATATCATGGAGAGACAAGAGTATGAGAGGTGAGGAAGACGAAGGAAAACGAAGACTCAAACGGCGCCGCGAAGAGGAATAGGGTTTCCAAAACCCTAAACTTTGTTTTTTTTACATTCACACCAACCGGGTTGGGTCCGGAATTGATTACCGGCCCAACCCCTTTTTTTTCTTTTTTTTTAAAAAAAAAACAAATTTTTTCTTATTATTTTGAATTGTTTTTTAACTATTTTATTCTATAATATAAAAACTGTTTTTTGTGAAAATATTATAAAATTTAAAAAAAAAATATAAAACTCTTGTTTTTTTTTTATTTAAAATTTTATTTGTATAGTTTATATTAATTAAAATAATGTTATGTGATTATTAAAAATAAATTTTTGTATATAACTAAATCCTATTTTTTTTTTATATAAACCCTAAAAATTTATTTCTCATATAAACCCTAATTTCATAAAACTCTAAAAATATTTTTTTTAATACAAATCTAATCCTATTTTTTTTAATGTTATTTTCTAATATAATTATTATATATGTATGTTTACTATAATTCTTACAAATTTTTGTAAATATACTTATAAACATTTTTTTACATAACTTTAGTTTATAAATAATTGTGCTTATAATAATTAGATTTTTGTAGTAACTTCATGATTAAAATATAATTTAATAATTTGTAAATTAAGACAATTGTTTATTCATATTTGTTTTTTTAGTTGATTATATTAAAAAATTGTTAATTTCTTATTATTATAATATTTGGATTAGTTTTGTTTATTCTTATTTACTAACCCATTTATATTCTAATCATGCTTATTATTTTGTTAAATATTGCTTACTAACCCCCTTTATTATTTATTATTGCTTATTTATATTTTATTTATCTTTGCTATTTAATTATCTTGCTTATTATTTTGTAATTGTTTCTTGGATGTAAAGTTGTTTAATTATTTAATTATTATTATGGTTAGTAATTAGGGAGTGTAACAATATGTATGTAATATTAAAATAAATTTAGGTCACTTTTAAATAAAGATAATTAAAATAAACACGTCACACACGTAAGTCGATTTTAATCGCCGTCTCACTTCCTAAGGATATCCCTCAAGTTGCCTACGAATAATGGTTAAGTGGGGTGTATAAAGCAAGTCCCTCAAATAGAAAAATCATCAAAGTCCCTTATGGTTGCCTTTACGAATCGAGTCCCTTTCGAAAAATGATGATGGTCCCTTATATGTGCTTATTACATCCCACAATGGCCTTCAAAGTCAAATTGTCCCTCACATGTCCCTTAACATCCAAAGTAAGGACTACCTACTCCATTATAGTAGGGATAGTCTTACTAAAGGAAAGAATGAAGAATAAGAAAGACCTTTAAACATTAGGGTAGGTTACTCCTAGGTGCTTGCTCACTTCAAAACTGTTTCGCACTTAAACAAATTTTCAACAAGTTTTCAAACAAGTTCTTAACACATCCTTACATGGATTATTTATTAACTATTCTGAAAATTTTCTATTCACACACTACAATTTCAAAACAATTCAAAAGTGAGCTTAAGTACCTAAGAGCCCATGGATAACCATGGATGAAAAGGATGCTAATACCTTCCCTTTTCATAACCTACCCCCCGGACCCAAAATATTCTCTAAGGTCTTTCCTGTTCTTTTATAACCTTTCCTTATGGATAAAATAAAAGTCGGTGGCGACTCTTGCTATCCGCAACATTGTTTAAAGTCAGTTCTCCCACCGTGTTACAATAAGCTACCTGTCCCCGATATTACTCCACTCCTGGGTTTGATTTCTCTTGCGAATGAGGATGTCCGTAGAAGCTTCAGGCAGAGTTACGGACGGTTGTTGGGTTTAGTGCGCAGGTCTACTGATGATGAATTGAATGGGCTGTACACCTTAATGCAATTCTATGACCCGACTTTGAGATGTTTCACGTTTGCGGACTTTATCTTGGGGCCCACCATGGAGGAGTATGTAGAGTTTACTGAGTTGCCAGTTCAGAATGCAGTTCCTTTTATTCACTCCGCCGCTGAGCCCAATTTGGAGGATTTAGCCAAAACCTTGCATATGAATGCTTCTGACTTGTTGATGACTGCGTGGCGAGGGGTTTCGGGTTTTTCTCTACAGTTTCTGGTTGGTAAGGCTCAAGAGTACGCCAAGAATGGGTGTTGGCTGGTCTTTAACGCTATTTTGGCCCTCTGCATTTATGGGATAGTGCTGTTCCCTAACTTCCCAAACTTCGTGGACATGGATGCATTTCATCTATTTGCTGCCGGTAACCCAGTACCAACACTGATCGGGGACTTTTACCATTCGATGCACTATAGGAATGAAAACAGGAGAGGCAAGAATGTCTCCTGTTGCGTACCTTTGCTGTATATGTGGTTCAAGAGCCATTTTCCGTCGAGGGGACCTTTCATGGATAATGCAATTACGCCCGACTGGCCAGAGCATATGATGAGGTTAACTTCTGAAGACGTTGATTGGTTTGATAGAGATCTGCTGGGATCCGAGCTTGTCTTCAGTTGTTCTGGTTACCCTAATGTTCCGCTGATAGGAAGAAAAGGGTGTATCAATTACAACCCTTCTCTGTTCGTCCGTCAGTTCGGATATGCCCTGAAGAACCCACCAAAAGAGGAAGAAGTACAGGAATCTCTGTACTTCACTAGAGACGTGAAGGGGGAGTTACTAGCCAAGTTGCAGCATGCCTGGACGCGCATTAACCGAAGAGGGAAGCCGCTGTTAGGAAAGAATGACTGTCAGGCCTATGCACCATACAGAGTTTGGGTCCAGGAGAGAGCAAGTCAGTTGCGGATGCCATTCCCAGATGTACCAATCCTTGTTCCTATTCCGGTAGCAGAGCCAACCACTGTTTCTCGGGAAGCCGACGAGCAAGTTGTGAAAGAAAAAGAAGCCTTGATGAAGATCAATGAAGGGTTAGAGCAAGAGTTAGCCCAGGTACGCAGTGATAAAAACAAGGCCGTGTATGCTTTCCAACAGCAGATTGAGCTAATGAACAGATTAGGGGATGAGTTGACTGAGGAGAGGAAGAAGCGCGAACGTCTGGGGCAAGAGTTCAGAAGCTCCCATGACATGCTTGAATCCAAGAAGAAAGCGCTTGACATCGCTCACCGAGAGATCTCTTCTTGCAATAAGACTTGGAATGCCACGCTCACCAACAATAAGAAGAGGGAGGATAAGTTGAAGCAGCAAATCTCCGACCTCGAAGAGCAGTTGAAGTCCAGCATCAAGAAGTGTGAAGAAGAAGTGATGACCCGGTACAGTCTCCAGAACGCACTAAACAAGGCCATCAAAGGGAGAGACGAAGCTGTGTCCCAGAAGCGTAAAGTGGAAGATCGCTTCGGAGAGGGGGCATGGGAAGAAACTGCTGAAGACGTACGCCGTGTTCTTAAGAAAAGAAACCAACTTGTCGAAGGGCTGCTTGCTAGACCCAGTCATCCGGAAACCAAGAAGTTGCTAGAAGAATACCAGACTTATGGGAGGATTTGATCATTTCATGTAGTAACTTGTATGCTTTATTTACACAGTGCTGACCATCACCAGGATTGTTGGTTGAGGTCATGCCTTCTATTTGTACCCTCAGTTACATTGTATCCTTGGCCTATTGGTTTTTTCTGCAATATAGGAGGCTTTCTGTGATTCAGCTCCGATCTTTATATTGTCAGCACTGCCACTGCACCGGCACCTTCACACTAGAATCGGGGAATGAATTTCCCTAATGCACAGACACAAATTGCATTGCATTCATATTCATATTGCATTACAGGTAATCTTTGGATGGTGTCTTATTCCCTGCTCTGTACCAGGTACTTTTCAGGATTGCAGATCAGCACACGCACCGCTATTCCACCCGCACCAACTGTCGAAGAATCATGGATCAAATGCAGAACGAGATGCAAGATGTGCGCGAGAAGCTCGCTCTCTTCATGCAGACCATGGAAGCTATTGCAAAAGGTCAGGAGAATTTGCAAGCCATGGTCCAGCCTCTGCTGGCTCGGAATGCTGGTCATGGTAATGAGGATCATCAGTCCGTACGGGTCGATACTGTTCTTGGAGACGGCACTCCCACGCCAGTGGCTCCACCTGTAGTCAACATGCCTGCTGCTAATGTCAACAACGCTACCGCTGCTGTGAATGGTAACGTCGGAGTTGGGAACGAGACTGCTGTCCATAACGTTGGGCTTGGTGACGTCAACTTGGGTGATAATATGGGAGGCAACGGCTTTGTCAATGCTGGATTCGGGTTCAATGATCAGGGATTCGATAATGCTGGGAAATATGGTTTCAATGCTCAAGGCTTTGGGCAAGATGGTTATGGTGTGGCCAATCAGGGCTACGGAGGTTTTGGAAATGGAAACGGCGCTGGGTTTATGGCTTTTGGGCCTGCTGGAGGTGTTCAAGGGTACGGCAACAGAGGCCGAGGTCCGGGGATGAATCAGATCAGGGATGGACGTAATAATGGATATGACGGGTATGGAGCTGGGAATGGTATGTGGCAAGAAGATCAGCAGGAGGACGCTTTCTCCGGCGGAGGTTTCGAAGGGCCGATGGATGACTCCCAGAAGATCAGAATGCTGGAAGAGCAGATGAGGGGGGTCCTGAACCAAAGTGCTGTGGGCTTGGACATGGCAACAATGGGTCTGGTACCTGGTTTGAGGGTGCCAATCAAATTCAAAGCTCCTGCATTTGATAAGTATAAAGGGGACACATGCCCGAAAGTGCATGTGCGAGCCTATTACAGAAAGATGTCTGCATACTCAACTGATGAAAGAATGCTAATGCATTTCTTTCAAGATAGTCTGTCGGGCCCTTCCCTAGAGTGGTATATGGGGTTGGAGCCAACCGATATCAAGACATGGAAGCAATTGGCGGAGGCATTCGTAGCTCACTACAAGTATAACAACGACTTGGCGCCCAATCGGGTCCAATTGGCAGGGCTGTCGCAGAAGAAGGGGGAGAGCTTTAAAGAGTTCGCGCAAAGGTGGCGCGATATGGCTGCCAGGGTCCATCCTCCCGTAGAGGACAAGGAAATGAATGACATGTTCGTCGGCACATTCACAGGCTTGTTTCATGACATGCTGTTTCACACATCTCTGGCCAGTTTTTCAGACCTAATTCTGATGGGAGAAAAGATTGAGCGTAACATTAAGCAAGGAAAATTCCAGGTTGATGAATCAACTGCATCTGGCAGTAATAGGAAGGCTTTTGGTGGGCGCCGTCAGGGCGACGCAAGCGCAGTGTTTGGAGGCCGAGGCCGAGGCCGAGGCAGGGGACGAAACCAATATCATCAGCCGCAGCAGGTGGCGAGTGTTAACTCATCTTGGCCTTTAGAAAGTAGTGAGGTAACCGGCTTTGGTGCAGACTGAAGTTGGTTGACACTCGATACTACGCTCATTGAGATCTTAAACTTGGAGGGTTTTGGTTGGCAAGTAAGTTGCCTTCTGAACAACCACCCTTGTGAAGGATCAATGATATTGAGATCCCTTAGAACCTGGTTACTTTTGTAGGACAGGATGAACCATCTAACTTCAGGGGAGGGTACTTGCCTTTGAACCTCATGCAAGCCTTTAAACCTAGGGCTATGGTGTGACTTGTTTGTGTGTGCCACATGTTTGTGATTGAGCATGACATCATGACATCATCATGCATCATAAGCATATCATTTTCCCTAACCATTTCAAGGACCAAAGGATTTATCTTTGTTCTTTGTTGCAGGTCATGGCTTCTGCTCGTAGAAACACCATCAGGATCAACTTTGTAGGGATACCTGCTAAGCTCAAGGAGTTGGTTTCCCTAGTGCCTGATCATTCCCAGTTCAACAAGAGACATGGTCACTTATTGGATCTAGTTACTTCAGGGTTCAGTGAAGACATGATGAGTGTGCTGTTTCAGTTCTTTGACCCTAAGCACCATTGCTTTACATTTCCTGATTATCAGCTGGTTCCAACCATGGAGGAGTTCTCTAAACTTCTGGGTATACCTGTTCTTGATCAGAAGCCATTCACAGGCTTAGAGAAGGAGCTTAAACCAGAAGTTATTGCTGCAGCTCTACATCTGAAGAAGTCTGACATTGTTCTAGAGACGAGAAGTGGAGTTAAAGGTATTCTTGCCAAGGTATTAGTGGATAAAGCTCAAATGTTCTTGAAGGCTATGAGCTACGAGGCTTTTGAGGAGATCTTAGCCTTATTGATTTATGGCTTAGTGTTGTTCCCCAATCCTGATCAGTTCATAGACGTTCATGCCATCAACATATTCCTGGGTCACAATCCAGTGCCTACCTTACTTGGAGACATCCTACATTCTCTTCACACCCGTACTACAAGGGCAAGAGGAACTTTGATGTGCTGCATACCTTTACTTTCTAGGTGGTTTATTTCTCACCTTCCTCGCTCAGTAATGAAGAATGAGCAAGGGTTCAGATGGTCCAAGAGGATCATGTCACTTTCTCACTCAGACATCCATTGGTGCTCCAGATCTATGGAGAATGTCACCATCATTGACCGTTGTGGGGAGTTTCCTAATGTGCCACTTCTAGGCATAAGAGGAGGCATCACCTACAACCCATCTCTAGCTTTACGACAGTTTGGTTACGCCCGGAGCGATGGTCCACATGACATGTTGATTCAGGGCATTGTGTTTGACTACGACAACGATCTTCAGGGTTACCGTCAGAGATTCATACGAGCTTGGGGAAAGGTAAACAGGATTGACAGCAAGACACTGGAGCCTAAGTACATCATTCCTATGGAGGCTTATCTCAGATGGGTACGATTTCGTGCTCAGACACTCATGATGCCATATCCTGCCATCCTACCAGTTACCATGGAACCTGTTGCTGAAGGAGACACAGCTTATACCATCCTTCACCCAGACATGCCTACTGATATGGAAGACTTGCAGAGATCATGGATCCAACTGAAAGAGCAAAGGGATACTTTCGAGGCTCATTACAAAGCAAGCCAAGCAAGGATCCTAGAGCTAACAAAGCTACTTCATGAGGAACGAAACCTCAACTCATACCTCAACACCAAGAGGAAACGTCCATGGGAGACTTAAAACCCCATCTTTTGTACTTATTTCGTTTTCATTTTTTGTAAGCCTAAAAGGCAAAACAAGTTATTACTAATAAAAAGTTACTTTCTTGTTTGTTTAAGCAAATTTAAATCCTGCGGTCCTTGAAAACATTGCATATGCATTCCCATATCATTGCATCACAGGTTTATAATTGTGCACAGGTTTCTCATCTTCTCGCTGTTTATTTCAGCAATGGCTCTTGAACAATCAGTTAAGGATCTCCAGGCACAGAATGCACAGTTCCAAGAGCTGATCCTGAACCTATCCAAGGGGCAGGATGAATTGAAGACACTACTGGCCAAGAAGACTAAGAAGGCTAGAAGGTCTGCTGGGTTGCTCAACATGGGAAGAAGGTTCAAAGGTCCTGACAAGACCAAGGAACAGGTTGAAGACTATGAATCTGAAGAATCTGAGCAGGAGAGAGGCAGTCTCCACAACACTATGGGGGACTCTGATTCTGAGGCTAACTACTACCATGAGCCTAACGAAGACAAATTCAAGATGCTGGTGGATAGAATGGATGCTATGGAATTACAGAAATCATCTGGGCTGGATTTTGAGGATTTGAGCTTGATATCTGGGGTGGTCATACCCATTGGATTCAAAGTTCCTACATTTGTTGTCTATGATGGGGTCTCTTGTCCCAAATTGCATCTGAGGTCTTATGTCAGAAGAATTCAACCCCACACTGCTGATAAAAAGTTGTGGATCCATTTCTTTCAAGAAAGTTTATCTGGAGCTCAGCTAGAGTGGTATTATCAGTTGGAGAGTGTCAACATCAGAGATTGGAATGACCTTGCTGAAGCTTTCTACAAGCAGTATCAATACAATGCTGACTTAGCCCCCACTCGCATGCAGCTTCAAAGCATGTCTATGGTTGCCAAAGAAAGCTTTAAGGAGTATGCTCAGAAGTGGAGAGACTTAGCTGGAAGAGTTCAACCTCCTTTGACTGATAGGGAGTTGGTTGATATGTTCATGTGTACGCTGAATGGTCCGTTTTACAGTCATCTCATTGGAAGCTCATCATCTGGCTTCACTGAGTTGATCATGACAGGAGAGCGAGTAGAGAATGGTATCAAGAGTGGTAAGATCCAAGTGGGCACTTCTTCATCAGGTGCTGCAAAGAAGCCTCCCACTGGGAAGAAAGAATCTAATGCTGTGTATGGTCAGCCTGATTGTAACAGAAGGCATCAGTCTGTTAGTGCAGATCATATTTCAAATCCAACTCCTGCAACAACAGAGCAGCCTCAAGGCAACCAACAGAGGGCTAGAAGACAGTTCACGAAGATCAACATGTCAATGGCTCAGGCATTGCAACACTTGTTGAAAGCTGAACTTATTACCCTGAGGGAGGCCCCTCAGAATCCCAATGTTACCTCTCCCAAGTACAATCCCAATGCACGATGTGCATATCATTCAAACTGTCCAGGACATGACACTAATAACTGCTGGGTCTTGAAGAACAAAATTCAGGATATGATTGATGCTGGAGAAATTGAGTTTGATCCACCAGGTACTCCAAATGTGATTACAGCTCCAATGCCAAATCACGAGAAGACTGCCAACGCCATCGATGAAGATATTGATGAAGATCTGCATGTCTATTCAGTTATGGAGTTGAGCACACCATTGTCTGTTATCAAAAAGAGGTTAGTACAAGTTGGGATCTTTCCAGGTTGTCATGAAGATTGTCTATATTGTACCTATAAGCCGGATAGTTGCTTCATTTTGAGAGATGGGATTCAACGTCTCATGGATAAATATACTATAGTGTTTGAAAGAAGACCAGCATCTGTAGAAAGTATGGTGGATCATCTGACTCAGGGTAAGAAGATTGAAGAGGTTGACATGGTTGACAAAGTACCACTAAGAATCACTTCAAAGGGTCCCATTAAAATCACTCATCAGGGCCCAATCAAGATTACTGCTGAAGGTCCTGTGAAAGTTGTCGCTGAAGCCAGAGTAGCTCCTCTGATCATTACCACTCCTGGTCCTATTCCTTATACATCTGACAAAGCTGTGCCTTGGCACTATGGGTCTGATGTTTACATCCATGGTGTCAAGCAGGAACCTTTACCTGATATGCCTGTTGACATTGATAATATTGCTGGATCTAGCAAGATCACTCGTAGTGGAAGAGTCTTCTCTCCTCCAGTTGCTTCTAAGAGTGCAGTTACTCCTGCTGTTACTTCCACCACTGATGCTCGGGGCAAGGGTCCTGTTATTGAGCCTGTATCTACTGATGTGCCAGCTACTGATGACCTCTCTAAGCAGATGGAAGAAGTATTGAAAATCATTCGCAAGAGTGATTATGATATTGTTGATCAGCTGGGGCATACTCCCTCAAAGATTTCTATGCTCTCCCTGTTATTATGTTCTGAGGCTCATGCCAAGTCATTGATCAAGTTTCTAAAGATGGCTCATGTACCCAGTGCAATTTCTATGGACCAGTTTGAGAATTGTGTTGCTCACCTGACCTATGACAACGGGTTAGGATTTTCTGATGCTGACTTGACCCCTGCCAAGAGGGATCATAACAGGGCCTTGCATATTTCAATTGAATGCAGGGGCACTACCCTGTCTCATGTGCTGATAGACAATGGTTCCTCTCTGAATGTGTTGCCTAAGGAAGTCCTGAACAAGCTGAGTCCTGAAGATACGGTATTGAAGCCCAGTAATATTGTGGTAAAGGCTTTTGATGGTTCTAGAAGAGTAGTGCATGGGGAAATTGATCTTCCAATCAAGGTTGGCTCTCAGGTGTTTACTGCTACATTCTATGTGATGGATATGCGTCCTTCGTACTCATGTCTGCTTGGTCGTCCCTGGATCCATGGGGCAGGTGCTGTGACCTCCACATTACATCAAAAGTTGAGATATCCGGTGAATGGAAAAGTTGTTACTGTCTTTGGAGAGGAAGAATACTTTGTCAGCCATGTAAACACTTTCAAGTATCTGGAAGTAGAAGGTGAATACATTGAAACTCCATGTCAGTCATTTGAAGTGGTTCCCTGGGCTGTTAAGGATTGTGTGACTCCTCCTGCTGTAAAGAAGGTTCCTGTGGTCATCAGAAACCCTCCAACAATGGCAATGGCCTCCCTCAATGATGCAAAAGCTGTGGTGGAAGAAGAGTCCCAGAAGGCTGTTCGTCGTGCTCGTGCTGTTCGTATCACCAATCAAGGGGTTATCAATGCTGTGGGAGATCAAGATGAAGACTACAACTTGGAGGCATGGATTTTTCCTACTGTGGGTGCTGGACTCAATAATTGGAAAGCTGAAGATGTTATCCCTATCTCCTTTAGTCAGGAGTAAATACTATTACTGTGTTATGTTTTTAAATTTGTAATGTGCCTTACCCGGGGCACAATGGTGTGCTTGTTACGGGTTGTTATTTCATTTGCATACTTCATTCAATAAAATCAGTGGACGTTTCGTTTTCGTAAATATTGTGTTCCTTGTCTTTCTTTTTCTTTTATTTTTGCTTTATCAGCTATGTGTTCTTACACACACCCACGTCACTAAAATGCAGATCCTCATCCACTCTGGATCCAGTTGATAACAGTTCTACTATTGCCAATTACAATTTCGAGAATCCGATCTATCAAACTGAAGACGGAAACGAGGACGATTGTGAAATACCTGTAGAGCTTGCTAGGTTGTTACAACAAGAAGAGAAAGCTATACAGCCACATGAAGAGCCAGTCGAAGTTGTGAATCTGGGAACTGAAGAAAACAGAAAAGAGGTCAAAATAGGGGCTGATTTAGAGGACAGTGTCAAGAGCAGGTTGATTCAGATGCTACGTGACTATGTGGAGATCTTTGCTTGGTCTTATGAAGATATGCCAGGGTTGGATACAGACATTGTGGTTCACCGTTTGCCAGTGAAAGAAGATTGTCGTCCAAAGAAGCAGAAGGTTCGTCGTATGCGTCCTGAAATGTCAGAAAAGATCAAAGCAGAGGTAATGAAACAGTTCAATGCAGGGTTCTTGGCCGTAACTTCTTATCCTCAGTGGGTTGCAAATGTGGTACCGGTTCCTAAGAAAGATGGTAAGGTACGTATGTGTGTAGACTACAGAGATCTGAACAAGGCTAGCCCTAAAGATGACTTTCCACTTCCTCATATTGATATTCTGGTAGACAACACTGCTCAACATAAGGTATTCTCTTTTATGGATGGTTTCTCTGGTTACAATCAAATCAAGATGGCACCTGAAGATATGGAGAAGACTACATTTGTGACACAGTGGGGCACCTTTTGCTATAAGGTAATGCCATTTGGTTTGAAGAATGCAGGGGCAACATATCAGCGTGCCATGGTGGCTTTGTTTCATGATATGATTCATCATGAGATAGAGGTATATGTGGATGATATGATAGCCAGGTCTCAGAATGAAGAACAACATCTTGATCATCTGCACAAGTTGTTTGAGAGGTTGAAGAAATACAGGTTGAGATTAAATCCAAACAAGTGTACTTTTGGAGTTAGATCTGGAAAGCTCCTGGGTTTCATTGTCAGTGGAAAAGGTATTGAAGTGGATCCTGCAAAAGTGAAAGCTATACGAGAGATGCCAGCTCCCCGTACTGAGAAGGAGGTTAGAGGTTTCTTGGGACGATTGAACTACATTGCAAGATTTATTTCCCAATTAACTACCATCTGTGAGCCAATCTTCAAGTTGTTGAAGAAAGATCAGGTGATGGAATGGAATGATGAGTGCCAGACTGCCTTTGATGAAATCAAGAGATATTTGCTAGAACCTCCAATTTTAATGCCACCAGTTGATGGAAGACCCTTGATTATGTATTTAACAGTATTAGACAACTCAATGGGGTGTGTATTGGGGCAACATGACGAGTCTGGTCGAAAAGAGCAGGCAATATACTACCTTAGCAAAAAGTTTACCGACTGTGAAACAAGATACTCACTGCTCGAGAAAACTTGCTGCGCTTTGGCATGGGCTGCTCGCCGACTAAGACAGTATATGTTGACCCATACTACCTTGTTGATTTCGAAGATGGATCCAATCAAGTACATATTTGAGAAACCTGCTCTCTCCGGAAGAATTGCAAGATGGCAAATGATCTTGACGGAATATGATATACAGTATACTACTCAGAAGGCCATTAAGGGGAGTGTTGTTGCTGATCATTTGGCTCATCAAGCAGTAGATGATTACCAGTCAATGAATTTTGAGTTCCCTGATGAAGACATTATGTCTGTTACCAAAGAACCTGGACAATATGACGGACCTGAACAAGGATCCCGATGGACTATGGTTTTTGATGGAGCCTCCAATGCACATGGTAATGGTGTTGGTGTTGTGATTAGTTCCCCTGAAGGTTGTCATACCCCGATTACTGCCAGACTTTGTTTCTATTGTACCAATAACATGGCTGAGTATGAGGCATGTATCATGGGTATGCAAGTTTCTATTGATATGAAGATTCAGTTCCTTGAGGTGTATGGAGATTCAGCTCTGGTAGTAAGTCAGATTAAAGGAGATTGGGATACAAAGCATGATAATCTCATTCCTTACAGAGAACATGTGTTGTCTTTGATCCCACATTTCAAAGAGATTACTTTTGGACATATTCCACGAAGAGAGAATCAGTTGGCAGACGCATTGGCCACCATGGCATCCATGTTTGAGATCAGCTGGGATGATGAAGCTCCCAAGATTACCATTGATAGGTTTGAGAAGCCTGCATACTGCAATGAGATTGACACTGAAGGGGCAGAGGAGAAGCCTTGGTTCTATGAAGTGAAAAACTATCTCGAAGCTCAGGAGTTCCCTGAAGGGGCATCTGTCAAAGATAGGAAGTTCCTGAGAAGGTTTTCTGCTAAGTTCTTTCTGAGTAATGGCATTCTGTATAAGCGTAATCATGATTCAACTATGCTTCGTTGTGTGGATAAGAAGGAAGCTACAGAAATTATGGAAGAGATGCATGATGGGACCTTTGGCACTCATTCTAGTGGTCATACCATGGCAAAGAAGATTTTGAGAGAAGGTTACTATTGGTCTACCATGGAAGCTGATTGCTATCAACACTCCAGAACATGTCACAAATGTCAAATCTATGCTGATAAAGTACATGTACCTCCATCTCCATTGAATGTGTTGACTGCTCCTTGGCCCTTTGCCATGTGGGGCATTGATATGATTGGTGAGATCAAGCCTACTGCTTCTAATGGGCATCGTTTCATCCTGGTTGCTATTGATTACTTCACGAAGTGGGTAGAAGCAGCTTCATTTGCATCTGTGACTAAGAATGTTGTGGCTCGGTTCATTAAGAATAATCTCATATGTAGGTATGGTATCCCTGAAAGGATTATCACTGACAATGGCTCTAATCTGAACAACACTATGATTACTGATCTCTGTACGCAGTTCAAGATTAAGCATCACAACTCTTCTCCGTATCGTCCAAAGATGAATGGGGCAGTTGAAGCTGCTAATAAGAACATTAAGAAGATTGTACAGAAGATGACTGTTACTTACAAGGATTGGCACGAGATGTTACCATTTGCTCTGCATGGTTATCGTACTACAATACGTACTTCAACAGGGGCAACCCCATTCTCCTTAGTCTATGGTATGGAAGCAGTTCTGCCTATTGAAGTTCAGATCCCCTCCTTGAGAATTATGAAGGATGCAGGCTTGGATGAAGATGAGTGGATTCAGACTCGACTTGACCAGATAAATTTAATTGATGAGAAAAGGTTAGCAGCAGTTTGTCATAGCCAGATGTACCAGAAACGGATGATCAAAGCTTTTAACAAGAAGGTTAAGCCAAAGGTATATCAGGCTGGTGACTTGGTAATCAAGCGTATCATATTACCACAGGGTGATCCTAGGGGCAAGTGGACTCCAACATATGAGGGACCATTTGTAGTCAAGACAGTGTTCTCAGGAGGTGCCATGATACTGACTACAATGGATGGTGAAGACTTCCCACAACCTGTAAACGCAGACATAGTTAAAAAATACTACGCATAAAAAGAGACCCGCTAGGTTGACAGGCCTAGGCAAAAATAAGGGCATCCCGGCAAACCAAAAGGGTTTGGGCAAAAATTAGGGATATATATATAAAAAGATGTACACCCGGCAAGTCGAAAACCTGAAAAGGCGGCTTGGGCAAAAAAGGGTATCCCGGTGGATTGAAAACCTGAAAGGGCAATCCAGGCAAAAGTTAGGGATTAAAGCGTATGACTATGTCTCGTTTGGATCGCTCATGAAACTGCAACCAGTTGTACTACTTACTCAAGCTCAAACAGATAAAGCTCAATCCAATCGCTTCCGTCTCAACAGCAAGAAGATGAGATACTTGAGTGGCAATAGTAGAATTGAAACTCAATAGGATTATTTCCCACATAGCTGATTCTTTTTGTAAAACTTCATGACCAAATTCTCTTACTAGGGTTTATGTCTCCTTGTACAAACTTACCCGTGTATGGGTCACTTTTGATATAAATAAACTCCATCCTTTGAATCCAGATTTACTTTTACCCTATTTACATAAGCGAAACGTCCATTGGTTGTGTTTGAATGTATGTATGCCTTTGAATATGATTGATGTTTACCAAAAATGCATGTATGCTTTTAATATGATTGATGTTTACCAGAAATGCATGAAAATGCAGTAATAGTATTTACTAAGGACGAACGAGGGAAGGATTTCAACGAAGCTTCGCCGGTTCATCTTTACAAGACAGTAGGACTAATCCATTTTCACAAAGTCTAATCTCCCCTGGAATTTATATCCATCTCTTTTATCCTCATACGGATATACGGGAAATTACTTTCCAATAAGGGCACGATGAACGAAGACGGGATGTTATACTTATCCTACTATCAAACGAAAACGAAGGTTATCTATACCTTGTCATCCCCAACAACGGGAGGTTATCTATACCTTGTTATCCCCAGCAGACGGAGGGTTATATATTCTTCAACAACGAATCGGGATTTATTTTCCTTGGCCAGCAGTTGTTATACAAGGATATCCAGACACTTCCAGCAGTGTCATAGCATACATACATCATTTACATCATACCATAACATATATGTCTATAGTAAATTACCTAAGTGCATCATGTCATACATGCATACATAAAGCATAAACTAATGTTGTTATACAGAATGCTACCTTGTTTTCAGGTTAATTATCCAACAAACAAGCTTATGATCTTTGGGACTGCTTTATTGTAACCTCAGGGTTACTTTATCCTCCTGATGAGCTTCTTATTACTTTGGGACTGCTTTATTGTAACCTCAGGGTTATTTTATCCTCCTGATAGCCTCTCATGACTTCAAGACTGCTTTAGAGCTACTGATTGCTCTATCCTCCTGAAATCATCCTATTACTTCAAGACTGCTTTAGAGCTATTCATTGCTCTATCCTCATGAGGTCATATTACTACTTCAAGACTGCTTTAGAGCTATTCATTGCTCTATCCTCCTGAAGCCATCTAATTATTTCAAGACTGCTTTAGAGCTATCCATTGCTCTATCCTCCTGAAATCATTACTTCAAGACTGCTTTAGAGCTATTGATTGCTCTATCCTCCTGAAGACATATCACATTATTACTTCAAGACTGCTTTAGAGCTATTGATTGCTCTATCCTCCTGAAGACGTATCACATTATTATTTCAAGACTGCTTTAGAGCTATCCATTGCTCTATCCTCCTGAAATCATTACTTCAAGACTGCTTTAGAGCTATTGATTACTCTATCCTCCTGAAGACATATCACATTATTACTTCAAGACTGCTTTAGAGCTATTGATTGCTCTATCCTCCTGAAGACGTATCACATTATTATTTCAAGACTGCTTTAGAGCCATTCATTGTTCTATCCTCCTGAAATCATATCATTGCTTCAAGACTGCTTTAGGGTTATCACTATTGATTGCTCTATCCTCATGAAGACATGCTGCTACATCATTATTATTCCAGACTCCTGACAGCTTTCATCATACCCCCATATTTTGAACTGCTCCCCCCCTAGTGGCATCTTTAAGCCCACTCAATCATATTCAACTAGCCATCTGTACCACTCTAGTGCACTGGTGAGTGCAAATTTTTGGGCTTTTGTGTTCAATCCCCTTCAACCTTCCAGGTTACGACTGGCAAATATACCAATCTAACCCCTCAGGTTTCAGAAAATTGAACAGGGGCAGCTGTTGCACCCCAAAATTTGCCCTCACAATACAAGACTTTGTGTTCTAAGAAGGTTCACAAGGTTCACAAGTTCTCCAACAACTTGCATAACCTTTCATGAAGTTCATAAAGTCCACAAGCTACTTTATGAAGGTTCACAAGGTTCACAAGATTCACAATGTTTACAAAGCTTTCCTAAGGGTCATGAGGTCTACAAAGCCACTTCATGATGTTCACAAGGTTCACAAGCTTCACAATACCTCCCATGAGTATCGCAAGATATCTTATGAAGATTCACAAGGTTCACAAAGTTCACAATTGGTCAGAAGAGTTGACAATTCCCTCAGACAATGCACCTCCTAAGCAGTGCATCCAAAACTAGGGTTTTGACTTTAATCAGGCTAAATGGACTTCCAAGACTTCAAGTGAGCTTCATAACATCTTATATGTGTATAAGAACCCCCATGTCAAGTTTCAAGACTTTTCTCAAAAGTTTGCTCAGTCAGATGATCAGATAAGTCAAAAGCAGTCAATGCAGTTAAAAAGTCAAACTGAGGTCAACTGTGGTCAAACCAAAGTCAAACTTCATGATTTTTTTTGCCAAAATCAAAGAGAGGTAGGATTTGGTTCCAGGGGTATTTTGGTCATTTTACGCAAATTCAGCTAATTCCTTGAAGACGGGTTGTTATTAAGTTCTGAGGCGTTTATTTACGTGGGTTTGATATCAATTTGGTTTGGAAAGTCTGATCTGTGGAACAGGGTTTAACAAGAGATCATTCTTCTATCTTCCAGTTCATCTTTAGAGGGACAACAGTGAAAACTTCTACTGATTATTGGAGCTTATTCATGTCAAAAGTATTAAGATTGGATCGGATTAATTCAAGGATATTCGACTGATGAATCGTATGTTGAGATGTTTGTGAATTAAATCATGGAGAAGAAATGGAAGATGATTTTAATAAATATGTGAAGTTCATTCATAATATTTTATTATTATTACAATTTGTAAAGAGAATTTGGATAGAAAGTTGAATTTTATTCATAATATTTCATCACGATTTACAAAAGGGAAATAATTTGGATAAAAAATGTATTATTGAATTATTTCATAATGCTTTTTTTTATTACAAGTTACAAAAGAGGTGTATATCCTAAAAAGTCCTAAGCCCTAAAATTTCTAAGTATCCTTCTTGATGTCCTTTGAGCATCTCCGCAAAGTCTCCGATTCACCTGCACATCAAAACAAAACAAACAGAATAGAAAAAAAAGATGTTAGAAATTGTTTGACACTCTCAGAACATCGTCATCATCGAGTGCCGGGAGTGGCACAACCGAAGCTGCGTCCTACCCCCGTTACCGATCCGCGCCATTGGCGTCAGATCAGGTGATCCCTGTTCTTATCATACGGGACAACCGAGAAAGATGAAGAAGTAAAAGAAGTTCGGGCCGATAAATGATTAACTGAAAAGGGTCTATGCCATCATCGAATAAATCCCATTTGGTTTCCAAACTGATACAAGGGTAAAGCAGCACAATCAATTTGGTCATAAACCCGGATGCCGACGGGTATGAGCCACTTTGTGTTCAAAGTTTGTCAACACCTGAAATTCACCAAAACAGCATCAGTACAAAAGTTCATAACAGAACTCAACACCAAAACAGTTCGTAAGTTGCACCTAAATTGCATAAAACAATTCACAGGATGCTCAAATTGAACGAAATTTCAATTCACAAGCCGCTGAACCAGCTCGAAAAATAGAATGGCAAGTACATCAAAAGAATCAATTTCAAGAACAATATCAGTTCATAGGCTGTCTAAAAATTGAATGCAAATCATTATTCACAGCCACAGAACAACAAAACAGTCCCGGAAACAAAGTTCGTTCCTACCACAGAAGGAATACTCAACAAAATCGAAAAGCATACGGCATCAGTTCAAAGAACCAGTTCAGCAGAAAAAACCAGAAAATAGACAAGTCCAGGATCACAATCAAGAAAGAACAAAGTTCAGTTCAGTTCAACAAACCGTATCAGTTCACAGTGGAAAAACCGAAAGTACAGGACATGGGCTCAGTTTGAACATCACTGCCCAGGCAAGTAAGTGTATCAGTCAGGTTATGAATCCCCGCCGGAAGTTTAACACAGGCATCAAGGATCAAACAACGTCAGGAGTCAGTATAACAGCAGGATTCCGCATCATACTCCGAATCGAATAGCATCCCTCAAAGGTTCAGACCAATGGTCATCATCACCGCATACCCTCCTCGGCGACGTTTGATTCGACCAAAGCGTTAGCATCCATTCTGAAATAAGAAGAAGAAAAGTAAGTGTGTCCCAGTTGGTAACAATAACCGAATGTCAGCTTATCAGAAGGAACAAGTTCATATCCAAAACTGTATCAGAACCTAAGAAAATTGGATATCCACATCTGAAAGGAAGATTAAAACGAATCCAAAACGAATCCAGTTATCAAAGGAATCAGTATCCAACAAGCCAACAAATACGAAAAATCAAAATCAGTATTGGGAGCAAACCAAATCCTATCAGAAAAGATAACAGAGATCAAATCAGAATCACAATATAACAAATCCACATCTGCAAAATAACAACAGAATCAATATCAAATCCAATCTCAGTTTCGAGTAAACCTGGAAAGGAAAGAAATCAAATCAGATCAACTTCAATCATAATCATATCTCAGTAACGTAAAAAACCCAGAACCAACAAAAGCCCAAAAAGAGGGATTATAAAAGGGCACAACATCACCTCGTGTCAGGGGGCTAGACGGAGGGTGCCGAAAAATCATAAAACCATAAGGGGGAACGGCCGCATGTGAAAGGAGGAGTTGACGAAACCCTGGCCATCAGACGAACGCAAATCACCATCACCGGCCATCAGACGAACGCAAATCACCATCATCGGCCATTAACGAGCAATAACCATCACCACAGTGCCACAAACATAGAACGGACTCACCGCGAATACGAAGATCCGACGGGACCGTCATCGCCGTTAAAAGATCAACAACGGGCAATCCATGATCGAAGCCTCAGAACTTGAGTCATCATAGGCCGTTAAACCCCACCGAAAACCACCGTTCGCCGCCTCAGAATATCTTCATCATCGGCCGCCGTTTTCGCCAAGAACGCCGATGAAATTGTAAGCCATTGCGTGGGGATTTGATTTCTGATGATTGTTAATCGTTTTGTTGTTTTTTTTCCAGAAATATCGTGGAGAGACAAGAGTATGAGAGGTGAGGAAGACGAAGGAAAACGAAGACTCAAACGGCGCCGCGAAGAGGAATAGGGTTTCCAAAACCCTAAACTTTGTTTTTTTTACATTCACACCAACCGGGTTGGGTCCGGAATTGATTACCGGCCCAACCCCTTTTTTTTCTTTTTTTTTAAAAAAAAAACAAATTTTTTCTTATTATTTTGAATTGTTTTTTAACTATTTTATTCTATAATATAAAAACTGTTTTTTGTGAAAATATTATAAAATTTAAAAAAAAAAATATAAAACTCTTGTTTTTTTTTATTTAAAATTTTATTTGTATAGTTTATATTAATTAAAATAATGTTATGTGATTATTAAAAATAAATTTTTGTATATAACTAAATCCTTTTTTTTTTTTTTTTATATAAACCCTAAAAATTTATTTCTCATATAAACCCTAATTTCATAAAACTCTAAAAATATTTTTTTTAATACAAATCTAATCCTATTTTTTTTAATGTTATTTTCTAATATAATTATTATATATGTATGTTTACTATAATTCTTACAAATTTTTGTAAATATACTTATAAACATTTTTTTACATAACTTTAGTTTATAAATAATTGTGCTTATAATAATTAGATTTTTGTAGTAACTTCATGATTAAAATATAATTTAATAATTTGTAAATTAAGACAATTGTTTATTCATATTTGTTTTTTTTAGTTGATTATATTAAAAAATTGTTAATTTCTTATTATTATAATATTTGGATTAGTTTTGTTTATTCTTATTTACTAACCCATTTATATTCTAATCATGCTTATTATTTTGTTAAATATTGCTTACTAACCCCCTTTATTATTTATTATTGCTTATTTATATTTTATTTATCTTTGCTATTTAATTATCTTGCTTATTATTTTGTAATTGTTTCTTGGATGTAAAGTTGTTTAATTATTTAATTATTATTATGGTTAGTAATTAGGGAGTGTAACAATATGTATGTAATATTAAAATAAATTTAGGTCACTTTTAAATAAAGATAATTAAAATAAACACGTCACACACGTAAGTCGATTTTAATCGCCGTCTCACTTCCTAAGGATATCCCTCAAGTTGCCTACGAATAATGGTTAAGTGGGGTGTATAAAGCAAGTTTCTCAAATAGAAAAATCATCAAAGTCCCTTATGGTTGCCTTTACGAATCGAGTCCCTTTCGAAAAATGATGATGGTCCCTTATATGTGCTTATTACATCCCACAATGGCCTTCAAAGTCAAATTGTCCCTCACATGTCCCTTAACATCCAAAGTAAGGACTACCTACTCCATTATAGTAGGGATAGTCTTACTAAAGGAAAGAATGAAGAATAAGAAAGACCTTTAAACATTAGGGTAGGTTACTCCTAGGTGCTTGCTCACTTCAAAACTGTTTCGCACTTAAACAAATTTTCAACAAGTTTTCAAACAAGTTCTTAACACATCCTTACATGGATTATTTATTAACTATTCTGAAAATTTTCTATTCACACACTACAATTTCAAAACAATTCAAAAGTGAGCTTAAGTACCTAAGAGCCCATGGATAACCATGGATGAAAAGGATGCTAATACCTTCCCTTTTCATAACCTACCCCCCGGACCCAAAATATTCTCTAAGGTCTTTCCTGTTCTTTTATAACCTTTCCTTATGGATAAAATAAAAGTCGGTGGCGACTCTTGCTATCCGCAACATTGTTTAAAGTCAGTTCTCCCACCGTGTTACAATAAGCTACCTGTCCCCGATATTACTCCACTCCTGGGTTTGATTTCTCTTGCGAATGAGGATGTCCGTAGAAGCTTCAGGCAGAGTTACGGACGGTTGTTGGGTTTAGTGCGCAGGTCTACTGATGATGAATTGAATGGGCTGTACACCTTAATGCAATTCTATGACCCGACTTTGAGATGTTTCACGTTTGCGGACTTTATCTTGGGGCCCACCATGGAGGAGTATGTAGAGTTTACTGAGTTGCCAGTTCAGAATGCAGTTCCTTTTATTCACTCCGCCGCTGAGCCCAATTTGGAGGATTTAGCCAAAACCTTGCATATGAATGCTTCTGACTTGTTGATGACTGCGTGGCGAGGGGTTTCGGGTTTTTCTCTACAGTTTCTGGTTGGTAAGGCTCAAGAGTACGCCAAGAATGGGTGTTGGCTGGTCTTTAACGCTATTTTGGCCCTCTGCATTTATGGGATAGTGCTGTTCCCTAACTTCCCAAACTTCGTGGACATGGATGCATTTCATCTATTTGCTGCCGGTAACCCAGTACCAACACTGATCGGGGACTTTTACCATTCGATGCACTATAGGAATGAAAACAGGAGAGGCAAGAATGTCTCCTGTTGCGTACCTTTGCTGTATATGTGGTTCAAGAGCCATTTTCCGTCGAGGGGACCTTTCATGGATAATGCAATTACGCCCGACTGGCCAGAGCATATGATGAGGTTAACTTCTGAAGACGTTGATTGGTTTGATAGAGATCTGCTGGGATCCGAGCTTGTCTTCAGTTGTTCTGGTTACCCTAATGTTCCGCTGATAGGAAGAAAAGGGTGTATCAATTACAACCCTTCTCTGTTCGTCCGTCAGTTCGGATATGCCCTGAAGAACCCACCAAAAGAGGAAGAAGTACAGGAATCTCTGTACTTCACTAGAGACGTGAAGGGGGAGTTACTAGCCAAGTTGCAGCATGCCTGGACGCGCATTAACCGAAGAGGGAAGCCGCTGTTAGGAAAGAATGACTGTCAGGCCTATGCACCATACAGAGTTTGGGTCCAGGAGAGAGCAAGTCAGTTGCGGATGCCATTCCCAGATGTACCAATCCTTGTTCCTATTCCGGTAGCAGAGCCAACCACTGTTTCTCGGGAAGCCGACGAGCAAGTTGTGAAAGAAAAAGAAGCCTTGATGAAGATCAATGAAGGGTTAGAGCAAGAGTTAGCCCAGGTACGCAGTGATAAAAACAAGGCCGTGTATGCTTTCCAACAGCAGATTGAGCTAATGAACAGATTAGGGGATGAGTTGACTGAGGAGAGGAAGAAGCGCGAACGTCTGGGGCAAGAGTTCAGAAGCTCCCATGACATGCTTGAATCCAAGAAGAAAGTGCTTGACATCGCTCACCGAGAGATCTCTTCTTGCAATAAGACTTGGAATGCCACGCTCACCAACAATAAGAAGAGGGAGGATAAGTTGAAGTAGCAAATCTCCGACCTCGAAGAGCAGTTGAAGTCCAGCATCAAGAAGTGTGAAGAAGAAGTGATGACCCGGTACAGTCTCCAGAACGCACTAAACAAGGCCATCAAAGGGAGAGACGAAGCTGTGTCCCAGAAGCATAAACTGGAAGATCGCTTCGGAGAGGGGGCATGGGAAGAAACTGCTGAAGACGTACGTCGTGTTCTTAAGAAAAGAAACCAACTTGTCGAAGGGATGCTTGCTAGACCCAGTCATCCGGAAACCAAGAAGTTGCTAGAAGAATACCAGACTTATGGGAGGATTTGATCATTTCATGTAGTAACTTGTATGCTTTATTTACATAGTGCTGACCATCACCAGGATTGTTGGTTGAGGTCATGCCTTCTATTTGTACCCTCAGTGACATTGTATCCTTGGCCTATTGGTTTTTTCTGCAATATAGGAGGCTTTCTGTGATTCAGCTCCGATCTTTATATTGTCAGCACTGCCACTGCACCGGCACCTTCACACTAGAATCGGGGAATGAATTTCCCTAATGCACAGACACAAATTGCATTGCATTCATATTCATATTGCATTACAGGTAATCTTTGGATGGTGTCTTATTCCCTGCTCTGTACCAGGTACTTTTCAGGATTGCAGATCAGCACACGCACCGCTATTCCACCCGCACCAACTGTCGAAGAATCATGGATCAAATGCAGAACGAGATGCAAGATGTGCGCGAGAAGCTCGCTCTCTTCATGCAGACCATGGAAGCTATTGCAAAAGGTCAGGAGAATTTGCAAGCCATGGTCCAGCCTCTGCTGGCTCGGAATGCTGGTCATGGTAATGAGGATCATCAGTCCGTACGGGTCGATACTGTTCTTGGAGACGGCACTCCCACGCCAGTGGCTCCACCTGTAGTCAACATGCCTGCTGCTAATGTCAACAACGCTACCGCTGCTGTGAATGGTAACGTCGGAGTTGGGAACGAGACTGCTGTCCATAACGTTGGGCTTGGTGACGTCAACTTGGGTGATAATATGGGAGGCAACGGCTTTGTCAATGCTGGATTCGGGTTCAATGATCAGGAATTCGATAATGCTGGGAAATATGGTTTCAATGCTCAAGGCTTTGGGCAAGATGGTTATGGTGTGGCCAATCAGGGCTACGGAGGTTTTGGAAATGGAAACGGCGCTGGGTTTATGGCTTTTGGGCCTGCTGGAGGTGTTCAAGGGTACGGCAACAGAGGCCGAGGTCCGGGGATGAATCAGATCAGGGATGGACGTAATAATGGATATGACGGGTATGGAGCTGGGAATGGTATGTGGCAAGAAGATCAGCAGGAGGACGCTTTCTCCGGCGGAGGTTTCGAAGGGCCGATGGATGACTCCCAGAAGATCAGAATGCTGGAAGAGCAGATGAGGGGGGTCCTGAACCAAAGTGCTGTGGGCTTGGACATGGCAACAATGGGTCTGGTACCTGGTTTGAGGGTGCCAATCAAATTCAAAGCTCCTGCATTTGATAAGTATAAAGGGGACACATGCCCGAAAGTGCATGTGCGAGCCTATTACAGAAAGATGTCTGCATACTCAACTGATGAAAGAATGCTAATGCATTTCTTTCAAGATAGTCTGTCGGGCCCTTCCCTAGAGTGGTATATGGGGTTGGAGCCAACCGATATCAAGACATGGAAGCAATTGGCGGAGGCATTCGTAGCTCACTACAAGTATAACAACGACTTGGCGCCCAATCGGGTCCAATTGGCAGGGCTGTCGCAGAAGAAGGGGGAGAGCTTTAAAGAGTTCGCGCAAAGGTGGCGCGATATGGCTGCCAGGGTCCGTCCTCCCGTAGAGGACAAGGAAATGAATGACATGTTCGTCGGCACATTCACAGGCTTGTTTCATGACATGCTGTTTCACACATCTCTGGCCAGTTTTTCAGACCTAATTCTGATGGGAGAAAAGATTGAGCGTAACATTAAGCAAGGAAAATTCCAGGTTGATGAATCAACTGCATCTGGCAGTAATAGGAAGGCTTTTGGTGGGCGCCGTCAGGGCGACGCAAGCGCAGTGTTTGGAGGCCGAGGCCGAGGCCGAGGCAGGGGACGAAACCAATATCATCAGCCGCAGCAGGTGGCGAGTGTTACTATCCCGTATCAGCAACAACCACTTCAACAACAACAACCGGTTCAGCAACAACCAATGCAACAGCAACAGCAGCAACAGTCTCAGCAGGGGGCGCAGCAGGCTCAGCGAAGATTCCAGGGTGGTAAACCAAGAAGAGCGTTTGAGAAGCCTCCCACGACATATGCTGATTTATTGCAGACCTTGTTGGGATTGAACCTGGTAGAGAAGAGAACTCTGGCACCGATAACGGGAGCTCCCCCGTTTGGTTACGATGCAAGCAGGCACTGTGAGTTTCATTCTGGGGCTCCGGGCCACGATATAGAGGGTTGCCATGCTTTTAAGCATGTTGTACAGGATCTTTTGGACAATAAAACTATCAATTTCGGAACGGCAGGTCCGAATATAGTGCAGAAGCCCATGCCTAATCATGGGGCAAACGCCATTCTGACTGAGGAAGGGTTGAATCTGATTACGAATGTCGACGATTTAAAGACTCCGCTGAGCGAGATAAAGAGCCGACTGTTACAAGGGGGTGTTTACCCGGGATGTGACGAGTATTGCTTAGAATGTTGGACCCTAGCTGGGGGGTGTGATGATTTGAAGAAAGGCATTCAGGCTCTAATGGATGGAGGCATATTGCAGTTTGACCAAGTAGCAACTGAAGAGCCCGCAGGGGCAGTAGCATATGATCAGAGTGATGTGGCCACTGTAACGATTCCTCGAAAGACAATCACCATTGCAGCACCAGTCCAGCGACCACCGATCACCATAACTAAGGCCGGGCCGATCCCGTACGAGAACACAAAAGCAGTCCCATGGTCATATGGGTTGGAGGTGTATTGTGACGGGATAAAGATTGATGTTAATAAGCAGCCAGCTGAGACTGTAGATAACGTTGTTGGTTCAGGAGGTATGACAAGGAGTGGTAGGATCTTTATATCACTTGAAGTGGAAGCCGAAAGATTAGCGAAGGGAAAAGGGAAAGTGGTTGAGAATGTCCCAGTGCAAACAAGCGAAAAAGAAGCAGCATCGAAAGATGTAGAAGAGTTCATGCGCTTGATTCGAAAAAGTGATTATAAGATCGTGGAGCATCTGCAACAGACGCCGTCCAAAATATCTATCCTGTCATTGTTGTTGTGTTCCGAAGCTCACAGAAATGCTTTGTTGAAAGTCCTGGATACTTCCTTCGTACCCCAAGACGTCTCTGTAAATCAGCTGGAAGGAGTGTTGGCACATGTGAATGCAGGCCACAGCTTGGGCTTTACCGACTTCGACCTGACCTCAAAAGGGAGAGATCATAATATGGCGCTACACATATCTGTTGAGTGTAGAGGATCAGTAATGTCGCATGTATTGGTCGACACCGGATCGTCTCTGAATGTGATGCCTAAGAAGGCGATGATGAAGCTGGATGTTAGAGGAATCCTGTGTACACCCAGTGATTTGGTAGTTAGAGCCTTTGACGGCACGCGGAGAACAGTCTTTGGATCGATCACATTGCCTCTACAGGTGGGGCCGGAGGTGTTTGCAACTGAGTTTTATATCATGGATATACAGCCTGCATACAGCTGCTTGCTTGGAAGACCCTGGATTCATGGGGCGGGGGCAGTCACGTCCACCCTACATCAGAAGTTGAAATATATGGTCGGAGACAGTGTAGTCACTGTATGCGGAGAAGAAGACATCCTGGTCAGCCATCTGTCGTCATTTAAATATGTGGAGGTCGACGGAGAAATCCACGAAACACCCTGCCAGGCATTTGAAGGGTTGCGTATCAAGGACAAAGGTCCTGGGCCGAGCCAAGCGCCAGAGATAGCCGTCTCGTCGTATAAGGAAGCTCAAGCTCTAGTGGAGGCCGGAGAAGCAAAGGGCTGGGGAAAAGTGCTGGATATTCCTGTGAAGATGGACCGGTTCGGGCTGGGATACCAACCGTCGTCATCAACTCCTCCCGTGGGGGCACCCCGTTTCAGAGGGCCAATCACCATCTCTGCCAGTGGAGTATGTCATGAAACCGTCAATGCTGTTTCGGAGTCCGACGAAGGAGACAACGACTGTGATATGGATGCTTGGATTCAGCCAAGCACGCCAGGACAAGGACTGTGCAACTGGTCTATTCAGGAGCTTGTTCCAGTGACTCTTAAACATTAATGCTTTGCTTTATTAATTGTTGAATAATCTGATGTCTTGCCCGGGGCATCGTGATTTGCTTAGGGCTGTGTTGTTATGAACATTGCGTGTTAATCATTAAATAAATGGCGTTTTTTCATGTGCAAATACTGTAATCCCTGTCTTTCTTGTTTTATATTTTTCAATAAAATGGCAACGTGGGTTATTCGCTTTATACGCATTTTGAAGCGCTTAACCATTCCTTTTGCAGGATAACATTTTCAGATGACATCCTTGAACCACCTATGACTCGTCCCGACTTCGAGCACCCGGTATTTCAGGCCGAAGAAGAGGTTGTCGAAGATAGTGACGTTCCTGAAGAACTGTCTTGGTTGGTGAAGCAGGAGGAAAGAGCCATTTTGCCTCACGACGAGGTCATCGAAATTATCAACTTGGGGTCAGAAGGGGTTGAGAAGAACATTCGCATCGGGGCCGCACTGCAGAGTGATATCAAGCGAAGACTGGTTGAAATGCTCCGAGAGTATAGTGATGTATTCGCTTGGTCGTATGAAGATATGCCAGGGCTCGATACAGATGTGGTTGTGCACCGCCTGCCACTGAAAGAAGATTGCCCGCCGGTCAAGCAAAAGCTTCGCAGAACTCGACCAGACATGGCAGTGAAGATCAAAGAGGAAGTTCAAAAACAGTGGGACGCTGGTTTCCTGGCTGTGACAAAATATCCCTCATGGGTTGCTAACATCGTACCAGTGCCAAAGAAAGATGGCAAGGTTCGAATGTGCGTGGATTATAGGGATTTGAATAAAGCAAGCCCAAAAGACGATTTTCCACTTTCTCATATTGACGTGTTAGTTGATAATACTGCTCAATACTCCGTATTCTCCTTCATGGATGGCTTTTCAGGCTATAATCAGATTAAAATGGCGCCAGAGGATATGGAGAAGACCACTTTCATAACGCCTTGGGGAACATTTTGCTATAAAGTGATGCCCTTTGGTTTGAAAAATGTTGGGGCAACATATCAGCGTGCGATGACGACTCTTTTCCATGATATGATGCATAAAGAGATCGAAGTTTATGTTGACGATATGATTGCCAAATCCCAGACGGAGGAAGAGCATCTGGTGAATCTGCTGAAGTTATTTAAAAGGCTTAGGAAGTTCAGGCTGAGACTGAACCCTAACAAATGCACCTTCGGGGTGAGATCGGGTAAACTGCTGGGGTTTATCGTAAGTGAAAGAGGAATAGAGGTCGATCCTGCTAAAATAAAAGCGATCCAAGAAATGCCGACGCCTAAAACAGAAAAAGAGGTGCGCGGGTTTTTAGGGAGGTTGAACTACATCGCTCGGTTCATATCTCACCTAACTGCCACGTGTGAACCATTATTCAAGCTGTTGAAGAAAGATCAAGCTGTAACGTGGAAAGAAAATTGTCAAAGGGCGTTCGATAAAATAAAGAAGTATTTGCAGGAGCCTCCTATTTTGATACCCCCAGTGGCGGGCAGACCCTTGATCATGTATTTGACGGTTCTTGAGGGAAGCATGGGTTGTGTTCTCGGTCAGCACGACGAGACAGGGAGAAAAGAGCATGCAATCTATTACTTGAGTAAGAAATTTACAGATTGTGAATCTCGATACTCAATGCTGGAGAAAACTTGTTGCGCGCTAGCCTGGGCCGCCAAGCGTTTGAGGCAATACATGCTGAATCATACAACCATGCTCATCTCGAAGATGGATCCTATCAAATATGTATTCGAAAAGCAGGCGTTGTCAGGGAGAATTGCCCGTTGGCAGATGGTCTTGACTGAATATGACATCCAATACGTCTCGCAAAAGGCTATAAAGGGGAGTGTGCTGTCTGAGTATCTGGCTGAGCAGCCTATTGAAGATTACCAATCGATGAGGTTTGATTTTCCTGACGAGGATATCATGTACCTAAAGATGAAAGATTGTGAAGAGCCGTTGCCAGACGAAGGACCAGAGTTGGGTTCCAAATGGAAGATGATATTTGACGGAGCTGTGAATGCTTACGGTAGCGGAATAGGGGCAATCATCACTACGCCGCACGGATCGCACATCCCGTTTACTGCCCGATTGACCTTTGCCGTTACCAACAATGAGGCCGAATACGAAGCTTGCATAATGGGGCTTGAAGAAGCCATTGATTTGCGAATCAAGAATCTGGACGTGTACGGAGACTCAGCTCTGGTGGTGAATCAGATCAAAGGGGAATGGGAGACGCGTCAGCCCAATTTGATACATTACATGAATTATGCAAGGAGATTGTTGCCTTTCTTCGACAAAGTTGAATTGCATCACGTACCGCGAGCAGAGAATCAAATGGCTGACGCCCTCGCCACTTTGTCTTCCATGTACAAAGTCAACTTCTGGAACGAGGCTCCCCGAATCATTATCTCTCGGCTTGACAAGTCAGCTTATGTATTTGCCATTGACGAAGCATCCGACGACAAACCGTGGTATTTTGATATCCTTAATTTCCTGAAGAATAAGGAGTATCCGGCTGGGGCATCCAGTCAAGATCAGAAGACTCTCAGGAGATTAGCGGGTAATTTCTATTTGAATCCGGATGGCGTCTTATACAGAAGAAACCACGATCTGGTGCTGTTGCGTTGTGTAGACGAAAGAGAGGCAAAGCTGCTCATGGAGGAAATACACGAGGGTACCTTTGGCACGCATGCTGGTGGGCATGCTATGACGAGAAAGCTGCTACGGGCAGGTTATTTTTGGCTGACTATGGAAACGGATTGTTTCAAGTTTGCGAGGAAGTGCCACAAGTGCCAAATCTATGCTGATAAGATCCATGTGCCTCCGAGTCCTCTGAATGTGATGTCATCACCATGGTCGTTCTCGATGTGGGGAATCGATATGATTGGAAAGATAGAGCCGACAGCTTCTAACGGGCATCGGTTCATCCTAGTAGCAATCGATTATTTCACCAAGTGGGTAGAAGCAGCGTCTTACGCAAATGTAACGAAGCAAGTGGTGGCCAGATTCATCAAGAGAGATATCATTTGCTGATATGGGATTCCCGAGCGGATAATCACGGACAACGGGTCGAACCTGAACAACAAAATGATGAAGGAGCTCTGTCAGAATTTCAAGATCGAACATCACAACTCCTCCCCTTACCGACCCAAGATGAATGGCGCTGTTGAGGCGGCCAATAAGAATATCAAGAAGATCGTTCAGAAAATGGTGGTGACCTATAAGGATTGGCACGAGATGCTACCTTTCGCTTTGCACGGTTATCTTACGACGGTACGCACATCAACCGGGGCAACCCCGTTCTCGTTAGTATACGGAATGGAAGCAGTGTTACCATTGGAAGTTGAGATCCCTTCTCTGAGGGTATTGCGAGACGTTCAGCTGGACGAGGCAGAATGGGTGAAAGACAGGTTGAACCAGCTGAGTTTGATGGACGAGAAGAGGCTAGCTTCTCTAGCATACGGTCGTTTGTACCAAAGCTGAATGAAGAAAGCGTATGATAAGAAGATACATCCGCGAAGCTTTCAGACGGGCGACCTTGTGCTGAAAAGGATTCTCCCGCCGCAAGCAGATCACAGGGGCAAGTGGACCCCCAACTACGAAGGGCCATACGTTGTCAGGAAAGTCTTCTCAGGAGGAGCTTTATTGTTGTCCACTATGGACGGTGGAGACTTCACGTCACCTGTGAATTCGGACGCAGTTAAAAAATACTTTGCTTAAAATTGACCCGCTGGACAGAAAAAAAGAGAGTCCAGGTAAAAATGGGGCATCCTGGTGAACCAAAAAACAGAATAAAAGGTTCGGGCAAAAGTTAGGGATAAATTGAAAAAATGTACACCCGCGAAGTTGAAAACCTACACTGGGCGGCTTCGGCAAAAAAGGGTATCCCGGTGAACTGAAAACCCGTAAAGGGCGGTTCATGCAAAAGTTAGGGATTTGAAAAGCAAACGACTGCGGTCCGAATTTGATATTGCAATGAGCATCAGGGCGGGAGAATACCTAAAGGATCGATTATCTGATACAACCTCTTCGGAAGTGTGAATACCGGGAAAGCATTAGAGTCGGATGAGTCATAGGAGGATCAGTTTGTGGTGTTCGTCTGCATCCCGTTGCCGACATGTGTACAAAATTTAATTTGTCAAAATATTTATGCTTCTTGTGCATACTTGTGTATTTGCTTTGCGTAGCTTCCTCATTTCAGGAGTTACATCCCGTGTATAAAACTCCGCCCATTCAGGGGCCCAATCAATGAAATATGTTATTCAGTACTTGATGCTGGTTCTTTACCGTTTCATGCATGATAAAACGCCTAAGTTTATTGAAACTAGCATGTGTATAACGTCACTGGCCCTTGCCAACAATTGCTAAAGCGTTGAATTAACTGAAAATAACGTCACTAACCCGAATCGATTTGGTTCCGTAGGCTTGTCTTGTCTTGTTTGTGTTGTTGCAGGCTTCATAACCGTACGAGAAAATGAGCAAAAGATTGCAATAACGAAAGACTCGGTCCCCGCGCAGGTCATGCATGTTCTTCCTGAAGAAGGATAGAATTCCCCAGCTAGTCGTAGCTTATCCAAAGGACATTTTCCAGCAAAGTCGTTTATCCTCAACAGAATTGACGACTCCAAGATCGAAGGCTGTATTCAGACAGTACACCTCAAGCAGAGTGGTTTAGCCGCAGAAGATTAATATTGGTGAGCTGTATTCAGGCAGTTTACCTTTCCACGCAGGGTCATTTACTCTCCCCTAGCGGAGTCAGTTGGTTTCCCCAGGAGAATCATTCCATCCCCAGCGGAATTCTCTTTGCAAGTGTTTTCATTCCTCCCAGTGGAACTCGAAGATTAAGACTATCCTCGATAGAGTTGGTGCGGGTCCTGGCATTTATCTTGCCGGAATACCGTGTGATACCCGTTCACTTTCCCGCAGAAGTTCGATCATACCAGGCGCATCTGCTATTCTCTAGCAGAGTTATACTCCCCAGCAGGGTGTTACTTCAATGAGGTGCTTGGCTTGAGTTCCCAATTTCCCAGCTTAGTCGACTTCACTCTCCCAGCATTTATTTTGCTGAGATAGTTCTGTAGCATCTGGCTATCCCCAGCGGAGTCGGCATTGTCTTCAGCATTTATTTTGCTGAAGCAGTTTCTGTACCCAGAAGTTCGAGTCCGCATTTGCATTGGCATATAGTGTCATATTTGCATTGGCATATAGTGTCATATTTGCATCGGCAGATAGTGCCATACTTGCATCCACCACATGAAAGCGTAGCATTTCCATGTCGATTGGAATATTGCATCATTGTCGAACACATGCATTTTGAAACATAAACTAGGTTGACTAACCGTTTGTCCCAAGTATTGTTTCTCTTGCAGGAAGAGAGAGCCCTTGCTCAGGTGAATCAATAAGCATTCAGGATCTCGACGTGAGACATCCGACGAAGTGTCAGTTGTGGCGCTACTCCCCACAGAGTCAGCAGGATAAGTTTCTCCTTATCCCCAAGCAGAGCTATTGGTCATCAAAGGATTCATGAATCAGAATTTCAGAGGCTACCGCCGGTTATCAGAACAGGCGTCCGGAAGTCTGGTTTCCCGATGTCCCCAGTAGAGTCAGCCTCGGAGTTGCTGTTCGCGGACCAATGGAAGGATGAGTCCTAACGTGGACAATTTTATTGACGGGATTTCTTTGTGCTAGAGGTGATTGTTGGAATGTGGAGTCCTAACGTGGACATTTCCTCAAGTTGACGATGTGTGTTAGTCCTAACGTGGACACGTTCGAGTTCTCGGTATTGATTGGGGTGTGGAGTCCTGACGTGGGCGAAGGTTGATTGCTCTTCGTGTTGGTGTCCTGACGTGGATAATTTATTTCCAGAAGATAGCTTTATTGGTGACGGTGAAATGTGCGTCCTGACGTGGACAAGTTTATATTTCTTCGTGATGACAAGATACGAGAGTCCTGACGTGGACAAATTTATCCTTCTTCGTGTTGTTGGCAAAGCATGAGCCCTAACGTGGACAAGTCTCATTTCCCTAGCAAGTCGAAGACGCGCGAGTCCTGACGTGGGCAAGTTTATTTCTTCAGCAGGTTGAGATATGGGTCCTGACGTGGACAAGTCTCATTTCCCCAGCAAGTCAAAGACGCGCGAGTCCTGACGTGGGCAAGTTTATTTCTTCAGCAGGTTGAGATATGGGTCCTGACGTGGACAAAGTCTTATTTCCTCAGCGGAGTCCTGACGTGGACAAATCAAGACGAAACGTGAGTCCTGAAGCTTCAGTTCCTTATATGGAAAAGCAAGTTCAGTCCTGACGGTGACAGATGCAGAAAAGACGAGTTTATTCCTTACGTGGAAAAGATTATTCCTGATGCGGAAAAGTGTGGTCCCGACGCGGACAGATCCAGAAGAAAGTTATTCCTTACGTGGAAAGATGGAGTCCTTACGTGGACCGATCAAGACGAGTTGGTTTCCTAACGTGGACAGATGGAGATTCCTGACGTGGAAAGAAAGGTTATTCCTTACATGGGAAAGTGAGTCCTAACGTGGACGATGTTATTACTAACGTGGACGGTGTTGTTCCTAACGTGGAAGAGTTTACTCCTGACATGGACGATTTATTTCTGACGAGAGGGCAGACGAGCCATCCCCATCAAAGTTGTTGAAGTTTTTTCCAAATTGACGAAGCAGGCGTCCTGACGTGGACAGTGTTCCATTTCTGCAATAATAGAATCTTTTTCAGAACGATGAAAATAATCCCCAGCACGGTCACACGAGATCAGTGGGTTACTGTAACGGTCAGATTCAGCTGATGAATGTCGTTCCCCGAGCAGCGGCGCAGTTTGTTTCTGCGGTTGGCAAATTTCTGGTTTCACTGGTATTCAACCATCTCGTACCGCGAATGTCCGAAGGCTCCGGGCTCTTCACCCAATCGGGTCCAAGTCGTTTGAATAGGGGCAGCTGTTGCACCCTAAAATTTGCTCAACCTTATTCACTTGGTTTATGTTTCAATATCATTAGCATTTGCATAAAGAGTCATGTACATAGGTTACTCATCTGCATAGCATAAGCATAGCAAGTCATTCAACAGGGGACCAAGCATTATTCTCATCTCTAGAGGCCTATCCAGAGGTTATTATCCTAATTCAATCTCATTCAAGTCATCAGAAAAGAATTTGAAAGCAGGGAGTTCAGTGGATCAAGCATTGAGTATATCTCCTAACTGAGGGTGTCTGAGGATCAACAAGGGAATTATGAGTTGTGAATGGAGAGCATGGGGAGTATATAGACATCTTGGAGGACTTAGAAAGTCATTTGGAGAAGAAAACAAGTTGTTGATGTGATCACAAGAATTGCAGTTGAAGGCAGTCAACTAGGGTTTCATCTGGGTCGACCCTGGGTCAACCCTAGGTCAAAGGTTTGCTGGAGAGGTATTAAGGGCTATTGGAGAGATGTGGGGTTCATCATTTGACATGGAGAATAAGGATATGTTGTTATGCTAAGAAGAAATCAAGAGAAATCAAGGAGAAGAGGAGGTTCTAAATTAGGGTTTCTATGTAAAATCCCCTAGTTTAGGTCAAATTTCCAAGCAAGATAAGTCAAAATACAAGCTTCAAATGGATCCTTGGCCAACATGGAACTTGTAGAGGATCTCAAGACCTTTAATTTTAGTGATGGAAGACATCAAGGAGATTTATAGAACTCAAGTTATGGTCCTTGCAAGTTACAGGTCATCTGAGGTATCTGAAATTTTGTCTGTGAAAGTGACTTGACTTCCAAGCTATTTTTACCCCTCAAGGAGATTTCAAATGAATTCCTGGTCAACATAAGAGTTGTTCCTCATTGTATTAGCTTTCTATAATGGTATAGTATTCCTTCATAGGATGTGTGTAACTCTACTTATGGTCTTGGCAAGCAAAGGGTATTTTGGTCATTTGTGAATTACAGGTCATTTTAACCTATGCCCAAAACTCATACAAGGAAGCTTCAAATGGAAAACTTTACAACATCAAACTTGTTACAAATGACATTTTGAGTCTAGAAAAGTGACCATGAGAGATTGGAAAGATTCATAGCACAAGGTTTCAAAATCGTTGGATTTAATGAATAAAAATGGCCTTAAAAATGAGATTTTTCATATCTTGGCCAAATGAAGCAAAATTATAGGTCATTTTGAATGGAAAGATCATTTTAAAGACATTGGCTAAAGTGGAATTTTGATCTTAGTTCATGTTTTAAGAGTTATCCATGGTTGCTTGCAATGGAAGAAACATAAACCAAATTCAAGGGAAAGAATGCAAGGGAAACTTCTCCAAGTTTCTAGGAGGTTCTAACCTCACCTATATATTGATAAGGGATAGTTCATGCCAGGGTTGGTGATTTCATTTGTTCAAAACCCCAAGTTTTACACACTTTCTCATTTTTGCATAAGCTTCACAAACTCCCCCAAATCTCCATCAATCCTCTTATCTTTTGATTGAATCTTCATCATCATCATTCAAACACCATAATCCACATCAAGATTGGTAGAATTGGAGGAAGAATTGTGCTATTCAAGACAACCATCTAAATTGCAAGAACTTCTCAAGGACAAGATTCATGAAGTTTACACACTAATCACTGCATACAGAAGTCATCATCAAGGTTACTGAGCAAGTTTCAATCACTGCAAGCACCAAATTCAAAGAGTTGCATACCTGTTTTCACCAATTGCACCAGGTTTGTTTTCTCTTCGTATTGCATGAATTAGTTAGAATCTTAGGGTTTTGATAGGGTAGAATGGTTAAGATAGGATAGAGGATTGGTTGGGATGATTTTGGAGAAGTTTCATGAAGTTTGAGCATGATGTATCAATTCTGTTAAGGCTTATAACTCTTGGATTAAGGCACGATAATCATAGGTTAATAGCTTGAAATGATCAGTGTGAGATATAGAGCATGTTAGGATAGATTTGAGCAAGAATTGAAGCAATGGATATCAGGTGATCATGGTGGAATCAAACTGTTATCCTCATCGGGTTCGATTGTATGTTGAGTTCTAGAAAGAATCATTGTTATGGTTGTGTAGAGGGAAGAAATTAGGGCAAAATTGCTTTTGGAATCGTGTGATTTCGTGGTGCATGGAGGGATAACAGAGAGCTGGAAATTCGCGCATGGTGAGGAAGTTTCAGGACCTAGGGTTTGCTGGAGGTTGAAGACAACCCCTAGGCCACACGATCACACTTTGACCCTTGACTGGAGGACTCATCTAACTGCCACGATTAAAGCTGAAAACGGAGGGAGATTTCAAATAATGAAACGCACCGTTTCATTTAGTGGAGGGAAATGGGCTCAGATGCTATTGACACCCCCACGCGTGTGAAGCCCACTAACTTGAACTGCTTGGCCCTGCTATTCTCACCCCCTATTTATTTCTTTTTTAATTCTTTTTAATTTCTTTCATTTTTTTATGCATCTTATAAAAATCATATAAAATTGAAAAATCATTATTTTTTGATGATTCTTTTTGCATAATTTTCTTTAAAGAGTCTAGAAAATTATAAAAAATAAAAATTGCATTTTATTTTTTATTTGATATTTTTCCCATATTTTCCAAATAAATAGCATTTTAATGAGTTTCATTTCATACATAAATTTGTTAATTTTTGTTCTATTAATTGCTTTAATATTTTTTGTCCATTCTTTTTAGGTTGTTTAGTTTAGATATTCAGCTTGTAAATGCAATTTAATTCATATTTTTAGAAATTAATTTTAGGTGTTTAGTTTAGGTGAGAACAACATGAATAAATTAGGGTTTTAAGTGATAACTTAGGAGAATTAATTCATTTCCCTTAGGACTTAGAGCTTGAATAGTTTAGCTATGGGACTATAGGGACTATGGGTAGTTATTAGATCCCCTTAGAAATCACTAGGATCCCCCTACTGCTATTAATCTACTGTCTATATTTGATTGACTGGTGTGGTGTGCCCTCTGGGGATTATTGCTTGCTTGTTTGGGTGTTGGGATTTGTCTGGGGATTGGGGAAGCTGAAGACTGATGATGATGGTGCCATTGGAGATCTAGAGCCTGAAGACCAACTTCCAGAGTTGATGAGGTGTCTCTTGCTAGCAGCTGTTGAGGAGATTAGGGTTTAGGAACTAGGCAGAGCTCTAGGTTAGAAAGCTTGATTCTCAAACATGGAAGGTTTTGACTGCCTCCATTCCTCTCTGTGATACAGAGTCTCTCTGAGACACTCACCCCCTTCCTTTGGAAGGCTTGGTGCTATTGTCTGAGGGATAGAACTCTTGAGAGAAAATGTCTTATGTGTTAGTAGCAGTTGGTTTACCACCATTGGTAGTCAACTAATTGCTTAACACCCAATCCACTCTGATGATTGATCCCTCAGCTTGGAGGATAGGACTTGAAGAAAAGCCATTGTAGACTGAAGATTGTCAACCAAAGCCCTTGCTTGAAGACTGTGAAGATAGAGACTGCTGCTGACTGAAGCTTGTAGCTGATTGGAGATGACTTGAAGATGGATATTGATGCAGAGCTGCTGTGGCTGTTTATTTTTGCTGTATTTCATTTCTGATGTGTTGATTGGTTTTCCTGACTGTATTGTTTGCTGTTTACCCTGCTGGGTTGAAAGTGAAGTCTGTTCACTTTTGCCTATTGTTTTCTAGGTTCGAGGTTGAGTGGGACTCCCTTGCCTCGCTTGTATTGTTGCATTCATGCATTTTACTGTTTTACTGTATATATCTGATATTGTTGCTGTTTCCGTATACTCCCTTAGGATCTCTGTTTCTCTCTGTGCAAGAGAGGAGCATGATAGACGCTAGGTCTTAACCCATGCATGATAACATTAGGTTAGTTTGTTTCCCCTCGCAACCGTAGGTTAGAGTTCTGTCTCTTCTTTCTCAAAACAAACAGAAAAACACCATAAAGATTTTAAACACAATCAAAGACACTTCTTCCGTAAAAGAATATGAATTCATCAAGACGTCATTTTTGTCCGCCGGGACTGCTAATCAAGAAAACCTTTTTCAGAAGGAATAAAATCAATCAAGACAGACTTGTGTCGAACGTGGCCCGAACTACGTTTGCTCTGATCTTTCATGCTGTATGGAAGTACGTAGGCATAGGATGCGATATCCTAGCGAGCAACCTTCCCCTCCTTTCCCGTAGGTAGGCGAACTACGTTGACTCTGATTTCTCGTTCTAGACGGGAATACGTAGGCATAAAGTGCGATACTTTGCCGAGTCATTTTATTCTCATTTTATTTTCTGTTTAAACCTTAACCCGTAGAGTAGATAGAATAACAATCCATACCCGAAAACAAGCGTGGATCCCGTCGAGTACGACGGACGTGAGGGGTGCTAATACCTTCCCCTTGCGTAACCGACTCCCGAACCCAGGTTTTGGTTGCGATGACCATACCTTTCCCGTGTTGTGCGAGGTTTACTCTGAGCGTTTCCTTTCCCTCCCGTGGGATAAATAACGCACGGTGGCGACTCTTCTGTCAGCCGGCGCCGATTTTCGCAGTAGCGACAACTATGACCTGAGAGTGAATGCGTCGCATGTCACCCAAAGGGTGTCATACTAAACATCCAGATTGTTGAAAAGAAACTCTCCAACAATCCTTTCTCAGATAGCTTAAGGCTCGTAACGTACGACGTCAGTTAACCTTTATTACTGTATTTTAATTTGTTTCAAGATGAGAATAAAGAATGAACAAGCTCAACTAAAGGGGGACTATCAAGTCCTAACAGTTGTCATGCCAAGGATTCATCCTATGGTTGAGGTTTGAAACAGGGAACTCCTAGAAGTTATCATGCATATGTTTCAACCTAAAGTTCTAATCATCACTTCCTTATCAAAGGAAGTGAGATTCCTAGGGGATCATGTCAATGATATACAGAAACAGGTAAAGCATCAGCTTAAACAGTAAACAGTAAACGACTGTAAAATGCATGCAATGCAAGTGAGGGAGGAAATGTGTGTGGGGCATCAGCCTCCACAAGCTCATCTCAACCTCAAGCCAAGTATGAATAACTGCAATCATAATAAAAGAAAAATAGAATGCTATCAAGCAAATCACAAAACACATAGCCAAGGGAGCGGAGCTCTACCGAATACCAACAAGCAAAGCCATACAATAAAAATACAAGCAGAGGGAGAAACTCGACTTCTAATGCAATACAAGCAAGGGGAGAAACTCAACCCTTAGGATGCTCTTAGGCTTATTCAACTACATGACCTAATCTAAATGCATCGCACCAATCAAGTCACATCAATACAGTTGCATAGAAAGAAAACAGACAGTCAAAAAACAAATCAACAGCTTCCACAACTTCACAGCAAAGCAATCTTCTGACAGCAATCTAGTCCGCAGTCTGTAACTGTTCTTCAAGTCCTTCATCTTCAGGGGAATGAAAGGTACTCCACCTTCAAGCTTCAATCTTCAATAGGCTCCACCAAGAATGAAGAGAATCAATAATATGATTGTTTGATAATGGGAAGCAGACAGGAAGCCAAAGGAATCCCGTCTGACACTCAACCAGTTATCAGAGAGAGGCATCCTCAAAAGTTCTACTCATTGCAAATGTCACACATCCCTCCAAAGGAGAGATGATACTTTAACATGAGGGCTTTGAATCATAGGATGGGAATGGAGTGGGAATAAAACCAACCATTATTTGAAGAATCTATTTCTAAAGCTCTCTCCTAAAGCCCTAAATTTACAAGCTACACAAAGCTAACAAACAAAGAAGGAAAAACTCCAATCCAAGCTCCACCAGCCACTTCACACAAGCTTCATCATGTCCATGATGTCCTCCAATGAGATCCAGAAGCCCACTATGCAAGGAAGCCCAACTTTGAGTCCATTCCAAATCAATCATCAACATTGAAACACCAAATGAACAACCAACTAGAATATTCTATCAAAAATATCAAAACACATTCTAAAATATCAAAACAAATAAAATGAAAATAAATGCTAATCATGATTTTTTTGTTCCTAAAATTTCTAAACTCATTCATGAATCAGGGGAAAAAATCTCAGATTTTATTGCCTAATTTTCCTATTTTTAATGGATTAAAACTAAACTAGTATGAAATGAACAAAAATAAGAAAAAAGAAAAGAAATTAATTAAACACGCGTGGCATATAGCAATTCTGGCTAGTTAAAACAATGGGTTAGGCCCAGAGGGGGGTGTAAGTAGCAATCTGATCACTAAGCCCAAGTTCTCTCATTAATCAAAATGCAGCGCTTGGAGAGGGATTATGTGGCAATGTTCTGATCACACGATGGGATTACCAGTCAATGGATCCAATGTCTTCACGTGATGCCAACTCAATTAATGAAGGCGACGTCATTTTGGCTCAACTCAAAGTCAGAATTTCAAAATGAATCGTGGCCGTGCATGATGATTACCCAGTCAAGTCCCCAGCAAGATCCAACACCTATCATGCATCTTCTCCATTTAAAACTCAGTTTGGGGGGAAAACACAGACGTTGGCCCAGATGGTGGCGCCACCGTCTTCTCCGGCAGGCCATCTTACACAGGTCAAGCAAAACTAACAAACCATACATCATTCTCCTCAGAATTTAATGCTGATCATGAATATCTCATTAGAATCATCTAATTCCTTCTAAATTTCAAAACCCGATAGCACCTTCAAAAATGCACCTCAATCTTGATTCTCACCAAAGTCTAAATTAATGGCATGAATGTACTCATCATCTCACACTGATCATCTTACACTATCCAAATGCAGTTAACAGTCCAAGAATCACCTAATCCAAGGCTCAACAGAAATTGATCATCAACCTATTTTGTCTCTAATTCACCATTTTTTGATCTATAATCCAACTACACATCACCAGGATCCTAACCACCTATGAAATGCTATCTAACACTACATAAATTAAGCACAATCGTGAAATTCACCAACCTGTGTTTTGGCTCTCAACAGAAGCAATTCTTGCACTCTTCAGCCTCCAAGAAAGTGCAGATACACTCCAAATCACTTGATGAACACAATGAAATCTTCAATCGATCTTGATTTGCTCTTGAACTCAGAATCCGATTCTCACTTGCACCTCTGAAATTCCAACTTCAATCTCTGCTTCAGGCTTCAAACTTCACCAAAAAAAATAAACTGAATGCACTCATAGACTTATATAGGATGCATCTGAATGATCTAGATCCTTCTCAAAGGTTCAGAATGAGAATTTCAAATTTCAAATTCTGTTCAAAATCTCATTCATGGAACTCACGATTTCTCCTCTATCATTCCTTTAGGAAACTTCCCTTACACTCCTTGTGAGTTACTGAACTTGAATGGTGGGGATTCATCCCTTGTTTTCATCATATGGCTTGGATTTGAGATGTGACTTCCTCATGAAGTAACAAAGCAAAAGGCCATGAAAATGAACTCAAAACTAAATTCTAATGATGTAATTGTTTCCAAAATGCAATTTCCATTCAAATAATGCTATTACTTTGCCTTATTTGCACACATAACATTTATTTTGAATTTTTGATCCTTAATGCCCTTTAATTCTTCCTTTTTCAAAATTCCTTGAATCAAGTCTCTCCTTGAGCCATTTCAATGCCTCCTTGATACATGGTCAAAGTTAAAACCCCATTTTGAGCAACTTTCAAGTTAAACAAAACTTCATTTGAGATGTCTAAGTTGGTGGAAATGACCCATAACCAAAAATGACCCATAATCACAACTTCCCAAAATACCCTTGACTTGTCAAAGCCATAACTTGAGTTCTACAAATCCAATAATGGACTTCTAGCACTATATGGAAAGCTAAGAGAATATGGAACAACATTCATGTTGACCAAAAGTTCATAGGAATCACCCTTCTAGGGCAAAAGTGTCATGCAAGTTGGGTAACTTTCAAGCTCCAAATTCACATGCCTCATATTACTTGTAACTTGTCTGGCTCATAACTTGAGTTATATGAACCCTATTAAGGACTTATAGTAATAAAATTAAAGCTAATATCATGCCCTACAACAATCATGTTGGGGTCAAGATGAGATGAAGATCACATCTTGAGTTAAATAGTCTTGAAGTCAGGGGTCAAACCAGGGGATTTTACACTGTCAAGTCTTAGAAACCCTGGCCTGAAACTTCTCAAACTCTTCAATCATGATGAGTTGACCTTGGAATAATCCTTATAACATCTCAATGTATCAATCCATTATCACATGGCTCTTGAATTAAGTCTCAACCTCCTTTAAATCATCAGTTGACTTAGGGTTGACCCAGTCAAACCCTAATTGCACCACTCATGGCTGAGTCTTCTTAATCTTGCATAATGACCTGTCTAGGCCTCAAATTGATCTTCAACACTTCTCATGAGCTCTCTCAAGACCTCAAGTCCATCCTTATGGCCTCAGAATCATCTGATGCCTTTCCACAACTCTCAAGTTAGGAGACCTACACACTTGGCTTCAATCACTCACTCTGAGGATCTTTTAACTTCTCTGACAAGGATATCAACCCTTGAGCACTTGAATAAACTTCTTAGCTAGCTTCCCAGTCTTTTGTAGCTCTTAATTGGTAATCATACCTCTTGATCTCCTGCACCCATGTCAATGAAATGCAAATGATAATGCTAATGTGAATGAAATGAAACATAAGCTAGGTAAGGAAATGTTGGTCAAATTTTGGGATGCAACAACTGCCCCTATTCAAACGGCTTGGACCTGACTGGGTGAGAAGCGAACAGCTCTCAAACAATCAAGGTAAAAGGCGTTTGAATACCAATAAACCCGGAAATTTTCCAACTGCACAAGTACACGGTACTCTGATGGAGACAAATATTCGGAAACTGAAAGGACAGTTGCACGACAACTAACTGGAGAAATACCGATCTGAATCTCCATCAGGATGATTCTCTAATTTATCTGATATCATTACATCCTCAAATCATCGAGGGATCACTGGTTACACGGTAACAGGCGATTTGCCACCGCACAGGTACACGATACTCTGATTGGTAGGCCCATCTTCGACACTGAGCATGACAGTTGCCCGACAATTCTGCTGGGGAATCGGTCACACGGTAATTGGTGAAGGGTCTAATCTCAAATCTCCGTCAGGATGATCATCTGATTTTGCCGTAGATCTTCGTCCTCAAGTCATCAAGGGATCACCAGTTACACGGTAACTGGTAATGGGTGGTTGATCATTCCGTCATGCATTCTGCGTCATAATAGAAGAATTCCTTATGGTCGTCTATGGACTCATCATGTCGCTAGGAACGTCGACAATATCTTTGTCGGACTTCATCAGTAAGTCAATAATGGATCACCAGTTATTCGAGAACTGGTGAATGGCTACTCTCAAATCTCCGTCGGGATGATTATCAAATTTTGCTGCAGCTTCTTCCTAAAGTCATCAAGGGATCACTGGTCACTCTATAACTGACGATACATAGCTGATATTGCCGTCAGGCATTCTGCGACACTGCGGCAGAAGAATTCCTCGGGACTCATCAGGTCATTTAGGAACTCTTGACAATCTCTATAATTATGCCATCGGGCATTCAAAGAACATCTCGGGCGTCAGCCGGACTTCGTTAGCAAGTCTGAAATAGAATCCTCAGTCAATGATGAACCAAATAGGGATATCCAAACTTCTGCCATCAGGCACTCTGCATCAGCTGAGAGAACTGCTTCGACATCACAGTTGGACTTCGTCAATAAGTCTGGGGTTTTGGCACCGCTGCCGGACTTCAATCATCAAGTCTTCAAGGGAAGTTTCAACTTCACTGTTCAGAAACCCGCTGGGGATGACACATCTCCGCTGGGGATTCTAGAGAACTATCAAGTAACTCTGCTTCGGGGATCCAGAAATCATTCTGAATGAATCAACTCTGCTGAGGATTTTAAGAATCATCTTGGAAAAATAACTTCGTCGGGGATTTCAAGAATCATCCTGAACCAATAACTCTGCTGGAGATTTCAGGAATCATCCTAAGCAGACGCTCTGCTGGGGACTCTAAGCATCAACTTGAGCAACCCTCTCTGGCGACTTCACTGGGGATTTTAAGAATCATCTTAAGCACTCAACTTCGTTGGGGAGATTCAAGAATCATCTTGAACAAACCATTATGCGTAGGAACACCTGTAAAACAAGAACGGTAACGACCTAGCTCATGTTTCATATGCATGTGCTTTTGACAATGGCGCAATGCTCCACACGGTGGAAATGCTACGCGTTTAGGGTGAATGCTATGCAATCATGCAAAATGCTACGGCCCCATCAACAAAATGAATGCTGAAGGGAAAATCCTCCTGTCAAGGAGAAAGGACCACTCTGGTGGAGAGGAGGAATCATCCTGCCGAGGGGAAGAAGTCACACCAATCTCAATTGGGCTTCGCCTGGGGGAATGAACTTCAATCGACTGCTGCAGGGGAATGAAGTTCTACGAGAATCTGAACCCGCTTAACTGGGTATTCAAACCACAAACTGTCGAGGGAACGATATCAACCGCAGAAATAAACTGCACGGCCTTCGCGGCTAAAACGTTCATGGAGATAACGAATCTGATGGGGAAATACAGCATCAGCTATTCAACACTCTACTGGGGAGCACCAATCATGGCTTCAACGGCTTCCAAGGACTCGGCTCTCTTGGGGATTTGCCAACTCGGCTGGTGAAGAAGGAATCATCCTGCTTGCCGGGGAGAGCACAACTCAGTGGGGAATTTCAATTCCGCTGGAGACTTCAGTCTTGAACTATCGAAAGTTGTATACTTGCGAATAGTCTTCTACGAGAATCTTCACATTGACTCGGTGTTGGGGATGAGTATACACTTCAGTGCATGACTCAGATGGGGAGATGATGACCCTTCCTCAGGATGCATCTCGTTGGGGAGAATCTACTCTGCTTGGGGATACATATCAATGCTCGCAGTCCCATGTTCAGACTCCGTGGGGAGACGCTGCTGAACTTGCTGGGGAATAAGGAATCATCCTGCTTGGGAGCACATACGGCGTAATGCCTGGAGTATGCTATACCTGCAACAACACAAACAAACAGACAAGATACCCTTCTCAAAGGGACCTATCAAGGTTATCATCATGCGACAATGTTCAAGTAATTCAATGTTTCAACAATTATCGGCCTAGGCCAGTAAGTTTATGTATGCGCATTTTATCAAAAACATCGGCGTTCTTTTTCGCAAACAAAACAGATAAATGCTAAACAAGCAACCAGAATTGCTGAATAGTATACATTTCATTGATAACGAACCCCTGAATGGGCAAAAATGTTTTACAATAGATGCAAGCTCCTGGAATGAGGAAGCTGCGCAAACATAAAAACATAAATATACATCAGTATATACACAAATGTCGGCAATGTGGCGTAGATGAACACCCTGAGTTAATCCCTCTATGACCCACTCGACTTCGATACTTATCTGACGCTTCAGCTTCAGAAGAGATTGATTCAGATAAACGGCCCTCAGGTCTTCCAAACCACTAAACAATGAAAGTCCATACGCGGAACGCAGTCATTTGCTTTTTCAAATCCCTAACTTTTTCCTGAATCGCCCTTTCGGGTTTTCGATTCACCGAGATACCCTTTTTTGCCAAAGTCGTCCTTCCCGGTTTTCGACTTTGCGGGTGTACATTTTTTCATTTATATCCCTAATTTTTGCCCGAACCTTTTTCCTTTTTATGGTTCGCCGGGATGCCCCATTTTTGCCTGGATATTCTTTTTCTTTCCAGGGGGTCATTTTTTAAGCAAAGTATTTTTTAACTGCGTCCGTTTCACCGGGGATGCAAAATCTTCGCCATCCATTGTGGATAACAACAAGGCTTCTCCCGAGAAGACCTTGCTGACGACGTACGGACCTTCGTAATTGGGAGTCCACTTGCCCCTGTGATCGGAGTGTGGAGGAAGAATCTTCTTCAGGACAAGATCACCCGTCTGAAAGCTTCTAGAACGCACCTTCTTATCATACGCTTTCTTCATTCGGCTCTGGTACAGACGACCATATGCAATCGATGCTAATCTCTTCTTGTCCATCAGGTTGAGTTGGTTTAGTCGGTTCTTAATCCATTCCGCCTCATCGAGTTTTACGTCAACCAAACCTCGTAAAGAAGGAATCTCAACTTCTAACGGTAGGACAACTTCCATACCGTAGACTAGTGAGAAAGGAGTTGCCCCGGTTGATGTACGTACCGTCGTACGATAACCGTGCAATGTAAATGGCAACATTTCGTGCCAGTCTTTATAGGTCACAACCATCTTCTGTACAATCTTAATGTTTTTATTGGCCGCTTCAACCGCGCCATTCATCTTTGGCCGGTAGGGAGATGAGTTGTGGTGTTCAATCTTGAAACTTTGGCATAACTCCTTCATCATCTTGTTATTCAGATTCGAACCATTATCAGTAATGATCCGCTCGGGAATTCCGTAACGACAGATGATGTCCCTCTTTATGAATTTAGCCACCACCTGCTTGGTCACGTTAGCATACGAGGCTGCCTCCACCCACTTGGTGAAGTAGTCGATGGCTACTAAAATGAAGCGATGACCGTTTGATGCAGTGGGCTCGATCTTGCCTATCATGTCGATGCCCCACATGGAGAATGACCACGGGGAAGACATGACATTCAACGGGCACGACGGCACATGAATTTTATCAGCATAAATCTGACATTTATGACATCTCTTTGCGAATTTAAAGCAATCCGACTACATCGTCAGCCAGTAATATCCTGCCCTCAGGATCTTTCTCGCCATAGCATGCCCGCCGGCGTGCGTACCAAATGTGCCTTCATGGACTTCTTCCATGAGCAAACCTGCTTCTTTCTCATCTACACATCTGAGTAGCACGAGATCGTGGTTTCTTTTATACAAAACTCCATCAGGATTGAGATAAAAATTTCCAAACAGCCTCCTCAGAGTCTTCTTATCCTGGGTTGACGCTCCCGCAGGATACTCCTTAGTCGTAAGGAAATTTTGGATGTCATGGAACCATGGCTTGCCATCGGAGGCTTCCTCGATCGCAAAGATGAATGCAGGTCTATCAAGACGAGAAAGGACAATTCTTGGAGCTTCATTCCAAAAATTGACTTTATACATCGAAGCGAACATGGCTAAGGCATCAGCCATCTGATTTTCAGCTCTGGGCACATGATGGAGTTCCACTCGATCAAAGAACGGGAGAAGCCTTCTAGCATAGTTCATATACGGCACCAAATTCGATTGACGAGTCTCCCACTCCCCTTTAATCTGGTTAATCACATGTGTCGAGCCACCATATACATCTAGGTTCTTGATTCTCAAATCAATTTCTTCTTCTAGACCCATGATGCATGCTTCGTACTCTGCTTCGTTATTGGTGACCGGAAACGTCAATCTAGCAGTGAATGGGATGTGGGATCCATGGGGAGTCGTGATGATTGCCCCAATGCCACTTCCGTAAGAATCAACCGCCCCATCAAATGTCAATTTCCAGTGGGATTTCCTATCTGGCCCCTCGTCGGGCAACGGTTCGTCACAATCCTTTACCTTGAGAAACATGACGTCCTCATCAGGGAATTCAAATTTCATCGGCTGATAATCCTCGATCGGCTGTTCGGCAAGGTATTCAGACAATACGCTTCCCTTGATGGCCTTCTGGGAAATGTACTGAATGTCGTATTCCGTCAACACCATCTACCATCTGGAAATCCTGCCTGAAAGTGCTTGCTTCTCGAAGACGTACTTGATCGGATCCATCTTCGAAATTAGCATGGTTGTGTGATTGAGCATGTACTGTCATAAACGTTTGGCAGCCCAGGCGAGTGCACAACACGTCTTCTCCAGCATCGAGTAACGTGATTCACAGTCTGTGAACTTTTTACTCAAATAATAAATGGCATGCTCCTTTCTGTCCGTCTCGTCGTGCTGACCGAGAACACACCCCATACTTTTCTAAAGAACTGTCAAGTACATGATTAGGGGTCTTCCGGCCACTGGGGGTATTAAGATCGGAGGTTCCTGTAGATACTGTTTTATCTTATCAAATGCCTTCTGGCAATCCTCGTTCCAGATAATCGCCTGATCTTTTTTCAGTAGTTTGAACATCGGTTCACATGTGGCCGTGAGCTGAGAGATAAACCTTGCAATGTAGTTCATTCTGCCCAAGAAACCACAAACTTATTTTTCAGTTTTTGGCGCTGGCATTTCTTGTATTGCTTTTATCTTCGCAGGATCAACCTCAATGCCTCTTTCACTCACGATAAACCCCAATAGCTTTCCCAATCGTACTCCGAAAGTACACTTGTTAGGATTCGGCCTCAACCTGAATTTCCTAAGCCTCTCAAAAAGCTTCAGCAAATTGACCAGATGTCCCTCCTCCGTTTGGGACTTCGTAATCATGTCATCAACATAGACTTCAATCTCATGGTGAATCATATCATGAAACAAAGTAACCATTGCTCGTTGGTAAGTGGCCCCTGCGTTCTTCAGACCGAAAGGCATTACCTTGTAGCAAAATGTTCCCCAAGGGGTAATAAACGTAGTTTTCTCCATGTCCTCCGGCGCCATCTTGATCTGATTGTAGCCGGAGAAGCCATCCATGAACGAAAACACGGAGAACTGGGCTGTATTGTCGACCAACACATCAATATGAGGGAGCGGGAAATCATCTTTAGGGCTTGCCCTATTCAAATCCCGATAATCGACGCACATTCGCACCTTACCGTCCTTCTTCGGTACAAGCACTATGTTGGCGACCCACGGAGGGTAAGTAGTGACCGCTAAGAAGCCATCATCAAGCTGTTTTTGCACTTCTTCTTTGATCTTAACGGCCATATATGGTCGTGTCTTTCTAAGCTTCTGCTTAACGGGAGGACAATCTTCTCGCAGTGGCAAGTGATGGACCACAGTGTCAGTATCAAGTCCGGGCATATCTTCGTATGACCAAGCAAAGATGTCACTATACTCTCTCAACATCTCGACCAATCTCTGCTTGACATCACTCTGCAATGCAGCCCCTATCCTGACGTTCCTGACCAGTTCCTCAGAACCCAGATTCACAATCTCAATCTCTTCCTCGTGAGGCAGAATGACTTTCTCTTCTTGTTTCAACAAACGGGCCAACTCTTCGGGAAGGTCTTCGTCTTCATCAATCTCTTCTTCGGCTTGATAGATCGGGCAATCGAGGTCGAAGTAAGTCGTAGAAGGTCCAGAGTCGATGTCATCTGTGATGTGGATCCTGCAATAACAAGGGTTAAGCTTAAAACAAGGATATGCAGGTTAGCACAAACCCTATTTCCATTTTATTTTTTTTCAAAACAAATATAAAACAGGAATAACAGAGATCACAACATTTGAATGCAAAGAAAAACGCCTTTTGATTTATTGGTAAAATGCATGTACATAATCAAACAAGGCCCTGACAATAAAACCACTATGCCCCGGGTAGGACATAGGGTTGTACAATTATTGGAGAAAGTAAATCATTACTCTTTGCCTGTCACTTGGATGGTATCCCTGATGGACCAGTTGTTGAGGCTCTGGCCTGGTTTGCTTGGCTGGATCCAGGAGTCCAGGTCGCAATCGCTGTCTTCGCCGTCTTCAGACACTGCGTTGACACTTTCAAATATCACCCCGCCGCTTGTAAACTGGATCGGCCCTTTACCTCGGGACGCACTGTGAGAAGAGGAGGCTTCAGCTGTAGGAGAGTATCCCAACCCGAACTTGTCCTGTTTGTTAGGTATTTCTAGAACTTGCCCCCAGCCTGGGGTAGATCCGGCTAGAACAACGGCTCGGGCTTCCTTGAAGGAAGAGAGAGTCATCTCTGGTTTCTCAATCATCATTGGAGTCACATTTTGACCTTAACAGCTTCAAATGCCTGACATAGGGTTTCGTGGATCTCGCCATCCATCTCGACATACTTGAAGGACGACAAATGGCTCACCATTATATCTTCCTCGCCACAGAGAGTTACAATGCTGCCCCTACAGCATACTTGAGCTTCTGGTGCAACGTGGAGGTCACGACACCAGCAGAATGGATCCATGGCTGGCCTAAGAGGCAGCTATAGGCTGGCATGATGTCCATGATGTAGAAGACTGCGTCGAAAGTTTCCGGCCCAACTTGGATTGGCAGAGTTACCTCTCCAAAGACATGACGCTTGGTTCCATCGAAAGCCTTCACAACCAGATCACTTGGTGTGCAAATCATTCCTCTAGTATCCATTTTCATCAATGCCTTCTTCAGGAGAACATTGAGCGAGGACCCGGTGTCCACCAACACATGGGACATAATTGTTCCCCTACACTCTATCGAGATGTGCAGGGCACTGTTATGGTTTCTTCCCTTCGGCGTCAGCTCCAGGTCAGTGAACCCTAACTCGTTTCCATCATTCACGTGGGCTACTACCCCTTCCAACTGGTTGACCGAGATTTCCTGCGGTACATAGGTGGCATTCAAAACCTCTAACAGCGCATTGCGATGTGCCTCAGAACACAACAACAAATTCAGAATGGAGATTTTCGATGGTGTTTGATGGAGGTGATCCATGATCTTGTAATCACTCTTCTTGATCAACCTCATGAACTCTTCAGCGTCCTTTACAAGTAAGTCCTTCTCTACCCCACGAGGGGTTTTCTCAATGACTTTACTCTTTCCCTTATCAGTTTTCTCAACTTTGCCTGCTTTGTCAACCACAATCTCAGGTGGAGCAAACACTCTTCCGCTACGTGTCATTCCGCCAGTTCCCACTAGGTTATCCACAGACTGCCCAGATGGTTCTAGTTCCAATTTCTGTCCGTTACAGTAGACGTCTGCCCCATAGTGCCATGGGACAGCATTGGTACTTTCAAAAGGTATCGGCCCAGCCTTTGTGATGGTAATTGTGGGCGGCCTGGGCGCAGAAATGGTTATTATCTTGCGAGGGATGGTGATGGTGGCAACCTCATCATCCTGTTTCAGCATTACCTCTCCAGATCCACATTCAGCCCTTCGGCTAAACTGCAAGATTCCTTCGGTCATCAAACTCTGAATCCCCACTATCAATTGTTTGCAGCCATCAGGACGAGTCGCACAGCCCATACACAATTCTCCATTGCCCGGAAAGAAGCCTCTCTTCATCAGCTTGGCTTTAACGAAGCTAAGTGGTGTCTTCAGATCCTTGACATCAGTCAACAAATCTAAGTTCTCCTCTTTAATAATGGCATTCACCCCACCTCCCCTATGGTTTGGCATAGGGTTCTTTGTGACATTCGGCACATTTTCTGAGAAATTGATGATTTTAGCATCCACCATATCCTGCACCTTGTGCTTGAAGGCTTTACAGTTTTCTATTGTGTGGCCAGGTGCCCCTGAGTGAAAATCACATGTTGCATTCGCATCATAACCCTGAGGAGGTGCCCTTTGTTGCACCCCAAAATTTGCCCAACCTTTTCCTTCTTGTTTTTGCATTAGCATAACATCATCATAGCATTATCATAGCATTGCATTAGCATTTATGCAGGGGATCAAGTGTGATATACATCAAGAGAGGCCTATCTAGAGGTTTTATTCAAGCTTGAGGAATCACTAAAGTCACCAGGAAGTGGTTCATGCCCTTGATAAGTTCAGATGCTTGTGTGGGGTTCATCCCCTGACTTAGAGGCCAACTGAAGATTATCAATGAGTTGGAAAACTATGATTACAGGTCATAAAATTACAAGTCAAGTTCAATACTTTGCATAACTCAAATGGACTTTTTTCCAACGTGAAAGTTGCTCCAAATGGGGTCATTTGGTCAACTAAACCTCAAGGTTTTAATGGGCTAGCTCATGGTTGAAGATTGATGAAAGTGACTTTGGTGAAAACATGTGAAAAGGCATAGTTTGGTATTTCTTCAAAATTTAATCAAATAAGTCCATATTTGTGCTTATTTCGAATGGAAATCGTGTTTTAAGAATATTGGCACTTTTACATTTTTCATTTGAGGATTTTATCATGGCCTATTTCGAGATTTCTTACAATTCAAGTAACATAATGGATCTTGGGCTTGGGCCTAGAAACAAGGAACTATTGTGGGACTTAAACCTTCCTTATGATGCAAGGAATATAAAAACTAAAAATCAAGGCAATTGACATTCCTCTTCACCATTTTTCCATTTTCCCACATTTTTCTACACTTGAAAACTCAAAAATTCAATTCTTTCTTTCTCTCAATTTTTGTTCATTCTTTCATTGCAAATCAATTCCACATACTTTCTACAATTGATTCCACCATTTTTTAGCCATTTTTGGTGCAAGAACAAGCTTATAGTAATGTGAAAAAGTGAGCTCCAACTCAAAATTGATTTTTTAGTTTCACAACAATTCAAAGCTTTCTTTCCATCCAAACACCTTCCTCATCAATTATAGAACGTGTCCATATAGTTTTCTCAAAGAATTGGTGATTATTTGAAGCTCTAGAAGTCAAATTCCAAAGGTACATACTTTTCACCATAGCTCACGAATTACTAACCTTTCTTGCGCCATTTTCATACCATTGCATCACCCTTAAGTAGTACATCGTTTCTGGTAAAGAAAGATTCATTTTCATGGCAATTTCATGTTCTTGACATTCATGGATCCATACACGGGTTTTGAGCTAGAGCACATATCAATGAAAAATAATGGTATATTTGGATTCCCCTCGAAAAACTACGCAATTTTCATCAAAGAAACGTGGGATTTGGTGGAGAAACGGGAGAGATAGGGCAAAGAAACGTGGGATTTGGTGGAGAAACGGGAGAGATAGGGGTCCATGAAGAATTCCGGCCGTAAGCCCTCCCACCGCCGGCCGAGCGCTGCACCGTTCATGTCCAAGGAAAGCTCAATGAAGAAGATGATTGTCACGCCGTTGGATCCGCGCAAAGACTTTGACTTGGTCTACCATCACACGGCCAGGAATAATCCACATGCGCGGCCACCTCATCCCTCATTAATTGAGGTGGCACGCCAACTCAGCGTTTTTGACCCCCCACACCCCTGTTCGATCCTTGGCAGCTGCACTTTTATTTATTCATGTTATTTCCTCTTATTTCCTCATATTGCAATGTTTCTTTTATTTTTTCTGTTTTATATGCTGACTTCAAATAATCATAAAAAATAGGAAAATTAGTCTTTTTGACCCCCATTTTTCTGTGCTGAATCTTTAAGTTGTCTAGGATTTAATAAAACTGGAATTATAATTTTACCATTTTCTGACATTTTCTTTGGATTTTTTACATTTGGGTCGTCATAAAAAGGCCAATGCTGGTGCTATCATTTTGTTGAATTTCTTTGACCTATCAAAACACAATTTAAATGTCAATCCTTTTGCAGGGATCTCATACACACGTTGAGGTATTGTGATATATTTTTGTGGGAATTTTATTGTACCATTTTAATTGGTTTTGGATGCTTTCTTTGACATGCTCCATTTTAACTTTTCCTTTGGTATACATGAGATATCTTGCAATGTTTTCATCTTATTTGACCATTTCTCTTTGGATGTTTTTATGATATCTCTCACCCCTCGTTTTTGACTTGATGTAGGGCATTGGAGATTTTTATTTGAATTTTTTAGCACCATTTGCTATTTTTTTTCATATTTTTGTATTCGGACTTATAATTTGGACTTTCGAACGGACTTTGCTTTTCTTTTGGCTCCAACGGCCTCGAATTGTTTGTGTGGTGAACGCTAGGGTTCCTATTGCTTATTATAGATATTATATAGGATGTGTAGATCATTGATTGGCTGGTTTTATCATACATAATTGGCCATTAGGTTTCATATTTCCGTGATAGCGCGTTATGATTCCAAATCGTAGTATACGTATGTCATTCGTAGGTTTTATTGCCTCGTATCTCTTTATATTCACTTGTGGCCAAGATTGTATGTTTATAATAGGCCATTTTCCATTCATTATGGGCTTGAGGTTGAGATGAACTGCCTCCCTCACTTGCATTCCATGTTTACTGTTATGAATCTGCATTTCCTGTATGTTGTTACTTCATCTGTTTTCTGTTGCTTCCTTTGCCTTTCCCTTAGGATCTCCATTCTTTCTTGTTGAAGATAGAATGTGATAGACATTAGGATTTGCAACCATGTATGACAACATTAGGGTAGTTTTCCCCTTTGCAAACTTCAACCTTAGGACGAACTTGGCATGATAACGTTAGGATTAAACTAGTCTCCCCGTAGTAAGCCCGAACTACGTTTGCTCTGATCTTTCATGCCAGATGAAAGTACGTAGGCACAAGATGCGATATCTTGGCGAGAAAACTTTCCCCTTTTCTTAGGTCATAGTTAGGCGAACTACGTTGACTCTAATTTCTCGTTCCAGACGGGAATACGTAGGCATAAAGTGCGATACTTTGCCGAGTCACTTTTATTTTATTTTGTCCTTAAGCCTTTAGCTAGATAGTATTAATCAACCCTTAGAGATAAACAATCAAGCGTGGATCCCATCGAGTACGATGGACGTGAGGGATGCTAATACCTTCCCCTTGCGTAACCGACTCCCGAATCCAGGTTTTGGTTGCGATGACCATTCCTTTTCCCTCCTTTTGTTAGGTTTTCTCTGAGCGTTTCCTTTCCCTCTTTTGGGATAAATAATGCACGGTGGCGACTCTTCTGTTATACCGGCGCCGATTTTCACAGTAGCGACACCCCTGTCAAGGGAGCCAGGGTTCTTTTCTGGACTAGCTGTAACTGAAGCAGAGTTTGTAATAGCTGAGCATAAGACATGGGTGGCGTCTCAAGGTGACGATTTGCTAGAGGTGCCCTGTTCTGATACCTTTTGTACCCTTGTTGATTTGGCTGCTGCTGCGGCTGGGGTTGTTGGACTGCAGGGATGGTTATGCTAGCCACCTGCTGGCGTTGGCCCTTACCTTTCCTCCGAGCGTTAGACACGGCGCTCGTCTCTCCTTCACGCCATTTGTTACTGTATGGTTTCTTTCCTCCTCCAGCTGAGGATAGATCAACACCCTGAATTTTCCCCAATTTGATCCCATTTTCAACGTGCTCGCCAGTAATGATAAGATCGGAGAAACTCCCTGACATACCATTGACCAGTTTCTCGTAATATACCCCCGGGAGAGTGGCTACAAACATTTCAACAAGCTCTCGTTCAACCATCGGCGGCTGAACTCTAGCTGCTAATTCACGCCATCTCTGGGCGTACTCTTTGAACCCCTCGTTGTTCTTCTGTGACAAGTTCTACAATTGAACCCGGTTCGGAGCCAAGTCACTGTTATACTGATAATGGTGTACAAAGGCCTCAGCAAGCTCTTTCCATGTACGCACACTGGTGGGTTCCAAACCCATGTACCATTCCAGGGATGGACCAGACAAGCTATCCTGAAAGAAGTGCATCAGCAGCTTCTCGTCTTCAGAGTGAGTGGACATCTTTCGTTAGTATGACCTTAAGTGGACACGAGGGCAAGTGGTGCCCTTGTATTTCTCAAAGTCGGGTACCTTGAATTTAGGAGGCACCTTGAAATCAGAAATCAATCCCAGTTTAGTCATGTCGACACCCATAGTGTTCAGGTTCTCGAAATTCTTCATTTTGTCCTCGAGTGCTTTAAACCTCAGACGTGCTTCAGCAGTCAGTTCTCCCTCAGCACTCCACTGTGAGAACAAATCTTCTTGGCGATCTTCTAGCCATGGATGAACGCCATTAGGCCCATACAAATTTCCAACACCTGTGTTGCCATTGCCTAGTCCAGTGTTGCCATTGGCCTCAAAGTTTCTGTTACCGGCGCCAGTCGTATTACCATTGGGCCCGATGTTAGTGATCACATTGCCGTTACCACTTCCATTCCCCCCAGTCACGGGGATGCCACCCTGAGGAGTTTCAACAGGTGGAGGACTGGAACGCACCCTCCATGAAGCACACCGTTACTGTCAACCCTTGAGATTAGAGGCTGGACCAATGTCCTGAGCTGGTCTTGGCCGTTAGCAACCACTTGCATGAGCTCCACGAAGCGGTCCATCCTCTCTTGGAGTTCCTGGATGTCAGTTTGCACTTGTTCCATTTCTCTAGCTTGATTCGCTCTGGTCAAGTATCGGTGGATCGGTCTTCGGTCAATCCTGGAACAACATGCATACACAAAGGGTTAGAAAAAACGACAAGGTGCTCGTTATGCAAATGCAAACGTGTGCTTGTGCGTTAGGGAGATTTCTCTCCGATTCTAGTGCCTGAGTGCCGGTGACGATAATAAGAAGTCTGGATCCAGTCATGGAAATAACATCTCATATATATATATATATATATATATATATATATATATATATATATATATATATATATATATATATATATATATATATATATATATATATATATATATATATATATATATATATATATATATATATATATATATATATATATATATATATATATATATATATATATATATATATATATATATATATATATATATATATATATATATATATATATATATATATATATATATATATATATATATATATATATATATATATATATATATATATATATATATATATATATATATATATATATATATATATATATATATATATATATATATATATATATATATATATATATATATATATATATATATATATATATATATATATATATATATATATATATATATATATATATATATATATATATATATATATATATATATATAAAGAAAGCCCATCAAGGCAACATACAAAGTCACTGAGTACAAGCAGAATCAATAGCATGACCTCGACCAACAAGCCTGGTGATGGTCAGCATACAACAATGATCAAAACAAAAGGATTACAAATATAGTCAAGCACGGCCACGGGCGCGAAACTCTTCTAACAAACCCCTTGTTTCTGGATGATCAGGCCGAGTGAGCAACCCTTCGACGAGTAACTCCCTCTGCATAATAGTGTATTGAAGACCTTCAGCTGAGTCTTCCCGTGTTCCTTCGCCGAAACAATCTTCTAACCTCCGTTTCTTGGATTCAAACCTCTGTTTGTGCTCCTTTAGGTTAACGAGAGCCTTGTTTAGCAGGTCTTCAGCGGCATATCTGCGAGCGGTTTCTTCATCAAACATCTTCTCACTAGCCTTCACCTGGGCTTTCAGTTTGGAGATATGTTGTTTCAGTTTATCCTCCCGTTCCTTGCCGTTGGCTAGAGTGGCATTCCAGTGCTGATTAAACTTGGATATTCTTCTGTACGCTTCATCCAAGTGCTGCTTCTTAGTGGCCAGTATGTCATTGATAGATTTGAAGTCCAGACCCAAGCGTTCACGCTCAGCTATCCGCTTAGTCAAATCTGTGCCTAACTTGTTCACCAGCTTTGTTTGCCTCTTGAAGGAATGGACGACTTCACTTCTCTCGCTTCTGAGCTGAGCCAGTTCTTTCTCCAATTCTTCATTTGCCTTCTTCAGCTCCTCTCGCTCAGCTAACACCTGATTGTACTGCTGAATAGGCACGGTAGTAGGGTCTTCAATAACTGGAGGGCTTTTTGGCTTGGCAGGAGGAAACGGCATCCCTATGATCTCTTCTCTGGCTCTGATCCAGGTCACATACGGAGCGTAGGCTTGGCTATTGATTTTTCCCAGCAATGGTTTCCCTCGTCTACTGATACCATTCCAAGCGTGCTGAAGCTTAGATAACATATCCCCCTCTAGAAGACCAGTGAGGTACAGAGATTCCTGCACCTCTTCATCCTTTGGCGGAGCTCTCAAAGCATAAGCAAACTATCAGACTGTCCATTTAGCCTGATTAAAGTCAAAACCCTAGTTTTGGATGCACTGCTTAGGAGGTGCATTGTCTGAGGGAATTGTCAACTCTTCTGACCAATTGTGAATTTTGTGAACCTTGTGAACCTTCTTGGAACACAAAGTCTTGTATTGTGAGGGCAAATTTTGGGGTGCAACACAGACAAGCAGAGATGGATTATAGTTGATACAACCCTTCCTGCCTATTAAAGGCACATTCGGAAACCCACTGCAGCTGAAGATAATCTCGGTACCCAACATATCTCTGTCAAACCAAACAACGTCCTCCGCTGCTAGACTCATCAAACGCTCAGACCACTCAGCTGTGGTTGCAGAGGAAGCAAAGCGACCCTTCTTGGGTAGGTGACTATCAAGCCATCTATAGAATAGGGGTACACAACACGAGACATTCTTGCCCCTTCTATTCTCATTTTTGTAATGGACAGAATGGTAGACGTCTCCAATCAAGGTAGGGACTGGATTCCCTGATGCAAAGATGTGGAAGGCGTCCAAGTCCACAAAGTCAGGCATATTAGGGAACAGAATGATGCCATATATGCAAAGAGCAAGAATGGCATTGAACACGATCCAACACCCGTCTTTGGCACACTGTTGGGCTTTTCCAACTAACAACTGCAAGGAGAAACCGGGAACCCCGTTCCAACTAGACAAGACCAACTCTGAGGCGTCCAGATGAAGCGAAAGAGCTAGACTAGCCAGATTGGGCTCAACATCCATATGAACAAAGGGCATCTGACTCTTGATAGGCACACCCAACAATACAACATACTCCACCAATGTGGGTGCGAGAATGAAGTCCGGGAAAGTAAAGCATCTCAACAGAGGATCATAGAACTGCAGCAAAGCATATAACCCATTCAACTCATACACGGAAGGTTTACGAACCAAGCTGAGAAGTTTCCCATAAGACTTTCTGAATTCACCTCTCACAGAATCATCTGCCAAAGCAATCAAACTGGATAACTGAACAACATCAGGAGTGGGGAGCTTGTAGGCCACAGTCTTCCTCAGAGAACCCATAATAGCACAACAGAAGGCAAGAAAACCTGAATCGGGGGAAACGGTACCTGCAACACAGACACACGTTAATGATATGCAAATGAGGATGCAAATAATGCAAAATGCGATCATGCAGCAGGAGATCAAGATGACTGTGTTGTTGAGGAGATGAAGGATCTGTATCAACAAAACCACAATATTGCTCTGTCAAGAACAAACATATCTCTGATGAGAAGAACCCCTGATACCAGACCATAAATCTGCTCTGTCAAGAACAAACACACATATGATGATGAGAACCTCTGATACCAACAAAACTGATTCACTGTCAAGAAAACCAGGTAGTCTGAAGGTTAAGGTTTCCTGCAATAAACCCAACCCCCTCACAGGTATGGACCTAAACTGACACAAGTTCGGCATCCTATGTGGTCATCAGCGTCACGGACTTTCAAGAGTGATGATACGATACCCAGAAGGTGTGGCATCATCATCTCTTGAAGCGGCCTCACTTAGCTGAATCCCAAATGATCTGTCCCCAGAGTTGACAATCCTCCAAACCAACAACCCCTCAGGCACAAAGGGCCGGAAAAGAATTCAACCGAGAGAACCTCGTCTGAGCGTGGATTTCATGAGACACTAGTGCCTGCAAAGCAAGCACGTGCCCACTAATTTCCACAACTAATGCTAGGTACACTCAAGCCTGGGTCTGGCTTCTCACTCATCAGAATGCCCCTCCCACAACAACACAGATAATCATATCATACTGAAAATAAAAATGCGGGAAATAAATGCGATAAATAAAACCCAACAAGTAAACACGCAAGCGCTAGGATTGACTCTCGCAGGGGACGTTGGATCCCCATATTAACTCGCATAAGGGACGTTGGATCCCCAGGAAACTATCAAGTCCCCAGCAGAGTCGCCAGCTGTCGCTACCGCGAAAATAAGGTGCCGGCAAAATAGAAGAGTCGCCACCTTTCGTTATTTATCCCTCAGAGCGGGAAAGGAAACGATCGGAAAAACCTGACGAAAAGGTATAAGACAAGGTCATCGCAACCATTGTCTGGGTTCGGGAGTCGGTTACGCAAGGGGAAGGTATTAGCACCCCTCACGTCTATCGTACTCGATGGGATCCACGCTTGTTGTGTTTATCTGAGGGTTGGTTTTATCTATCTACCTATCAAGGCTGGTCTAAAAAGAAAACAAAATGACTCGGCAAAGCGTCGCACTTTATGCCTACGTATTCCCATCAGAGAATGAGAAATCAGAGTCAACGTAGTTCGACTAACTACAGGTGATGGGGAAGGTGGCTCGCCAATACGTCAGTATTGTGCCTACATACTCTCAACACGTATGAGAGATCAGAGCTTACGTAGTTCGGGATAATATGGATTACGGGGATTCAGATTCCTCTGTTTTTCGAGTAGGGTTAACAAACAGTTCCAGCAGTTTGGCGTACGCAGCTCGACCCTTGGAGACTTAGGTGTTACCGTTTGCGGTAGAACTGGGAGTTAACGACACTCTTTTCTTCAGAAAAGCTTCCTTTGAATTATGGGCCCATGGAGCAAAAAGGTTTGAAGTTTGTTTTCTGTCTTTTACGGAAGAACTGGTTTTTATGGTTGTTTGCAACTAATATCGCACTAGAGACTATGACCTGATAGTGAATGCGTCGCATGTCACCTAAAGGGTGCCATACTAAACATCCAGACTGTTGAAAAGAAACTCTCCAACAATCCTTTCTCAGATAGCTTAAGGCTCGTAACGTACGACGTTAGTTAACCTTTATTACTGTATTTTAGTTTGTTTCAAGATGAAAATAGAGAACGAACAGGCTCAACTAAGGGGGGACTATCAAGTCCTAACAGTTGTCATGCCAAGGATTCATCCTATGGTTGAGGTTTAAAACAGGGAACTCCTAGAAGTTATCATGCATAGGTTTCAACCTAAAGTTCTAATCATCACTTCCTTATCAAAGGAAGTGAGATTCCTAGGGGATCATGTTAATGATATACAGAAACAGGTAAAGCATCAGCTTAAACAGTAAACAGTAAACGACTGTAAAATGCATGCAATGCAAGTGAGGGAGGAAATGTGTGTGGGGCATCAGCCTCCACAAACTCATCTCAACCTCAAGCCAAGTATGAATAACTGCAATCATAATAGAAGAAAAATATAATGCTATCAAGCAAATCACAAACCACACAGGCAAGGGAGCGGAGCTCTACCAAATACCAGCAAGCAAAGCCATACAGTAAAAATACAAGCAGAGATAGAAACTCGACCTCTAATGCAATACAAGCAAGGGGAGAAACTCAACCCTTAGGATGCTCTTAGGCTTATTCAACTACATGACCTAATCTAAATGCATTACACCAATCAAGTCACATCAATACAGTTGCACAGAAAGAAAACAGACAGTCAAAAAACAAATCAACAGCTTCCACAGCTTCACAGCAAAGCAATCTTCTGACAGCAATCTAGTCCACAGTCTGTAACTGTTCTTCAAGTCCTTCATCTTCAGAGGAATGAAAGGTACTTCATCTTCAAGCTTCAATCTTCAATAGTCTCCACCAAGAATGAAGAGAATCAATAATATGATTGTTTGATAATGGGAAGTAGACAGGAAACTAAAGGAATCCCGTCTGACACTCAACCAGTTATCAGAGAGAGGCATCCTCAAAAGTTCTACTCATTGCAAATGTCACACATCTCTCTAAAGGAGAGATGAGACTTTAACATGAGGACTTTGAATCATAAGATGGGAATGGAGTAGGAATAAAACCAACCATTATTTGAAGAATCTATTTCTAAAGCTCTCTCCTAAAGCCCTAAATTTACAAGCTACACAAAGCTAACAAACAAAGAAGGAAAAACTCCAATCCAAGCTCCACCAGCCACTTCACACAAGCTTCATCATGTCCATGATGTCCTCCAATGAGATCCAGAAGCCCACTATGCAAGGAAGCCCAACTTTGAGTCTATTCCAAATCAATCATCAACATTGAAACACCAAATGAACAACCAACTAGAATATTCTATCAAAAATATCAAAACACATTCTCAAAATCTGATTATTTTTCTATGGGGACATGCCTTTACTACTAACCTACATTTAAAAAATCAGGACCTAATTCATTCTCTAAGTCCTCCAATAAAATCCTAAACCTCAAGGTATCACAACAAAACCCTAAAAAGGGAGCTCCTAAAGTTCTAGTCCTAAAATAGCACCTAAATTCATCACAGAATGTGAGAAAAATCTGAGGGGAGCATGCATATCTAACCTAATCACAAGCCAAAGATCCAGCCAAGGAACTATACCAATTGCTCAAACAAAATTCAACAAACAGATGAAGCAATTATTACAATTATATTATCAAATAAAATGTGAAAAATTCAAATAAAATGAAAATAAATGCTAATCATGACTTTTTTGTTCCTAAAATTTTTAAACTTATTCATGAATCAGGGGAGAAAAATCTCAGGATTTATTGCCTAATTTTCCTATTTTTAATGGATTAAAACTAAACTAGTATGAAATGAACAAAAATAAGAAAAAAGAAAAGAAATTAATTAAACACGCGTGGCATATAGCAATTCTGGTTAGTTAAAACAGTGGGTTGGGCCCAGAGGGGGGTGTGAGTAGCAATCTGATCACTAAGCCCAGGTTCTCTCATTAATCAAAACGCAGCGCTTGGAGAGGGATTATGTGTGTCGCTTGCGCGAAAATAAGGTGCCGGCATGACAGAAGAGTCGCCACCTTTCGTTATTTATCCCTCAGAGCGGGAAAGGAAACGATCGGAAAAACCTGACGAAAAAGGGTAAGACAAGGTCGTCGCAACCATTGTCTGGGTTCGAGAGTCGGTTACGCAAGGGGAAGGTATTAGCACCCCTCACGTCCGTCGTACTCGACGGGATCCTCGCTTGTTTGTTTACTTGGACGGGTTGGTTATAATCTATCTACCTATCAAGGCTGGCTGAAAAAGAAAAGAAAAATGACTCGGCAAAGCGTCGCACTTTATACCTACGTATTCTCATCAGAGAATGAGAAATCAGAGTCAACGTAGTTCGGCCTACTACAGGTGAAGGTTGAAGGTTGCTCGCTAGGACGTCGCATCCTATGCCTACGTACTTCCACACAGTATGGAAGATCAGAGCAAACGTAGTTCGGGAAACTATGGGTTATCTCCTGAAAGAAGTGTTTTTTATTGTTTTTGCGATTTCAACCGCACTAGAGACTGTGACCTGAGAGTGAATGCATCGCATGTCACCCAAAGGGTACCATACTAAACATCCATCCTCAGATGGCTTAAGGCTCGTAACGTACGAAAGAAATCATTCATGATTACTGTACTTTAAACTGCTTTGAGATGAGAAGAGAACAGGCCCAACTAGGAGGGAGACTATCAAGTCCTACTGTTGTCATGCCATGGATTCATCCTATGGTTGAGGTTTGAACAGGGTACTCCTAGAAGTTGTCATGCATAGGTTTCAACCTAAAAGTCTATCATCAAATCCTCATCAGAGGAAATGAGAGTCCTAAGGGATCATGGCAATGATACACCAAAACAGACAAAAGCATCAGCTTTAACAGTAAAATGCATGCAATGCAAGTGAGGGAGGAAATGTGTGTGGGGCTTCAGCCTCCACAAGCTCATCTCAACCTCAAGCCAGTCATGAAATAACAGTAATCATACTGAAAGAATAAACAACATGCTATCAAGCAATGAACAGATAAAAGAAAGGAAGTGCCATCAGGCAAACAAACCACATGCTTGAGAAAGAAAGAATTTACATCTACTCTCTAATCCTAACCCTAACAAAATCCTGATCAAATCTAATCAAAGCCCTAAGCAAGAGAAAACAATCCCAGTCTTCAAGCTTCAGAACAAGCTTACCAAAGAAAGGGAGCTAAGTAAGCAGACTCATAGTGTCTTCCTCAGGAAAGCACTAGGAGGTGTATACTCAGGAATCATATCCTATGTGGCTCGACCACTGTGATCAGTTTACATTCCTCCTCAGGAGAAACTAAACTCACAAGCAGGCTCCAACATCACTGGATATTTAGGAAATCCTATCTGAACTAGTGGAACTAAATGAACAGACTCATAGGACCTTCCTCAGGAAAGTACTAGGAGGCTTCCACTTAGGAGTTGTATCCTATGTGGCTCAACAACTGTGATCAGTTTACATTCCTCCTCAGGAGAAATTAAACTCACAAGTTGGCTCCAACATCATTGGATACTTAAGAAATCCTAGATAAACTAATGGAACTAAGTGAATAGACCCATAGGACCTTCCTCAGGAAAGTACTAGGAGGCTTCCACTTAGGAATTGTATCCCATGTGGCTCAACAACTGTGATCAGTTTACATTCCTCCTCAGGAGAAATTAAACTCACAAGTTGGCTCCAACATCATTGGATACTTAAGAAAGAGGTGAGAAGAAAGAATGAAAGTCATTCATAGTGCCTTCCTCAGGAAAGTACCATGAACTTCCTTCAAACTTCAGGATCTCAAACCTCACAAACAGGGAACAATCCAAGCTCTGGGTCTCTGAGTCTTGATCTGCAGTCTTCTCTTCATCATGCTCTCCAACAAGATCTTCAAAACAAACAAAGCCCCACAACAAATTCCCCAAAATAAACCCCAGAGATAGACAAATAACCACAGAATAGACAAAATCATCAGTCAACTTCAGAAAATACCTAAAAATATTAAAACAAGGGGAAAAATTCTACCAATTATTCACAAGGGTCTACAACATATACCCATAACATCCCCATATGCCTCTACCCAAAAATCAAGACAAAACTATCTAAAGAAAATGAATTTCCTTACCTATGCATAACATAAACCCTAATTAGGATACCCTAATGCTAACCTAACTAAACTAATCAAATTTTAATCTAAAAATCAAGAATTAAATCCTATGGGGAACTATGATTCAACATCTAATCACACCAAAAAGAATGAATTAAAAAGACTAAGGGAAAGTCCTAAAATAAATTCTACAAAATTGGATATCAAACTAAACATATTTAAAATCTATCTAAATGAAAAATATGCTAAAAATATGAAACTAAAAATAAAATGGAAATTTTATTTATTTAATATTTTCTAGACATGATTATGAACATATGAAAAAACAAGTATTAAAAAATATTCATTTTTCTATTTTCTATGAATTTTATAAAAGACAAACAATAAAAGAAATTAAAAAAGAATTAAAGGGGATGGGGGTGAAAACAGCAAAGCTCCCAGTTGATTCTCATGATGGGCCCAGAAAGGGGGGTGTGGATAACAGAGGGCGCCTGGGCCCAATGGCTACCAGAAAAACAATTGGAAAATAAAAAGAAAAAGGACATGAGGACGGTGTAAATAGCAAGGGTTTCTAGTTATTTCCAGTTTGGGCCGCTGGTGGGGGGTGTGGATAGCAGAGGGCTTAAGCCCAATCCCAACACCTTCAGTAATCTCACGCAAAGGGGGGGAGAGAACGAGTAAATGGGAGTATGCCTCAGCAATTCACCTTTGGGCTTGGCCCAACCGAAACCCTAACCCACACCCTCAAGACACAAAACCTATCTTCCTCTCCCACAATCTGAACACTGTTCATCTACTCAAACCAAACCCTAGCCGCTTCGTCTGCAACTCCAACTCTCAACCCTCACGAATCACTAACCAAATCCCAGAAACACAAAACCCTATTCAGAAAACCTTCTTCCTCACCTCAACAACATCACCCACGAAACTCAAACCCTAAACGATAACCCTAAAATCAATGAGAAACAAACAGCAATGGAGGTGGTGAAAAGGAAACGCACCTGGAATAACGCAGCTGAGACGATGAGGTTTACGAAGTTCCTCGAAGGATGAGTTTGAAGAGCAACAATCTTTCTGGGAAAAAACTGAGGAAGACGAAGACCTTGGAAGTGCATGGATGATTTGGAGGGATGTCCTTAAGACGCAGTTGAAGAAATCTTGAAGATCCTGGGAGTATTGCGAAAGATTTACTTGAACGATCTGGAGAAGAGGATGGAAGGTCTTTCTTGGAAAACTGGAAATCGATTGAAGGCGTTGAAGGTTGCCGGAAAGATCCTTGAAGAACGATGAAGGTGAATGTGTTCTGGGCAATTGTTCTTGAGGAACGATGAAGACGGACGGTGATCTGGGCAATTGTTCTTGAGGAAAGATGAAGACGGACGGTGATCTGGGCAAGATGATGAAGTTTTCGGCGAAATGGTTGAGTTCTCCGGCGAGTGGTGATGAAGGTGGATGGAGGAAGATCGGAGAAGAACGGAAGGTTTCTGGAAATTCTGGACAGAAAGTTAGCTCCGACGATGGTCGCGGTGGTCCGGTGACAGTTGGGGCTGCCGGCGGTGTGAGTTCAGGGCGGATGCATGGCCGCCGGTGGCTCTTCCGGCGATGGGTGCAGTGGAGACAAGTGTCTCAGTGGAGATCCTGCATGCAGGACGCGTGGCATGCGAGGGGAGAGAGTGGAGAGGTAGTGGGGTCCACGTGTGGCAGAGTGAGGGAGTTCTGAGGTGTGAGGTGGGGCCTTCTCTGGGTACACGCGTGGCGTGTCTTATATAGTGACAAATGTCCCTTTTTTGGCCAAAAATAATGAAAAAAACTGAATAAAATGGATAAAAAACTGAATGGACTTTGGGCCTCCAACCTGCTGGGCCCACGAAATTGCTACCAATAACCCAAGAAAATCTGAATAAAACAAAACCTAATTACCACTAATCCAAACTTAAACCTACTTAATCCTAAAAACAATTAACTAAATGAAAATCCTAATTACAATTAACTATCCTAACAAATTCAATTAAATCTAAACAAAAGATTAAATTTTAATTAACCTAAAAATGATTAAAATCTAATTAAACCTATATTAATAAAACTTCTACTAATTTCTATAGAATTCCTATTAAAATTTAAAAAGCTATTAAAATCCTATTTAAAATCTACCACTTATTTAAAATTCTATTAAAATCTATTATTAATAAAAAGAAAAAACTATACTTTCCTATATTATCTAAAAACAATTAAAAACAACTTTAAAATCTATTATATTCTAAAAAATGATTTAAAAACTATTAAACCAATTAAAAACCTATTAAAAAAATCTATAAAATTCTAAAAAAAAATCTATAAAACTCTAGAAAAAGATTTAAGCTAATAAAAAATGTTAAAAATCTATTTAAATCCTAAAAATGATTAAAAGCCTATTTAAAATCCACAGAAGTCTATTAAGCCCTAAAAATGCAAACAGAGGCCAATAACCAACATAACAGAGCGTGCGACCAGATCAAATCAACCAGTAAACCCCTGGCATCAGAATATCCCGAAAACCACCATGCAGACTGAAAATCCCGAGAAGTGCACAATTTCCCGAAATAAAACCCTGATGACCTAGACTGGATCTGAAATATCTGATAGATGAAACCCAAACTGTAACTCTGATATCCTCTGTCTGTGCACAAATGTCATGCATCTGATGCGAACATGAATTTAAATCACGAGCCAGCTAGGAGAATCGGTTGGTCAAATTTTGGGGTGCAACAGCTGCCCCTATTCAAACGGCTTGAACTTGACTGGGTGAGAAGCGAACGGCTCTCAACCAATCAAGGTGCGAGACGATTGAATACCGGTAAACCCGAAAATTTGCCAACTGCACAAGCACACGATACTATGCGGGGAACAAACCTTTGAATACTGCAATACTAGCTGCACGGCAACTAGCTGGAGAAATATCGATCTAACGTTGCCGTCAGTTATCCACATTAACTTCTTCTGACATCATCTTCAGGCAACCAAACACCCAACATCGCCGCTAGAAGATTAAACCTGATGTCGCCTTTGAACAATCAAAATACCCCGCATCGCCGCTGGAGAACTAAATCTGATATCGCCGTCGAATAATCAAAATACCCCGCCTCGCCGCTAGAGAACTAAATCTGATATCGCCGTCGTACAAACATCATGTCTGCTGTGGATTAAAGAGTCTGACCTCGCCATCGGACAACCATCCAACCTCGCCGTCGAACAAACATTCAACCTCGCCGTCGAACACAAGCATGATCTGACCTCGCCGTCAAAACAAACATTCAACCTCGTCGTCGAACACAAACACTGAACAATTCTGACCTGGGGTTCACCCCTGGTAAATGGAACAAAAGGTACACTTGCATATTTGAAATTACTCCGCTGGGAATGAGAGACTCAACTACGCATGCTCTGATCTGGGGTTCACCCTCAGAACCATAACGAACATCCGAATACTACTGCACACTGCCCACCGTAGAACTTCAACATCAAAACTATATGAAACCCTGGCCCCCGACCACTTCCAGCTTCAGCTAAAAAAGATCTTTAAGTACTTCTGAAGATAAGCATCCTTGGCCTTCAAGGATGGATGAAACCCTGGCCCCTGGCCACTCCAGATCCACTGGAGAATCTTCACGTTCTTCTGAAGATAGATGAAACCCTGCCCGTCGGCTATTCCAGCTTCAGCTAGAAAAACATCCTTGGCCTTCAAGGATGTAAACTTTGCCCGTCGGCAACTCTGCAGGAGGTATCTTCGACTTCAGTCTGAAGAAATGGTCCTTGGCCTTCAAGGATACATGGATCTGCCTTCAGGCAACTCCACCTCTGCTATAGAGCATCCGTGACTTCAGTCAGGGATATATTTCGGCCTTCAGTCCGAAAAATGAATCCTAGGTCATTCATGACCTTGGGGATAACCTTGCCCTCAGGCACCTTCGCTTCAGCTTGGGAAATCTATGACTTCAGTTAGAGAAATGGTATCCAGAGCCATTCATGACTCTACGGGGATTCAAACATTTTACCTTCAGGCAAAACTCCGCTTCAGCTGGAGAAACATCTTCGACTTCAGTCAGAAGAAACATTATTCACTTGATCGCGATCAATCATCACCTCAGGACAACTGACTTGGTCTTCAGACCAACACGGATCACTCTGTTGTATTTACAAACTCTGGAACCTTGTCTTCAGCCACCTGTTGATTCATCAACCAGGAAATCTGAATTCACAGGAACCTCTGATACCGCCTTCAGGCGCTTACGAAGTCAATCTTCAGATTAGACATCACTGTTGGAGCAGACATATCACGCTGCTATTCTCTTGACATCCTGTCAAGTCGTTGCTAAATAAAAGCAAACATGCCGGGTCACCGGACATAATCACCAGGTTAACAACTCTGTTGAGGAGAGAGGAATGAGGGTTCACCCAAACAATCCTAACGACTCACTGGGGAAAAGGAAGAAGGGTTCACCCAAACCACCTTGTAGACTTTGCTGCAGAAAGACGAGAGAGTTCACCCAAACGACTTCAACAACTGCTGGAGAATAACGAAAGAGCTCACTCAGACGATTCCTACCAACTGTACTGTGGAGCAAGTACTACTGTTCGAGAGCACGGTAATCACCTGGTTCGTGCTTCATATGCAAATGCTGGAAAAATGGGCGTAATGCTCCGCGCGAAACGGAATGTTGCGCTTTTGAGTAAATGTTATGCAATCATGCAAGGAAATGCCCCAGCAAAATAAATGCTGGGAAGAGGAATCTTCCACTCGGGGAGAGTAACCAATCTACTGAGGGAGAGCTACCCTTCTAGGGAACATAGCCTTCAGGCTACAAGACACTCACGTCATTAAGTTCTCAAACTTCAGCTTGCTGGACAATCCTTCAGGATCTGCTTGGGGAAACATTTCATCTTCCACTCATGGTTGTGCTCGGCTGGGGATATCAATCTACCTGCCTGCTGCTGGGGAAGAGACCCCCTACTCTGTTGGGGATTCCAGAAATCATCCCGGGCAACTCTTGTTGGGGATGCTAATGGGGAGCTCAGGAATCATACTAAGCAAACAACTCGGGAAACAGCGCTGGGGTCTTAAGAATCACCTTAAGCAAACGGCCCTGCTGAGGAATTCAAGAATCGTCTTGAACTGGAGACTTCGCTGGGGATCTCAAAAATCATCTTGAGCGAGCGACTGTGAGGATTACACCGGGGTCTTAAGAATCATCTTAGGAAAGCGACCTCGTTGGGGAGAATATCAGGAATCATCCTGAGCAACTGGTCTCTTGGTGGAACGCCTGTAAAACAAGAATGATAGTAACCTAGATCATGCTTATGATGCGTATGCTTCTGCGCCATGCCCCACACGGTGGGAATGATATGCATTTATGCTAAATGCTGTGCAATCATGCATAATGCTATGCAACGTTAAGTGCTATGCAGTGTTAAATGCTATGCAGTCATGCACAATGCTATGCAATCATGCACAATGCTATGCAATCATGCACAATGCTATGCAATCCTGTCAGCAAAATAAATGCCGAAGGGGAGCTCTCCTGTCAAGGAGAAAGAACTACTCAGATAGAGGAATCATCCTGCTGAGGAGAAAACTGCACGCCAATATCAATCGGGCTCCGTCTGGGGAATTGATCTTCCGGTTGACTGCTGCAGGGAAAACAACTTCAGTTGATTACCGCACGGGAACGAAGCTCTACGAGAACCTGGTCCTGCTGATATCAGTCGCGAGAATAAACTGTGTGGCCGCCATGGCTACTTTTCTGGGGCTAACAACTCTGTGGGGAAACAACTTCAGCTGCTTCACACTCCACTGGGGAAAAACAGGGTCTGATCAACTTCCAAGGACTCGGCTCTCTTGGACATCTGCAAACTCGGCAGAGGAAGGAGAAGTCATTCTGCTTCGCTAGAGAGAGTACGACTCTGGGGAGATACAGCATCAGCTGTTCACTATCTGTTAGGGAACATCCACTCATGGTCCCAACTGCTTCCAAGGATTCTGCTTTTCTGCGGACTCAGCCGGGGAGAGAAATCATTCTACTCCACTGGAGAGTACGACTCTGGCGCGGAATTTCAATTTCGCTGGGGAAGAAAGAATCATCTGACTTCGGGGGAGAGTACAACTCTGCAAGGGAATACAACATCAGTCGTTCCAACACTCTACTGGGGAAGAGGGAATCATCCAACTTCAGGAGAGAATACGACTCTGGTGGGGAATCTCAATTCCGCTGGAGACTTTACTGGGGAAACACGAGCTTTGGCACCCGAACACTTCTATGAAATCTGCACTTGTGACCCGGTGCTGGGGAAAGACGACATCATTCTTCGGTGCTTGGCTCAGCTGATGAGGTGACGTTCCTTTAGGATGCGTCTGCTTGGGGAAGAGAATCATCTCTGCGTGGGGAGACATATCAATGCTCACTATTTGCGTTCAGATTCTGCGGAGGAGAGACTACTGAACTCTACTGGAGAAGGAGGGCTCGCCCTGCTTCGGGGATATCAATCCTGGTCTACTGAGGGCAATCTTGACCCTAATCTGATGAGGGATAAACGCCATCTCGATCTGCTGCAATCTCAAACTGTACGGGGGGAACGACCTCAAACCGTACACCTCTGCTGATAAACGATCCTGGTCCAACAACGTCAACACAGGAAACACAAGCTACCAATCATGGAACCAAGTAACTGGTTAGGCTGTAGGATAACAGTCCAATGACAATAAGGCTTCTTCAGAAGGCTCAGGTTTTGGCAGGGTAATGACACGATTCCCCGATGCTCAATTCTTGCTAGGGGAACAAACTCATTTGAACAACTTGCTCCAGTACAATTCGACTTGCCCCAATCCGACTTTAGGGAATAATTCATTCTGAACCGAAAACAACTGGCAACAAGACAATCTTCAGAGGGCTTGCCCCAACACTTGCACAACGGAAGGATTCATCCTCCACTAATCAACTCTCAGCATGGTTGGCTTCAATATCTCTGAAGTAGTTTGCCCCTGAACGAGCGATGAGCGACTCAACATGCTCTGATTGAACACTGGAGGGATCTGCCCCCAAATCGCAAGAATTCTGGATAACTGCCCCTGATTGGATCTCGAGAAGATTCACTTCCGATCAACCGCTTCTTGCATAAACTGTCCCCTAATCAACCGATACTTCGAGACTTGTCCTCAGACAAACTGATTCCAACCTCACTGGAAGTCAATGCCCTCGATTCACAGGGTTTCACAGTATACCATTCTGATTCAGACGGCTAACGATTCAGTCCTGATTGACTATTCCCTGTTGGAGTTCCTTCGTATCAATTACTGACCTGCAATTAAAATTGTTTATTCACGAATGGTAATTCTAATGCAGTGTTCATGCAGATTTTGAAAAAATGTTGTACTGTCACTCATTTACGTGTCATGCTAGTGAGTGACGAATGAACCAAAGAGTTCAAACGTAGTGCTGATGTGATCAGTGAAAAATACAATAAGGATATGATTAGCAAATCATGAAGGAGCCAGGTTACTCAACCTTATCGTAATGCGCTTTCAGAATAAACCCTGCCTCAATTAGGTCTTTTAAGGGTTATATCGTGGTCGGGTTCACGGTTCGTGAAACAAAGGATATTTGGCTCAAATTATGATTTGTACCCACCCCTTCTACGTGATGATCTCCGATCCTAAAGTCCAGTTAACTTAGCTCGAGCGCTCGCCTCTTCGAGAGGTATGTTGAACATTGGGAACAACTGGTTAAAGAACTCACAAGGTGTTTCGGAGTGACAGTTACTCCTTTTCGTTTTCGGTGTCTGTATCTACACGACTTTGTCCTTGTTTGAGGATTTTTCTTTTTATATAATCCTTTCTTTTTCATTCATTTTTTTTATTCCCTAATTTTTTCCTGGACTGGCTCCTTTTGAGTTCTTTTCGATTTTTCTTTTGAAGTCCAGCGGGATGCCCTGATTTTTGCCTAAGTATTTGCTTTCTAGCTTTTCCTTTTTTACTTAGCGGGCTTTCTTATTTCTTTTTTCTTTCTTTTGGAACAAGTCGTGCGACACTGACTGTCTGGATTTATCCGAGAGGATTATAACTGTCTTACTCCTGATTGGTGAGGTTTAACCATTGTGGCTGATGAGGTACGACCTCTGGAGAGGAATATGATGTGATTGGTCCTCGAAGGACAACACCCCTCTATAAGACTTGAATGCTCGATCAAGCTAACTGACGACTACCCTGCCCCGGGTTAAGATGTGAGGGTTAAAAAGTCCGAAAGGAACTCCTACTCCTCGGCTCGAAGTGGTTAACAAGGGATTCTCTTCCTTATCTCTCCGGTGTTTAGGGAATTGAAACAATGCCTTATACGTCATCGGCAAGGTTTTATCTGAAAGCAATACGATCCTTGGTTATGAGTATTCAGTTTCATCATCCTCCCTCCGCTCATTGCTAATCATAGTGATAAAGTGGAGTGAATAAAATGCAAGTGTCAGTGCAATGCAGTAAATGAGTGACAACGACATAACTAATTCAGAAAAATGCATAGTCACTTTATTAATATTACCATTCGAAACATACAATGTTTAACAGCAAGTAGTAACTAACAGAAAAGAAACTACAAATGCAAATGGTAAAAAGTCCGAGGACTGCCAATGCTGAGGACGTCTGCCTGTCTGGACCACCGGCTTTTGGAAATAACCCTCTGAATCTGCGAGCTCAAATAGCTGAGAGGTTGTCACGTACAACCAAAACTCCGTCTGGAAAGGAAATACACCCTTGGTCGATCAATTGTTGCACTTTCGCCTGGAAAGCCTTGCAATCTTCAGTTGAATGCCCCGGAGATCCACCATGGTAGCCACATTGAGCATGAGGATCGTACCCTGGAGGGTAAGGCTCTGGCGCGGGCTTGAGAGCTTTCGGTTCCACCAAAGAATTCTGAATCAACTGTGGAAGAATTTGGCTATACGGCACAGAGACCGGATGAACAGGAGCATTCCTTCGTTCTAAGTGGTTGCGAGGCCTCTTTTGATCCTGGTGTTGGTATTCTTTCCGCCCAGGAGCAAGAAGTCGTCGTTTCTGAATGGCAACGGTCCCTTGTCTAGGCACTTGCGTCCTTGAACCTGATCCAGGTAGAAACTGCGAGCGAGGCGATTCAGTCACCAAAAGTCGCGGGACATATTCAAGATCTTTCTCAGCTTCAGGCAAAGGAGTGGAATCATTCACCTCTCCTGCAGGGTACGGGATAAACTTTCCCGATGCTCTCATGCCGCCTGGCACAAGCCTAATTGTTCTTGAGTCAATAAGGTCTTGAATCTTATTCTTGAGAGCCTTACATGTTTCAACATGGTGCCCTGGTGCTCCTGAGTGGAAATCACAACGTATGTTGAGATCAACGTCTGGTGACATGTCACCTGGTGGATCCGAGGTCCGAAGCTTGAGAATGCGGTTCTGAACCAACAGTGGCAACAGCTGGGCATAACTCACAGGTATGGGGTCCACAGCTCTATCCAGTAGCTTCTTCTTTTGATTATGACCTTCAGGGTTATTCTGAGATGCCTGGCGCGGCTGCTAACGAGACAGGTCTCGAGTTTCATGCTGTGTAGAGGATCCACGAGGTCCATTTGGCTTCGGCATAGGTGGCACTGACGGCAATGGGGGAAGCACTTTGGTCTCCTCCTTGGGTGCTTGACCAGTCTCCTTTTTTAGCATACTTCTCACCACTCCCATGAGAAGGCTCAACTGATTCTGCAGCTGCTGATTCTCTTCTCTGAGTACTTGCTGATCCAAGCGCACTGCCCGTATGTCATTCATGACCTGCCCCAGCTGGCTTTGGATTTTCCCCAGCTCAGCTTGTACCTGCTCCATTAGTCCGAGTTGCTCGATTCTGAGTCAAACCTGCAAACACAAGGGTTAGAAGACAAGTCCCGGCTTCTGCCATGCAAGATGAATTATGCTAATGCCATGGGTGTCTGTACGTTTAGGAGATCACCCCTAATTCTGGTGTCAACGTGCCAACATAGTGTCAATGCAATGATAAGACTGGATCCATTCATGGAAGAAAATATCTCATATTGCTCGGGACACCAGAATCAGGGTACGAAACACGCCTGCAGCACAGACACATGCTAATGGAATGCAAACATGAATATGCGAGCTAATGCAAAATGCAGGCATGCAATAATATATCCGGGTAACTACTGTGGAGATTCGGTATCAACAGTCACTGATGAGAAGGAAACCCCGGTGTAAGACTACTAATCTGATCTGCTAAGAATAACCCTCTGGCAGGACCATATATATAAGACCAATATTCTGCTCTGCCGAGAGCAAATGCCTGATAACAAGGACCCCGGGTGCATGATCAAGAGACATCTGCTGATGAAGTCTTCAGATCCCAAATCAAAAATCTGCCCTATCAAGAACAAACACACAGCTGCTGACGAGATCTTCAGACCCCGCTCAAAATCTGCCCTATCAAGAACAAATAACATCTGCTGATGAGATCTTCAGACCCCATTCAAAATCTGCTCCATCAAGAACAAACCGCTGATGACGATACACTGATCAAAACCTGCCCTATCAGGAACAGGCAAACACCCGATGATAAGATCCTCTGATCAAAATCTTGCTCTGTCAAGAACAGACGAGTCTGCAACTGAGAACCCTGATACCAACATAACTGATTCACTGTCAAGAAAACCAGGTAGTCTGAAGGTATAAGTTTCCTGCAATATCCCAATCCCACTCACAGGTATGGACCTAATCCACGGACAAAGGTACGGCATCATATGCGGTCGTCAGCGTCACAGACTTTCATGAGTGACGATACGATTCCCAGAAGGAGTGGCATCATCAAGTCATGAAGAGGCCTCACTTAGCTGACTTCCAAATGATCGGTCCCCAGAGTCGACAATCCTCACGTCTGGACTCCCCTCAGATCCTCAGGACCGGAAAGGAACACCTCTGCAAGAATCTCGTCTGAGCGCAGATTTTCGTAGGGAACTGTGCCTGCTCAGCAGACAGGTTCGTCTACTACTTCTCCGCAACTATATCTAGGTGTGTACTCAAGCCCAGGTCCGGCTTCTCACTCACAGTAACATCCCTCTCCCACAGCAACACAGATAATCATATCAAACTGGAAATAAAATGCGGGAAATAAAATGCGGGAAGTAAAAATGCGATAAATAAACGCAACCCAACAAGCAAACATACACGCGCTAGGATTGACTCTCATAGGGAACCGAAGAACCAGAGATCATGATTGATTTTCCCCAGCAGAGTCGCCAGCTGTCGCTTGCGCGAAAATAAGGTGCCGGCATGACAGAAGAGTTGCCACCTTTCGTTATTTATCCCTCAGAGCGGGAAAGGAAACGATCGGAAAAACCTGACGAAAAAGGGTAAGACAAGGTCGTCGCAACCATTGTCTGGGTTCGGGAGTCGATTACACAAGGGGAAGGTATTAGTACCCCTCACGTCCGTCGTACTCGACGGGATCCTCGCTTGTTTGTTTACTTGGACGGGTTGGTTATAATCTATCTACCTATCAAGGCTGGCTGAAAAAGAAAAGAAAAATGACTCGGCAAAGCGTCGCACTTTATGCCTACGTATTCTCATCAGAGAATGAGAAATCAGAGTCAACGTAGTTCGGCCTACTACGGGTGAAGGTTGAAGGTTGCTCGCTAGGACGTCGCATCCTATGCCTACGTACTTCCACACAGTATGGAAGATCAGAGCAAACGTAGTTCGGGAAACTACGGGTTATCTCCTGAAAGAAGTGTTTTTTATTGTTTTTGCGATTTCAACCGCACTAGAGACTGTGACCTGAGAGTGAATGCATCGCATGTCACCCAAAGGGTACCATACTAAACATCCATCCTCAGATGGCTTAAGGCTCGTAACGTACGAAAGAAATCATTCATGATTACTGTACTTTAAACTGCTTTGAGATGAGAAGAGAACAGGCCCAACTAGGAGGGAGACTATCAAGTCCTACTGTTGTCATGCCATGGATTCATCCTATGGTTGAGGTTTGAACAGGGTACTCCTAGAAGTTGTCATGCATAGGTTTCAACCTAAAAGTCTATCATCAAATCCTCATCAGAGGAAATGAGAGTCCTAAGGGATCATGGCAATGATACACCAAAACAGACAAAAGCATCAGCTTTAACAGTAAAATGCATGCAATGCAAGTGAGGGAGGAAATGTGTGTGGGGCTTCAGCCTCCACAAGCTCATCTCAACCTCAAGCCAGTCATGAAATAACAGTAATCATACTGAAAGAATAAACAACATGCTATCAAGCAATGAACAGATAAAAGAAAGGAAGTGCCATCAGGCAAACAAACCACATGCTTGAGAAAGAAAGAATTTACATCTACTCTCTAATCCTAACCCTAACAAAATCCTGATCAAATCTAATCAAAGCCCTAAGCAAGAGAAAACAATCCCAGTCTTCAAGCTTCAGAACAAGCTTACCAAAGAAAGGGAGCTAAGTAAGCAGACTCATAGTGTCTTCCTCAGGAAAGCACTAGGAGGTGTATACTCAGGAATCATATCCTATGTGGCTCGACCACTGTGATCAGTTTACATTCCTCCTCAGGAGAAACTAAACTCACAAGCAGGCTCCAACATCACTGGATATTTAGGAAATCCTATCTGAACTAGTGGAACTAAATGAACAGACTCATAGGACCTTCCTCAGGAAAGTACTAGGAGGCTTCCACTTAGGAGTTGTATCCTATGTGGCTCAACAACTGTGATCAGTTTACATTCCTCCTCAGGAGAAATTAAACTCACAAGTTGGCTCCAACATCATTGGATACTTAAGAAATCCTAGATAAACTAATGGAACTAAGTGAATAGACCCATAGGACCTTCCTCAGGAAAGTACTAGGAGGCTTCCACTTAGGAATTGTATCCCATGTGGCTCAACAACTGTGATCAGTTTACATTCCTCCTCAGGAGAAATTAAACTCACAAGTTGGCTCCAACATCATTGGATACTTAAGAAAGAGGTGAGAAGAAAGAATGAAAGTCATTCATAGTGCCTTCCTCAGGAAAGTACCATGAACTTCCTTCAAACTTCAGGATCTCAAACCTCACAAACAGGGAACAATCCAAGCTCTGGGTCTCTGAGTCTTGATCTGCAATCTTCTCTTCATCATGCTCTCCAACAAGATCTTCAAAACAAACTAAGCCCCACAACAAATTCCCCAAAATAAACCCCAGAGATAGACAAATAACCACAGAATAGACAAAATCATCAGTCAACTTCAGAAAATACCAAAAAATACTAAAACAAGGGGGAAAATTCTACCAATTATTCACAAGGGTCTACAACATATACCCATAACATCCCCATATGCCTCTACCCAAAAATCAAGACAAAACTATCTAAAGAAAATGAATTTCCTTACCTATGCATAACATAAACCCTAATTAGGATACCCTAATGCTAACCTAACTAAACTAATCAAATTTTAATCTAAAAATCAAGAATTAAATCCTATGGGGAACTATGATTCAACATCTAATCACACCAAAAAGAATGAATTAAAAAGACTAAGGGAAAGTCCTAAAATAAATTCTACAAAATTGGATATCAAACTAAACATATTTAAAAGCTATCTAAATGAAAAATATGTTAAAAATATGAAACTAAAAATAAAATGGAAATTTTATTTATTTAATATTTTCTAGACATGATTATGAACATATGAAAAAACAAGTATTAAAAAATATTCATTTTTCTATTTTCTATGAATTTTATAAAAGACAAACAATAAAAGAAATTAAAAAAGAATTAAAGGGGATGGGGGGTGAAAACAGCAAAGCTCCCAGTTGATTCTCATGATGGGCCCAGAAAGGGGGGTGTGGATAGCAGAGGGCGCCTGGGCCCAATGGCTACCAAAAAAACAATTGGAAAATAAAAAGAAAAAGGACATGAGGACGATGTAAATAGCAAGGGTTTCTAGTTATTTCCAGTTTGGGCCGCTGGTGGGGGGTGTGGATAGCAGAGGGCTTAAGCCCAATCCCAACACCTTCAGTAATCTCACGCAAAGGGGGGGAGAGAACGAGTAAATGGGAGTATGCCTCAGCAATTCACCTTTGGGCTTGGCCCAACCGAAACCCTAACCCACACCCTCAAGACACAAAACCTATCTTCCTCTCCCACAATCTGAACACTGTTCATCTACTCAAACCAAACCCTAGCCGCTTCGTCTGCAACTCCAACTCTCAACCCTCACGAATCACTAACCAAATCCCAGAAACACAAAACCCTATTCAGAAAACCTTCTTCCTCACCTCAACAACATCACCCACGAAACTCAAGCCCTAAACGATAACCCTAAAATCAATGAGAAACAAACAGCAATGGAGGTGGTGAAAAGGAAACGCACCTGGAATAACGCAGCTGAGACGATGAGGTTTACGAAGTTCCTCGAAGGATGAGTTTGAAGAGCAACAATCTTTCTGGGAAAAAACTGAGGAAGACGAAGACCTTGGAAGCGCATGGATGATTTGGAGGGATGTCCTTAAGACGCAGTTGAAGAAATCTTGAAGATCCTGGGAGTATTGCGAAAGATTTACTTGAACGATCTGGAGAAGAGGATGGAAGGTCTTTCTGGGAAAACTGGAAATCGATTGAAGGCGTTGAAGGTCGCCGGAAAGATCCTTGAAGAACGATGAAGGTGAATGTGTTCTGGGCAATTGTTCTTGAGGAACGATGAAGACGGACGGTGATCTGGGCAATTGTTCTTGAGGAAAGATGAAGACGGACGGTGATCTGGGCAAGATGATGAAGTTTTCGGCGAAATGGTTGAGTTCTCCGGCGAGTGGTGATGAAGGTGGATGGAGGAAGATCGGAGAAGAACGGAAGGTTTCTGGAAATTCTGGACAGAAAGTTAGCTCCGGCGATGGTCGCGGTGGTCCGGTGACAGTTGGGGCTGCCGGCGGTGTGAGTTCAGGGCGGATGCATGGCCGCCGGTGGCTCTTCCGGCGATGGGTGCAGTGGAGACAAGTGTCTCAGTGGAGATCCTGCATGCAGGACGCGTGGCGTGCGAGGGGAGAGAGTGGAGAGGTAGTGGGGTCCACGTGTGGTAGAGTGAGGGAGTTCTGAGGTGTGAGGTGGGGCCTTCTCTGGGTACACGCATGGCGTGTCTTATATAGTGACAAGTGTCCCTTTTTTGGCCAAAAATAATGAAAAAAACTGAATAAAATGGATAAAAAACTGAATGGACTTTGGGCCTCCAACCTGCTGGGCCCACGAAATTGCTACCAATAACCCAAGAAAATCTGAATAAAACAAAACCTAATTACCACTAATCCAAACTTAAACCTACTTAATCCTAAAAACAATTAACTAAATGAAAATCCTAATTACAATTAACTATCCTAACAAATTCAATTAAATCTAAACAAAAGATTAAATTCTAATTAACCTAAAAATGATTAAAATCTAATTAAACCTATATTAATAAAACTTCTACTAATTTCTATAGAATTCCTATTAAAATTTAAAAAGCTATTAAAATCCTATTTAAAATCTACCACTTATTTAAAATTCTATTAAAATCTATTATTAATAAAAAGAAAAAACTATACTTTCCTATATTATCTAAAAACAATTAAAAACAACTTTAAAATCTATTATATTCTAAAAAATGATTTAAAAACTATTAAACCAATTAAAAACCTATTAAAAAAATATATAAAATTCTAAAAAAAATCTATAAAACTCTAGAAAAAGATTTAAGCTAATAAAAAATGTTAAAAATCTATTTAAATCCTAAAAATGATTAAAAGCCTATTTAAAATCCACAGAAGTCTATTAAGCCCTAAAAATGCAAACAGAGGCCAATAACCAACATAACAGAGCGTGCGACCAGATCAAATCAACCAGTAAACCCCTGGCATCAGAATATCCCGAAAACCACCATGCAGACTGAAAATCCCGAGAAGCGCACAATTTCCCGAAATAAAACCCTGATGACCTAGACTGGATCTGAAATATCTGATAGATGAAACCCAAACTGTAACTCTGATATCCTCTGTCTGTGCACAAATGTCATGCATCTGATGCGAACATGAATTTAAATCACGAGCCAGCTAGGAGAATCGGTTGGTCAAATTTTGGGGTGCAACAATGTGGCAATGTTCTGATCACACGATGGGATTACCAGTCAATGGATCCAATGTCTTCACGTGATGCCAGCTCAATTAATGAAGGCGACGTCGTTTTGGCTCAACTCAAAGTCAGAATTTCAAAATGAATCGTGGTTGTGCATGATGATTACCCAGTCAAGTCCCCAGCAAGATCCAACGCCTATGATGCTTCTTCTCCATTTAAAACTCAGTTTGAGGGGGAAAACACAGACGGTGGCGCCACCGTCTTCTCCGGCAGACCATCTTACACAGGTCAAGCAAAACTAACATACCATACATCATTCTCCTCAGAATTTAATGCTGATCATGAATATCTCATTAGAATCATCTAATTCCTTCTAAATTTCAAAACCCGATAGCACCTTCAAAAACGCACCTCAATCTTGATTCTCACCAAAGTCTAAATTAATGGCACGAATGTACTCATCGTCTCACACTGATCATCTTACACTATCCAAATGCAATTAACAGTCCAAGAATCACCTAATCCAAGGCTCAACAGAAATTGATCATCAACCTATTTTGTCTCTAATTCACCATTTTTTGATTTATAATCCAACTACACATCACCAGGATCCTAACCACCTATGAAATGCTATCTAACACTACATAAATTAAGCACAATCGTGAAATTCACCAACCTGTGTTTTGGCTCTTAACAGAAGCAATTCTTGCACTCTTCAGCCTCCAAGAAAGTGCAGATACACTCCAAATCACTTGATGAACACAATGAAATCTTCAATCGATCTTGATTTGCTCTTGAACTCAGAATCCGATTCTCACTTGCACCTCTGAAATTCCAACTTCAATCTCTGCTTCAGGCTTCAAACTTCACCAAAAAAAATGAACTGAATGCACTCATAGACTTATATAGGATGCATCTGAATGATCTAGATCCTTCTTAAAGGTTCAGAATGAGAAATTCAAATTTCAAATTCTCTTCAAAATATCATTCATGGAACTCATGATTTCTCCTCTATCATTCCTTCAGGAAACTTCCCTTGCACTCCTTGTGAGTTACTGAACTTGAATGGTGGGGATTCATCCCTTGTTTTCATCCTATGGCTTGGATTTGAGATGTGACTTCCTCATGAAGTAACAAAGCAAAAGGCCATGAAAATGAAATCAAAACTAAATTCTAATGATGTCATTGTTTCCAAAATGCAATTTCCATTCAAAAAATGCTATTACTTTGCCTTATTTGCACACATAACATTTATTTTGAATTTTTGATCCTTAATGCCCTTTAATTCTTCCTTTTTCAAAATTCCTTGAATCAAGTCTCTCCTTGAGCCATTTCAATGCCTCCTTGATACATGGTAAAAGTTAAAACCCCATTTTGAGAAACTTTCAAGTTGAACAAAACTTCATTTGAGATGTCTAAGTTGGTGAAAATGACCCATAACCAAAAATGACCCATAATCACAACTTCCCAAAATACCCTTGACTTGTCAAAGCCATAACTTGAGTTCTACAAATCTAATAATGGACTTCTAGCACTCTATGGAAAGCTATGAGAATAAGGAACAAAATTCATGTTGACCAAAAGTTCATAGGAATCATTCTTATAGGCCAAAAGTGTCATGCAAGTTGGGTAACTTTCAAGCTCCAAATTCACATGCCTCAGATGACTTGTAACTTGTCTGGCTCATAACTTGAGTTATATAAACCATATCAAGGACTTATAGTACTCAAATTAAATCTAAGATCATGCCCTACAACAATCATGTTGGGGTCAAGATGATATGAAGATCACATCTTGAGTTAAATAGTCTTGAAGTCAGGGGTCAAACCAAGGGATTTTACACTGTCAAGTCTTAGAAACCCTAGCCTGAAACTTCTCAAACTCTTCAATCATGATGAGTTGACCTTGGAATCATCCTTATAACATATCAATGTATCAATACATGATCACATGGCTCTTGAATTAAGTCTCAACCTCCTTCAAATCATCAGTTGACTTAGGGTTGACCCAGTCAAACCCTAATTGCACCACTCATGGCTGAGTCTTCTTAATCTTGCATAATGACCTGTCTAGGCCTCAAATTGATCTTCAAAACTTCTCATGAGCTCTCTCAAGACCTCAATTCCATCCTCATGGCCTCAGAATCATCTGATGGCTTTCCACAACTCTCAAGTTAGGAGACCTACACACTTGGCTTCAATCACTCTCTCTGAGGATCTTTTAACTTCTCTGACAAGGATATCAACCCTTGAACACTTGAATAAACTTCTTAGATAGCTTACCAGTCTTGTATAGCTCATAATTGGTAATCATACCTCTTGATCTCCTGCACCCATGTCAATGAAATGCAAACGATAGTGTTAATGTGAATGAAATGAAACATAAGCTAGGTAAGGAAATGTTGGTCAAATTTTGGGGTGCAACACTGGGTTAAATATTTTGATAGATTATTTCGACCAGTTTACCCTCATTTGGTGAAGGAATTCTGGATACATGCTTCTGTTTATCCAAAATTCATTTTATCTTCTGTTCTGGGAAAGGAGATCATAATAACTGAAGATCTCATCAGGAAACTCATAGGGTATGAGGAGATTGATGGAGTATGTCATCTGCCAGCTGGGCGTGTGGACATGGAGGAAGTTTATGAGGAAGTCATCACATCTGGACAGGCCTCTAACAAATTTAAGGATCTGAAGCCTGACTATAAAATCTGGACAAAGATTTTTCTGGGATGCATCCATCACAGAAAATCTACCAATTCTCCAGATTATGTGAACAATGAACAACTCTACTTCATGTATTGTTTAAGTCAGAGTACAAAGGTAGATCTTCCTTACATTCTCTTTATGCATCTGTGGAACCATATAAATGCTTCAAGAAAATCTATAAAAGATAAGGGACAGAAGATCAGAACATGGATTCCCTTTGGAAGATTGATTTCAGACATTCTGACAGAGAATGGTCTTGTAACTGCTCTGTATGAAGTTGGAGTTAAGGATGAACTTGAATCCATTGTTGGAAAACCACTAAATGCAAAGAGTCTTCAGAGGCTAAAAATTGTAGATGAACTCACAGCTGTACCCAAGAAGTTGAATATTTCTGAAATCAGTCAGAAGAGAATTCTTGTTGACAATTTTCCACTTTTTGGTGCTGAAGAACCAAGGGATATTATTGTGAGTTATATTGATTCATGCAAAGCAGATGGAACGCTTATTCCTGTAGATATTCTAAAAAGAGCAAGAGGATCAATGCCAGATGTATATAATGAGAACATGAGGAAAAGAAGTCAATCAGAAGCAGAAGAAGTTGCTGCTCAGAAGAAGCCAAAAGCTGCTGACAAGCCACAGAAGCAGATCAAGAGAAAAGCTTCTGGAAAAGTTCCCTATGTTCCTACCAAGCGTATCAAGACTAAAGGTACTAAATCATTTGTATCTTCTTTCTCTAAAATTGTTATAAATGAATCAACATTTAGTTCTATTCCTAAACCTCCTCCCACTCAAAAACAATCTATTCCTACTCCATCCCAAAAATCTGAACCATCAAAAATTCTTTCACCACAAAAATCATCTGATCCAATTTCCACTACTCCACTAAAAACTTCTGTTACTCCACCATCTGAACCAACAACAACAACATCAGCAAACCAAATTCCAACCCCTCAACCTACACAAACAGAACAACCTACACCACAACACCAACCAGAAATACAACAACCAGATACATCTGAACCCATACAATCTGATTCAGTTGCATCTGATCCAGTTGCATCTGATCTTGTTGCACCTGAACAAGTTGTTTCTGAACCACCTATCTCTGAACCACTTGTATCTGAACCTCCATCAAAACCTTCTGAAAATCAACCAGAACCAACCAATCCTCCTGAAACAAATATACCTGAGACAGAGGTTCTAAACGTTACACCTCTCAAGACTGTATTTGAAGTGTCTTCTACATCTTGTACCCCAACCACCTCCTCTAATTCCTCAGGATCTGATATCCATCTAGATATTCTTTCACCCCCCTCTCTCAGAACTTTTGAATCTAACCAACCAGATCTACCCATTTCTTCTGAAACTACCAATCCTGAACCCATTCCTGAACCAAAAACATATGAATTTGTTTCAGTTGTTTCTGCTAAACCTTTTCCATCTGATCCCCTTCCATGTGGACTTGATATTGACAACTTTTTTGATCAACCACCTCAATCAGCTTTTATTCTTTTTCTTATTAAGGAAAAACAATCTGCATTTGTTCCCTATTTTGACAACCCAAAAACTGTCATACCTTCCATTCGCAGAATCAAACCATTCTTTCATATCATGCCAGCCCAGAAGAAACCAGCATATCCTAGCCCTCTAATTATTATTTCTGAATTTGCCATTCCACCACCACCTCAACATAAGCCTTTCACTTTGGAAACCCTTCGGAAACCAAAATCTAGGTTGAATGTTGATAATTTATTTACAAGTTTTCTAAAAGAAATAAAGATGCATTTAGGCTCTGTTCAGAAGAGATGTCTGTAAACCATGGATGCAAATGAATCTGATGCTATCTGGAATAGCTTCATCAACAGATTCAATATTGTAGCCTCAAATCTGAAGAATGTATGTTTTGATGATGCGAAGCTCATATTTGCTGAGACTGCTAGAAGCTTGCTCTGGACTGTTAAAAGATCTGAACCATTGCTTCTTGAAGATGTTCCTTCATCCTCTGAAGTATGTGATACAGAAGTGGCTGCTGAATCTGCATCTGAAGAAAACCCTCTGGCTATGACTCTTGTAGAACATCCCTCTGGATCTATTGCTCCTGACTCTGCATCTCCTATGGAAATTGACTCTATTCTTGCTTCAGACTCTGCCCCACCTTCTTCATCTGAGGTCAAGAAAGAGTATCCAGATCTTGAAGATAAGATTGCAGTTCTGGAAGCTGGACAATCTGAGATTAAGTCATGGATGGCCAAGCAAGACCAGAAATCTGAAGACATGGCACAATGGATGTCCAAACAAGATCAGAAGAATGAAAACATGGCTAAGTGGATGACAAAACAAGAATAGTCCTCATCTAAGATCACTAACCTGTTGAAGATGATTCTGTCCAAACAAACTTAGTTTATTTTTTTCTGCATCTGATGTTTGTGCACATGTATTTATTTTATCTGATGTTTGTATGTTTTTTTTGCTTTGAATGAATGAATGACTCAGTGTTTTCTCTCCATGATTTATCTTTTCTGTATTTCCTTTTATTTGTCTTTTAAAAGTTTTTTTTACTTTTTGATTATGACAAGAAAGGGGGAGAAAATGGATCTGACTGTTCAAATAAACTCTACCTAAATGAAACTTCAGACATATCAATTTTAACTAACGTAAACTCTTAATGTTTCAGAACGTTTGATAAATTTGACATATTCGTTAAAAGAAACTCTAAGACTCCCAGATCATATTTTACCTATCAGACTCTGACTTTGAAACATGCAAGATCTAATGTTTGGAACATTCAGGCTCTGATTCTGAAAAGAATACTCATGCAAAAAGGGAAGTTTCTATTCCTTATTAGTATTCAATTCAGGGGGAGATTCATCATCTCAGGGGGAGTTATAATTACTTTATTTTCTATTGAACGAAATTTCTTATGTTTTTGTCATCATCAAAAAGGGGGAGATTGTTAAAACACAGATTGGTTCTTAATAATATCTCTATGTTTTGATGATAACTCTTATGAAATTTTGTATTTAAGAATTATATACTCTAAAATTTGTTTGAGAATGTTTGCTGCAGATGTTAAAGTAAATATTACTCTAAAAGAAAATTAGATCTGAACATGAGAAATATACAAGGCTCTGAAGAGTCAGAAGCATCTCTTAGAAGATTCTGAACGTTGTCTCCAGAAGATTCTGAGCGCTGCCTCCAGAAGAATCTGAAGCAGAAGCTATAGAAGAATCTGAAGCAGAAGCCAGAAGCATCTGAAGCAATGAGGAATTCTGTATGAAGAGTTTCAAGCACAGTTACTTTAGAAGACTCTGCTGATAGTACTAACGCTGCCAGTACTGAGGATCTGATCCAAAACTCTGCTCTGAACATTTACACGCTGAAAGCACACTTGCTGCAAAGACTCTGATTCAGCAAACTCTGATGAACATCAGAAGGCTCTGACCAATCTAGACTCTGAAGATTCTTGCTGAAAATTGTTGAAGAAGAATTCAAAGATATGTCCGTTGGAATAACCAAACGACTCTTTCCTTATTTATGCTAGACACAAGAACACAGACAAAAAGGATTTTTCTGTGCATTCTTCTTCTAGAAAAGGTCATGTGATGTGAAGATAAAAAGGCTCAGACCTTTTTGGTACACATCTCTCAACGTGAAAGACTTCATGGACCTCTGTGCCTATAAAAGCAAGACTCCATTCATCTTCTTCAGTTGACGAAATACTTGAAAGAATTCATTACAAGCTCTCATAAAACTTATACATTCTTGTTGAACTTATTTCATTGTTCTTCATCTTAAGTGAAAAATCACAGTTGTGATAAAGCTTTATTAGAAGCATTTTAACACTTGTATTTATTATTACATTTGATTGTAAGAGAACCTTAAGAAGATCCAGTTAGGATCAGTAGTTCTTAAGAAGACTTTGAACAGTTGTTCTTAGTGCTTACTATTGTAATCAGTTGATTAAATAATGGATTAAGTCCTTGTTTGAGAAAGGAAAATCACTCTTGATAGGGTGGACTGGAGTAGTTGAGTTCAACGAACCAGGACAAAAATCCTTGAGTATTTATTTCTAAGTTTTATCTTCATACTTATTCAACCCCCCCCCCCCCCCCTTCTAAGTATTTTCTAACCTTCACTTCCTTTGTTCCAAGGGAGGTGTTTTTAAACTAGGAGGTATTAGTGTCATACCCAAAATTTTGACCCCTTAGATATTCATCATCATTTTAGGATCATATTCATTGATTATCTAACCATAACCCATTTCAAGTTTTTTTCTTTGTTAAGTTACAGGTGAACCAGGGTTCTGTACAGTCGGAAATCGAGGTTTCAATGATTTAATCAATCAGGGTGTTGGATTGTTTCTCCATAAAACAAGTCTCAACTTCATCAAATATACTACATTGGGTCAAGCATAAATCCAATTTGAAGTTGTCACACAAAGATCAGGAACAGTGCAATTCAGAATCCCTGATTAGGGTTTTTGATCAGGAAAGTTAACTGTGGTTTGAGTTTTGATTTTAAAGGTGTTCCAATGATGGAATTATGGTCCATCAAGCTCATATGACTTGTTCAAGTCCCCTCAATATGTTTCAAAGTCTCAAAAGGTCCAGAGCATCAACAGTCGACTCGGTAGTCACCGATCGATCGTTTGGTTGACCGAAAAGTCAACTCTTCACTCATAAGGAATTTGACCTCAAGATGTGAATAAAAAATGTTCCTAATGACATATTGCATCTTCCCATAAAATTTCATGACCATTGGATCAAGGGTTGAGGAGTAATCGCAAAAGTCGGGAATTAGGGTTTTGAAAGGGGCAAGACCATAACTCCTTAACCACACATCCAATTGAGTTGGTTCAAAGCTCATTGGAAATCTCTTGACAAGTCCTACAAAAGTCCCAAAGTGGTCCATGATCAGAAAATTCATAGATTTGGAGTTATGATCAAATTCATTACAAGAAGGGAAAATAACTTGAGAAAATTTCACTTTTAGGCTTGTTTTTCAACAACTTTGAGAGGTCATTTGGCCAAGTTCCTTTGGGAATATGAAACTCATGAAAACATGAAAGTTGTAGATCTACATGAGGGCTTTCCAAATTATGGTAGAACTCCTCCATAGCCCTTATGAGCTGAGAGTTATGAATTTAACAAGATGGTGTTTTAACACTTGAGTCACCATTTCAACTTTTTCCCAAATCAAATTTTCAACAACTTGGACTATTCTCAGCCCTTGGATCATATTTTTATCTGATATTTAGAGGATTTGAAAAGGAGAAATGCAGCAAATGAAGAAGTTTGGCAAAGCTTGCAAGTTGCAAGCAAGTGGGAGTATTTTATTCATATAATAGGAAAGAGAAACCTTTTGCCACTTGCACTTGTAGCTGCAGTTCCCTATCTGCCCAGCCACTCTAATCACCATTATGTCATCAATACAACTTGAACAATATATCAGTTGAGGCAAGGAGTTGAACCTTACAGCTGCACCAAACCCTCAAGCAAGGGTTTCCTTTTCAAAATCCCTCCAAAAGTGTCAAACTTCAAATCTGTCCTCAATCTTCATTTCCCTATAAATAGAGGCTCCCTCTATGTCATTTTAACACCAGAGCCATCCTAAACCCGAGGAAACTCACAGCTCTCTCTCTTTCCCCCTTGGCTTGAAAGTGAAGAAATTCACAAAATCTTCACTTTTCACCACTTTGCATTTTTCAGACCAGATCTTGTTCCAAGCATTCAAACACTTAAAAGACCATACACACACCCTTAAAATCATCATTTGAAGCTGTTCCCACCATTGGTTTCCTCAAAAAACCTTTGGATCAAAAAGTCAACTGTCCACACACCATAGTTTGACTTTTGTGCTTGAAATGAGCCAAATCACTACAAAGACCATTTCCTACCACCATGACACTTGGAACACCTTACATCCATGATATGTTAGCTGTTTAAAGTCTCAAAAAATAGCTGGAAGTTCATTTGTTCAAACTGTCCACAAAAGTGCATTCTTTCTTCAAGAGGAAGCAACTCCACAAGCTAGTTCAAAAGGAAGGCTTTCTTGATTTTGGCAGCTAGACTACAAGAGGTATGCAATCTTGAACATTATCATTATTGTGCATCATGTATGTGTGGTTTTTGTTGTGACATGGTCATGTTAGTTTGTCAATTAAACTGTCAAACATAGGAAGCCTAGGTTTATTGGTATAAACTCAAACATTGTCATGTTTGGTATTTCACATTTATGAACTTTAGATGTTGTCCCTACTTGGACCTGTTTAGCATGGTTGGCATTATGACTATATTTTAAAGTTCTGTTTAAGGCTGCTGCTAGCTGTGTGTGTGAACATATCAGTCCTTATTGACATACCTTTGAGTCTGCTGACTCTTCTTCTTGAGATGCTGCAGGCCTGATTCTGCTTTCACCTAGTGTTTATATGGTTTCCTTAAAGCTAACTTCAGGCCTAGGTTTGGTGCTCTCTAACCTTAGAAATGTTGTTTTCTGTTGTGAACTCAACTTAGTGAATACTTGGAGTGGTCTAGCATTTGGTGATAAGTTTATGTTTTTGTCCTTAAAGTTTATGCATAGGACTGCCAATTAGAGCTTGCTTCATGGACTGTCACTGTTGGGGCTGTTTAACTCAGGCCAGGTTTTTGACTTTTGTTTGATCAAGTGTTTTATATGTTGTCAAGGATCTTTACTATGGATGTCTACCAAGGCCTGTTTGTATTTAGTGTTGTTATTTGATAGATCTAGGTGGTTTGTTTGGGCCTGAATCATGTTTTTTTAGGTCTGTTCAGATTTCTTTATATTGGATGTCACAAATTTGGAGCATGTCTCTTAGTATGTAGTTAGTTTTGGTGATGATCAAGAGGGTATGAGACTGGTGTCATCAAGTCTTGGAAATATTATGCATCAGAGTGTGCTAATTCATGAGGACAGTTTTCAAGTAGTCTAGGTAGGGTTTAGTTTAGTGTGTAGGCAGGTGTCTCTGCGCATTGCTGGTTTAGTTTATTGAGAGGTTGCTGTCATGTGTGACAAGACTAAGTTTCAGGGGTGGATAGTATTGTGCTTTGCTCTTTTACTTAGTTTACTGTCTAATCTGTTGAGGGGCAGACCAACCAAGATTTCCCACCAGAACCTTATTGAATCCTATGATGTTTGATGTGGAGGAAGACCATGTCTGGACCTGTTTGTGTTGGCATTTTTATTTGTGGTTAAGTCCATCATTTTGGTAACTATCAATGTATTGTGGATCTTCTATGATTTGCTTGTGATATCATTGGCCTTTTGATTCAAAAGCTTGTGTTAAGATTCTTTTGAAAAACTAACTTTTCCCTTGAAACTCATCACAAGTGTTTTGGATTTAGAATCGGAACAACCCCTTGATTGTATACAGCTAGGTTGATCTAGGATCTTCAAAATGAATTTCAAGCCTCATTAATTATGTTGCCTCACCAAAAGACTTTTAAGCCTTGACTGTTACTTTTGGATCATAAGTGGAATTCCTCAGTGAATGTTTAATTACTACCAAAACTGCTTAGCTTATGATATGCATTATGGACTATTTGGTTAAAGTTTGATGTTGGAAGGATTGATATATTTCACATGGTTCCATTTACTGTTGAACTGTGTTTTTGTGTTGGAAAACTTTCAATAATGTTGGTTGAACCAATTCCTCATGGTTAAACATCTCTATGAGGACTGTCACCAGAACCTTATTTTAAGGTTACTGTTTGGTATGATGGGTGTTGGCTGCTGTTTAAGCTGTGTTTTATGCCAAACCTTTTAAGGCATTATGCTTTGGTTCTGTCAGTTTCTTTTCAAGGCTTGATAACCTCGGATGCCATCAGGCTCAACCTTATGTGTTGAGTTCTCAATCTGTCGCAGTTGAGGTTATTAAACATTGCATTGTCATCAAGTCACTTGTTTTAACATTGTTTAGATGCCAAGTCCACCTTAAACCAATTTCATTAAAATTGCAACTTGATGGTCATCTTTGGATTTAGTGAGAAGCTGAGATTATATTTTGAGTTTAATCCATGAGTATTATATTTCAAGCTTGTACAAACTTTTGTTGGATCTTAAACTCATATATTTTGACCACTTGAACTCAAAATGCATTTTTAAACTTCATTATGAATTTTTCTTCGAATTTTTCTATGTGTACATTATTTTGAAAAACCAACTGCACCATCATGATCCTCATGAAATTTCAAGTGGAATGGACTTTTATTTTGCTAAAATTGGTTAAGATTTGACGAAGTTAGGATCAAAATGCATTGTTGAATTTCACTTGCCTTTGCATTGTTCTTTGCCCAGGAATTTGCTTTGTTTAAGCATGTATCTTTATTGGGGTGGCATAATACACGGACGTATCGCCACCCCAGTGGTTACACACTAGCCCTTAAGTCACCTTGCACTGCCAAGACCTGTGTTCGAGCCTCAGTGAGGCCATTTTTATTAAATTTGTGATTCTTTCCTTGTTTTATCATTTTCTTCTCCTTTTCCATTTGGTTAACACGCACACAGTTGGCTGATTTGGTTAAGTTTTGAGTTTGTGAGCATGAGGGCGTGGGTTCAACACTCTCCTTGACCATTCCATTTATTTTTATCACTCATTTGTTTATATTTTCTTCACAAAATTCAAAATTTCATAACTTTCTCATGCTTCATTATTTTTGATCCGTTCTTTTTGCAAAATGCTCTTAATCTTGTCTAGTTTCACATGTTGAGAAAATATTTCAAAGATGTTCATGTTTGTAATACTTTTCACACACTTGAAATTGTTCCCTTTTAAGGTTCTTTACCTTGTTTCTTGTTGAAACCTTTTTAATGCTTGAATTATCTTGTGACATTGTGTTTACATATGATATCCTTCACCATTTATCTATTATCCTAGCCTTAGAATTTGAGTCTCCGTGCTCACTTTTAGCGTCCCTCCGCGGACATCCTTTACCCTTTATCCTAACCTTAGGATTTGAGTCGCCGTACTCGCTTTTAGCGTCCCGCCGTGGACATCCTTTATCACAATAATCTCAACTTAGAATAGGAGTCGCCGCACTCCATGTAAGTACTTCCTTATGAATGCTTACATCCCTTCGGAACCTTGACCACAGTCAAAAGTTCCTCACCCCTAGCAAGGGGAACTACGGTTGCTCTGATTCCATTCCCGTCAGGATACGTAGACAACAGATGCGATGTCTTAGCGAGCATACTTAGTGTATTTTTTAGATCTTTACCTTAGCACCTTTTCCTTTAGCAAGCAAACTTTAGCAAACACAAATATTAACAAGAGGTTCCTGTAGAGTACTACAGATGTTTAGGATGTGAAATACCTACCCTAGGCATAACCAACCCCCAAACCTTTAGATCTCTCTTTGCTTAGTTTTAGGCCTTGCCTTTTGCTTTGAATTTTAAAAGGTTTTTCTTTCTTTAAACCTTTCCTTTTTGGATAAATTAAAGTCCGGTTGTGAATTTAAGAATTAAGATTCAAGTTAATTCAATAGCTTGGTATCACGATTCTCACCGCAACAATTAGGATCTGACCATCTTTAACTAACAAATCAAAAATTTCTTCACATTTCATAATGTCAAAAGAGTAAGTTCTACTGGCTAACTTCTCATTTTTGTTAGCTTCGACAAGATTTTTTCCGTTAGATGGTTTCAATAATTTACAGACATATGGTGGCTCTGGCTTCAATTCAGCTACATTGACCTTACCTTCTTCTGAATGTTCATCACCTACATCAGAGACATATTTGTCTGCATCAACGTTAGTGAATTTATCTTTTTTGTGGTATTTACTAGTTCTAGCTTTCTCAGTTGTTAGGCCTTTGACCTAGCGAACCCTATCTGCAAACTGTGCCATGTCCTTTAAATACTGTGCCACCTACGGCCATCTCGACTAACTCATGTTCGGTTACTTGTGTAAAACACCTGGCTTTAAGGAGTCTACACATATTTAGATAGTCTTCTATTGACTCAAAAACCTTTCCTTTAATACTTGCTAACTCTTTTAAACTAATTTTTGACTGTCCTATATAAAATTGCTCATGAAATATCCTTTCTAACTAGCTCCATGTTTTGACAGATTGGGGAGGGAGAGTCATAAACTAAGTAAAAGCGTTCTTATTCAACGAACTTAGGAAGTATTTTAGTTTTAGACTCTCATTATTTGCTAAGTCGCCCGCCTCTGTTTGACATCGAGTGACATGTTCCACTATCGACTCATTCTTGTCTCCAGCGAACTTAGTGAACTTTGGGACCTTTAAACCCTTAGGCAATTCTGACTGTTGAACATAGTCAAATAGTGGGGAAATAAAGTTTGGTTGGTGAAGCCCTACATTAAAGCCATTTTGGGCCAAAATTTGTTCGACCATATTTGTTACGTTATTTTGTCCTGCAAGGTTGTTTCGCTAGACCTGCCTAAGAACTTGATGAATCTAACACCCTTCTTAATCCCGCAGAATATATATAAATAATCAGAGTAAACCATCATGCATTCACAAAAAGGGTGTCATACATAATTTTCAAAACATCAAAAACCACCTGTCATGCTCATTAACACTTTAATAAATAATCATACTTTTCAAGGTTTCGCTTCGCATGTAGCAACAGATTTAATTTAATCATAATTGACATAATGAAAGTCTCATACTCATCTCATTCATAATCAATACTTAGGCATAAAAGCCAATATTCCACATAATTCAAATAAACATAATGACATATAGAAGAGTACATAATGTATCTCTCAAACATAAATCGAAACGATCCCAATGTTACATGATCAGAGCACGACTCGACCCAACATAAATAAATACACTAAGGAAGCTATTCCAAAAGCTACCTCGTGCTAGAAGCAACTCTACTCCTTGGTACCCGAGCGATGTTGTATAAAATATCATTCCAACAGAAGGGTGAGAATTCACATAATTATCAAAATTATAAGATAATATATAATTTAAGGCAAACAAGTATAATCACAATTATTCTCACACTTCAAAAGTTTCATCAACAAAATATCACTCAAGTAACCATACCATTCACAAGTATATACACACAATCCATAATTTCACCAATTTCAACAATTCACATAGATATACATAATCTCATAGCGCAAACATATACAAAATGAGACTCAATACAAAACTCAATGCAAGACTCAATGCAACTCATTCCATGTGGTACCAACACTTGTTATTATTTTTTGGTTTTTACCGGGTCCGTCCCCTAGACCAATAACAAACAAAAGCCCGTCCCATAGGCTTTCAAACCCCACTCTAGGTTTGGGACAAGTCACCAGTCTCCACAAAACTAGCAAGCATTGCCTCTTGACAACAAATGATGTGTATGAAATCAAAAACCATATGCACTTAAGACCGTTCTTGCATCTTAATCCCATACATTCTCAAATAATTCATCACACAAGAATTATAACATGATTTCACACACAACACATTTTTATCAATCATTCTCACACAATTCATTTTCAATGGTATACAACGCATTTTACAATACAATCACAACGGTATTATCATTACAACAAGCAATAAATATCATCAATTTCATTTTTTCACACACCAAAATATACTTATACAAGCATACACGCAAGTATTCGATAAATTATCCATAAATAATTTCACAACCGGCAACAACAGTGCAACAATTCAATAATAAAACATATACACAATTGACTTCCCAAACATATTAGATATAAAAATATTTGTCAAACAATTATATTATCTATACTATGTTATAGATCTATTCATTAGCTTTCCAACGCTTCGAACGGGGACTAAAGCCAACTTACGGATCAAAAGTTATGGCCAGAATCGTCGAAATAGAAATTTTACCAATACACAGCCTTGAGTCGACCGCTGGTTGACGCATGGGAAGCTGAAACAAAATCCAGAAAAAATGCAATCAGTATGAGTCGACCGCTGCGATGTATGAGTCGACGCAAACAGCGCAGAACGCAGAATTTTCTGCGTTTTCCGCCGTTGGAGGCCTTCCGGACCTCCAATTTCAATTCCGTAAAAAGCCCCAGTTCCAGAATTTGAAATCCTATCATTATATGACTGTTATAACAGTCCACAACACATATTTAAATATCATATCATCATATATCATGTAATCATAAATTTCAAAACCATGGAAATTAGGGATTTCTATCCTAAATATGATACTACTCATCATACACTATCATACAATCCCAATAATCATGTAAAAACCCACCCTTACCTTAGTTTCTGATGATTTCTTGAGCTCCCTCTCTTGGTTCTTCTTCTTCTCCACCCTTCCTTCTCTCTATCCTCTTTCTTTCTCTTTACCAACTTTCTATCTTTCTATTCTCTTTAAACTCTCACAACTTCTCAAAACCTAATAATTCCAAATGGGCTTACTAACCCATTTCTATTCACACACCCAATTAGGCCCAATTAATTAATCTAACAATTCTATATTATTCTTCCAAATAGAATATATCAAATAAATTAAATATTAAATTAAATCAATTATTTCAAATATGTCCAATAAATCTATTAATCCAAACAACTCAAATAAATCAAATAATTTATATAAATCTAATAAATCAATTAATTCATATAAATCAAATATTTCATATAAATTCAATAAATCAACTAATTCATTTAAATCAAATAATTCAAATAAATAAAATAAACTAGTTAATTCAATTAGGCACAAAATTGCACAATTAATCAATTAATTTAATTAAATAAATAATTACTAAAAATTGGGGTGTTACAACTCTCCCCCACTTAAAAGATTTTCGCCCTCGAAAATTACCTCAAACGAATAACTCAAGATAAGACTCCCTCATCTGACTCTCAAGCTCCCAAGTCACGTTTCCACCAGCTGGTCCTCCCCAAGTGACCTTCACCAAAGCGATCTCTTTACCACGAAGTTGCCTCAACTCTCGATCCTCTATCCGCATAGGCAATGTCTCCACAGTTAGGTTATCTCTTACATGCACATCATCTACTTGGACTACATGAGATGGATCCACAATGTATTTCCTCAACTGAGATACATGGAACACGTCATGGAGATTAGAAAGCGACGACAACAAAGCAACACGATAGGCTACCTCTCCTATCCTCTGCAAAATCTGATAAGGACCAATAAAACGCGACGTCAACTTATGCGACTTCAATGCTCTACCAACACCAGTTATCAGAGTAACTCGAAGAAACACATGATCTCCCTCTTGAAACTCAAGTGCTTTCCTCCTCTTGTCATGATAACTCTTTTGACGACTCTGAGAAATCTTCATCTTCTCTTGAATCATCTTAATCTCATCAATAGTCTGCTGGACTATCTCGGGTCCAATCATGGCACTCTCTTCCAACTCATACCAACACAATGGTGTCCTACACCACCTACCATACAATGGCTCAAATGGTGCCATTCCAATACTCGAATGAAAAATGTTGTTGTAAGTAAACTCAATCAAAGGTAAGTAGTTATCCCAAGCTCATCCTTTTTCCAACATACAAGCTCTCAATAGATCCTCAAGTGACTGAATCTTCCTCTTAGTTTATCCATCTGTCTGCGGATGATAAGTAGAACTCCAATGCAAGTTCGTACTCAAAGCACTTTCCAAACTTTCCCAAAATCTCGAAGTAAACCTCAGATCTCTGTCTGACACAATGCTAGACGGAATACCATGCAAATTGACATTCCTCTCAATGTACAGCTTCGCCAACTTATCCAATGGGTAATCCATTCGCATTGGAATAAAGTGAGCAGATTTCGTCAATATATCCACAACAACCCAAATAGCCTCATGATTACTCGGTGTTCTAGGTAAACCAGACATAAAATTCATCGATATGCTCTCCTATTTCCACTCAGGAATAGATAATAATTGCATCAAACTCGACGGTTTCTGATGCTCAACCTTCAACTTCTGACAAGTCAAACAAGAATACACAAGCTCGCCGATGTCTTTCTTCATACAAGGCCACCAAAATACCTTCCTCAAATCTTGATACATCTTAATAGCACCGGGATGAATACTCAATCCACTACGACGCCCTTCCTTAAGAATACTCTTTTTCAGCTCAACAATATCTGGAACACAAACTCTACCATAACATCTCATAATACCATTCTCATCAATCCGAAAATCACCACCTTGAACTTGATTGATCAGAGTCAACCGATCAACTAAACTCAAATCAGATTTCTAACCTTCTCTTATCTCGTCAAGAATGCCACTAGTAAGTCTCAACATACCTAGGCTAACTCCATAAGATGTCTCTTCACAAACCAAACTCATATCTCGAAATTGCTCAATCATCTCCAACTCTTTTACCATCATCATCAACATATGCAAAGATTTCCTACTCAATGCATCGACTACCACGTTTGCTTTACCCGGATGGTAATTAAAACTAAAATTATAATCCTTCAGAAGTTCTAACCATTTTCTTTGCCTTGCGTTCAATTCTTTCTGATCAAAGAGATACTTCAAACTCTTATGATCACTAAATACCTCAAATCTCGAACCAAACAAATAATGCCTTCAAAGCTTCAAGACAAATACAACAGCGGCCAACTCTAAGTCATGTGTCGGATAATTCCTCTCATGCACTTTAAGTTGCCTTGAAGCATAAGCTACAACTTGCTGATGTTGCATTAACACACCTCCCAAACCTATCAAAGAAGCATCACAATACACAACAAATGGTTCTTCCAGCTTTGGCAAAATCAAAACAGGAGTTGTCGTCAATCTTCTCTTAAGCTCTTGAAAACTTTCTTCACACTTTGCATCCCAAACAAAAGCTTGACCCTTCCTAGTCAACTGTGTCAATGAACACGATAACTTGGCAAATCCTTCAATAAATTTCCGATAATAACCTGCCAAACCAAGAAAACTTCTACTCTCAAAAACTGATTTCAGAGTCTCCCATTACGATACTGCTTCAACCTTCGACGGATCAACTGCAATACCTCTACTCGAAATCACGTGACCAAGGAAACTCACTTCCTTCAACCAAAACTCGCACTTAGAAAGTTTAGGATACAACTGCTTGTCTTTCAACACTGATAATACAATCCTCAGATGCTCAACATGATCCTCTTCACTCTTCAAATAGATTAAAATATCATCAATGAACACAACCACGAGCTTATCCAAATAAGGATGGAAAATCCTGTTTATGTACTCCATACATACACCTGGTGCATTAGTCACACCAAATTGCATCACAAAAAACTCAGAATGTCTATACCTTGTTCTAAAAGCAGTCTTATGATCCATCAAATCATAAATCCTTGGAAGTTGATACTTATTCTTGATAGTCACCTTGTTTAATTGTCAGTAATCCACACAAACCTCATATAACCTTCTTTCTTCTTAACCAACAAAACTAGTGCACCCTACGGTAACACACTCAGACGAATAAACCTCTTCTCAAGCAAATCTTCACATTGACTCTTCAACTCTTTCAATTCCGATGCGAACATACGATATGGAGCCATTGATACCAGACTAGTTCCAGGAACTAAGTCGATCAAAAACTCCATTTCATGTTTCGGCGGTAAATCACTTATCTCATCAGGTAAAAAATATTGGAAAATCACAAATAATTGGAAAACCACCAACTTCACCACTTTCATTAACACTCAAAGTTTCCATCAACATAAACATCTCAACACCATCCTGCACCAACTCACAAAAATAATTTGTAAGAACTTGGCTTAACTCCAAACTATTCACTGCACACACCATCTAAGCTCACAAGATAAGTCTATTCCAGCCAACATGATCTCGTCTACTATCAACAAGATATTAAGGGTGATCAGTTCTTCAATTTGTCAATAGACAACCAACAATCATAATGGGGCATAAACCATCTTTACCAAACTATAATAGTGTTTAAGAACACACTGAGCCACCACTCCACACTTGAAGCATCTTGGAGAAGCACAAGATTCTCCCCCACTTATGTCAATCCCACTCCTGCAAACAAGGGTTATAAAAATAAACGTGTACCGATAATGTTTTCACACACATGTCGCATACTAGGGCACAAACAACATTAGACAACCTGGCCAGATGGACTGACCTGCTCTGATACCACTAATGTAACACCCTTCTTAACCCCGTGGAATATATATAAATAATCAGAGTAAATAATCATTCATTCACAAAAAGGGTGTCACACATAATTTTCCAAACATCAAAAACCACATGTCATGCTCGTTAACACTTTAATAAATAATCATGTTTTTCAAGGTTTCACTTCGCATGTAGCAGCGGATTTAATTTAATCATAATTGACATAATGAAAGTCTCATACTCATCTCATTCATAATCAATACTTAGGCATAAAAGCCAATATTCCACATAATTCAAATAAACATAATGACATATAGAAGAGTACATAATGTATCTTTCAAACATAAATCGAAATGATCCCAGTGTTACATGATCAGAGCACGACTCGACCCAAAATAAATAAATACACTAAGCAAGCTATTCCAAAACCTACCTCGCGCTAGAAGCAACTCTACACCTTGGTACCTGAGCGATGTTGTATAAAACATCATTCCAACAGAAGGGTGAAAATTCATATAATTATCGAAATTATAAGATAATATATAATTTAAGGAAAACAAGTATAATCACAATTATTCTCACACTTCAAAAGTTTCATCAACAAAATATCACTCAAGTAACCATACCATTCACAAGTATATACAAACAATCCATAATTTCACCAATTTCAACAATTCACATAGATACATATAATATCATAGCGCAAACATATACAGAATGAGACTCAATGCAAAACTCAATGCAAGACTCAATGCAACTCATGCCATGTGGTACCAACACTTGTTATTATTTTTTGGTTTTTACATTTAAACCAGGTCCGTCCCCTAGACCAATAACAAACAAAATCCCGTCCCATAGGCTTTCAAACCCCACTCTAGGTTTGGGACAAGTCACTAGTCTCCACGAAACTAACAAGCATTGCCTCTTGACAACAAATGATGTGTATGCAATCAACAACCATATGCACTTAAGACTGTTCTCGCATCTTAATCCCATGCATTCTCAAATAATTCATCACATAATAATTATAACATGAATGCACACACAACACATTTTTATCAATCATTCTCACACAATTCATTTTCAATGGTATACAACGCATTTTACAATATAATCACAACGGTATTATCATTACAAAAATAAATAACTATCATGAATTTCATGTTGTTGTCGCTACTGCGAAAATCGGCGCCGGCTGAACAGAAGAGTCGCCACCGTGTGTTATTTATCCCAACAGAGGGAAAGGAAACGCTCAGAGTAAACCTACCGCAAAGACGGGAAAGGAATGGTCATCGCAACCAAATCCTGGATTCGGGAGTCGGTTACGCAAGGGGAAGGTATTAACACCCCTCACGTCCGTCGTACTCGACGGGATCCACACTTGTTTTCTAGTACGGATTGTTATTCTGTCTATTCTACAGGTCAAGGGTTAAAAGAAAATAAAATGACTCGGCAAAGTATCTCACTTTATGCCTACGTATTCCTGTCTGGAACGAGAAATCAGAGTCAACGTAGTTCGCCTACCTACGGGAAAGGAGGGGAAGGTTGCTCGCTAGGATATCGCATCCTATGCCTACGTACTTTCATACAGCATGAAAGATCAGAGCAAACGTAGTTCGGGCTACGGAAGACACAGATTTGTCTGACTGTTTTTTATCCTTCTGAAAAAGGTTTTCTCCTGATTACGGGTCCAAGCGGACAAAAGTGACTCTTTGATTGGTTTACAGTCTTTTACGCAAGAACTGTCTTTTATTGATGTTTAACCTCTTATTGTATTTTTTGATTGTTTTGAGATAGAAGAGAAAGAACTCTAAAACCCTATGGTTAAAAAGGGAATCAAAACTACCCTAATGTTGGCATGCATGGATGAGAGCCTAATGTCTGTCATATTTCTCTCTTGCGCAGAGAGAAACAGAGATCCTAGGGGATAAACGGAAAAGAAGCAGCATATATATAGTAAAGCAGTAAAATGCATGAGATGCAGCAATACAAGCGAGGCAAGGGAGTCCCACTCAACCTCGAACCTAGAAAACAATAGGCAAAGTGAAACAACTTCACTTCAACCCTACGGGGAAAATTAACAAACAATACAGCAAAGAAAAGAAACCCCAAAACCAGCTCTGACAGCACACCAGCTCCAGCAGCAGCAGCTCTGAAAAATAGTAAACTCTGACAGTTGATAAACAGCAAAACAGTAGCATCTTCATTTGAACTCCAAAGTCAAACTCCCATGGTTTCCAAGCTACAACAAGCTTCCATCTCCAATAAATCACCAAGCTCAAGCAGGCACAGAATCTTAACCAGTTGACAGCATCAGACAGCAGATAGCTCCTAAACAGCAGTAAACCCTAGCTCTAACAGCTGCACAGTTTTGACATGAACAACCTTCATCTTTGTCAATATTTGATCTTAACCTCTATCTTCAATAGCTTCTTTCTTCAAGGCAAGCTCTCCTGAAGAGAATCACTTAGCAAGATGAGTTGAATGTTAAACAGTTCATTGACTACCAAAGGAAGCCTACAAACAGTTTAACATTATAGAAGAGTGGTTCTCTCAAAGTTCTACCTCTTAGGTAAGGCCACTTATCCATCCAAAGGAGGGAGGTGAATACCATAGAGGGACTTTATGTCATAGAGAGGAATGGAAGCACATGAAGCTATCCATGTTTGTACAAAACAATTCAGTCTATTCTAAGGCTTTGCTTAGTCCTATTATTTCCTATGTCTTCAATCAACACCTAGCTCAAACAATCTTCTATCTTCAAAATTTGATCTTCAATCTTCTCTTTTGATGTATTCATTCTCCACAAGCTCAAACCAAGCCCCATACCCCATATTAAAGCCCAAAGCCCAAGCAAACCAGTATAAACCCCAAGTGGGAACACCAAACAAACACTCCATTTGCAAAATATACTAAAAATAGTAAAATAGCAGTTAAAATTATAAGATTAATGCTAAGGGGATTTCTATATCTACCCTACATACCCTATATGTCCCATAACCTAATTCATGCTAAAAACCCCAAAATAAAATGTTAGAATGCACCGATGTTAAGTTTGAACCCTAATACTATCACCCTAATGTTCTCTAATCAAAACTAATCAAGATTAATCCACAAAAATGTGGAATAAATCTCTAAGGGAACCTAGACTTCTAATCTAGCTAGCACAAAAAGAATGGAATCAAAATACGAATTTAAATGACTAAACAAAATTCACCAAATAATATGTACAAACAAAATGAAAATAAAAAGCAATTAAATGTGAAAATTCACCAAAAAATAGAAAAAATGATTAAAATACTATTTTTATTTTCTTGTAATTTTCTTGAGACAATTACTAAAATAAGGGAAAAAGTCCCATGTTAAAATGATCATTTTTAGATTTTTTATGAATTATTTTGTAAACTATATACAAATGATAGAAAAAGAAATTCAATTAACATGAAAAAAAACAGGGGGGGTGGTAACAGCATTTATTTATACTTCAGGAATATATTGGGCCCAGGAGGGGGTGCTGATAGCACGCTGGGCCCATGTTTGTTCAGAAAAACAACACAAAAGAAAAAAAAAACCAGGGGGCGAATAGCATCCAATTCGCTTGGTATTCCATGCTGGGCCCCAGACTGGGGGTGTTAGTAGCAGACGGCCTAAGGCCCAGTATTAATCCAGAACAAAAACAAAACAAAAAAACCAATGGATCAGGGAGGGGCGAATAGCAACAAAACGCCTGGTTATCCCTGTTTGGGCCCCAAACGGGGGTGCGAATAGCAACTGCTAGGCCCAAACGAAGTTCACCCATGGGAGGAAGGGGGTGTTACGAGAAACAAAGGGAGTATGGATCAGCAATCTGAACTGGGCCTAGTGCCCGAGGCCACTCATCTTCACCCAGCAAAACTAAAACCCTAAAAACTCCTCTAACAATCCTCAATCCATGACTACTGTTCATCTTCTCTAAACGATACCCTAAACGGCGCTATTCCCATTCTCTGAACCTCTCTCAAATATGCAAACCAAATCACCAACGTTCTCAACACCATCACCAATCAATCCCTCAAAGCTCAGTTCAACAAACCCTAATCCCTAACAATCGCCTCACCAACCTCTGATATTCAACCTAAACACTAAGATTTACCCTAATCTTATTGTCCAACCTAACGCTTGAAACTACATCAAATCCAGATAAGCAACCCACACGCATGTTTACAAGTTCGAGGAAGAAGAAAAAGAACCTGGAGAGTCTGATGAAGACGGAGGTTCTGGGAAGAACTTCTTGAAGATTCTGGAGAGAGATCTTGAACGGATGAAGATCTAGGCGAACGTTCTTGGCGAAGACGCTTGCGGATTAACGATGCCCTTGATGTTTCTGGGGAATCTGGAGAAATCTGGAAGAAATCTGATGATGAAGATCTTGGATTCTCGGTGGCTTGATGAATATTGAGGAACCTTGAAGTTGGTGATGAAGCGGATCTGGAAATCGGTTGAAGGCGGTGGAAACCTGTTGAAGATTTTTGGAAAAAATGCTACGATTGTGGTGAATCGGTGAAGAATTGGTGATGGTTGATGAAGAACATGCAGATGTTCTTCGATAGTTCTGGAAAAATGATGAAGATTATGATGAAGTTTCCGGCGAGAATTGATGAAGATCGTTCGGAGGTGGATGGTGATTTCTGGAAAAATGGTGTTTCCGGTGAAGTTGCGGTGGTCCGGCGATGGTTAGGGCGGCCGGAGACGGTTACGGTGACCGGAGGTGGTTGGTTGGGGTGGCCGCCAGCATTTGCATGCCGGCCGGTGGGAATTCCGGCGAAGGGGGCAGGTGGCGCAGAGGGTGAGGGAGAGGATTACACGTGTGTGGGGAGTGAGAGGAGGGGGAGCCACGTGGGGAGGCTAGGTGGCAGATGCTGAGAGTGTGAGAGAATGAGGTGGAAGCCCTCCAAATACACGCGTGGCAGCGTATATATAGGACACGTGGCGTGTGGACCTTTGACTGGGCCTGATCTGGATACTGGCCCACTTGGATAATGACTCAAATTTATACACTAAACATGATTAATTGGTGATTATTTGACTCAAACTCTGATTAGGGCTAATTAACTAACAAAAACTTGAACTAATTAACTAAACAAAAATCTGATAATAAAACCCTAAAAATAAAACGAAAATTAAAAAACTAAAACCTAATTAATCTATCATTAACCTTAATTAATCCTAAAATGAAAATTAAAAATAAAATCCTAATTAATAGAAAAACATTTAATATCTAAAACTATTTTTAAAAAACCTAATTAAATCTGGAAAATCAATCTAAAAACAATTAATCCCTATTTTTAAAATCTAACCTATTAACATTTTTAAAAAAACAAATAAAATCTAATAAAATCTAAAAAAAACAATTAATCCTTATTTAAAAAATCTAAAAAAAACAATTAAATCTAATAAACTCTAAAAACAATAATATCTATATTCTTTTTTTTTTTAAGCTATTCTATTAAAGTTGAAAAAAAAACACTTAAAACTTAATAAAATCTAAAAACATTAAATTCCCTTTTTAAAAAACTACTCTCACTTAAGAAAAGATAGTATCTATTTATATCTATTTTGTTTTTAAAACTATTAAAGAGAAAATAATATCTAAAAAATCTAAAATCTAATAAATCTCTAAAAAAAGAAAAGAAAATTGATTTAAAACTCTAAAAATTATAAAAAAAATCTATTAAATCCAGAAAAATCCATTTAAATGCATTAAAAATCTAGAAAAATGACAGAAAAATCCTAAAAATGCCAGGAAGCCGATTAAACCGATTAAATCACAATTGCGCAACCATAGCGAAACCCGGGCACCGAGATGGCCTGAAGACACAGGGAACGAGCACCAATTCTCAACAGACTTTTATTTCAACCGGCCTGAACTGCCTGAAACACCAAGGGCTGCAATCCCGATAAAAATCAATCTGACTGAGGAAAATGCCATGTATGCAATATGCGAATGTGAATGCAAAATGCGTCGAAGCATAAACCAGATATGAGGACCGGTTGGTCAAATTTTAGGGTGCAACAGCTGCCCCTATTCAAGCGGCTTGGACCTGAAGGGTTGAAGAGCGAACAACCTTCAAACATTCAAAGGTAGAAGACGGTTGAATACAAAATAAACCCGAAAATTTGCCAACCGCAGAAATAAACTGCGCACTTGCTTGGGGAACACCATCCAGAGAACTGAATCCAATTATTATGGCAACAAACTGATCGATCACCTGACAAAGAGATTTGACTTTAGCCCCAGTTACCTGTGTGACACCACAGATAACAAACCCGAAGGTTAGATCAACATGCACTTAATCACTTCCCATCGTCTACTGATAGACGGAGACACCATCCCGCAGGAAAAAACCATAACCCATACTCACATTGTCTAAAGATAGACAGAAAGGTACCATCCCGAAGGAAAACCATAACCCATACTCACATCGTCTAAGGATAGACAGAAAGACTCCATCCCGAAGGAAAACCATACCCATACTCCCATTGTCTAAAGATAGACATGAAGACACCATCCCGAAGGAAAACCATATCCATACTCACATTGTCTAAGGATAGACAGAAAGACACCATCCCGAAGGAAAATAATAACCCATATTTACATTGTCTAAGGATAGACAGAAAGACACCATCCCGAAGGAAAACCATACCCATACTCACATTGTCTAAGGATAGACAGAAAGACACCATCCCGAAGGAAAACAATAACCCATATTTACATTGTCTAAGGATAGACAGAAAGACACCATCCCGAAGGAAAACCACACCCATACTCACATTGTCTAAGGATAGACAGAAAGACACCATCCCGAAGGAAAACCAATATCCATACTCACATTGTCTAAGGATAGACAGAAAGACACCATCCCGAAGGAAAACAATATCCATACTCACATTGTCTAAGGATAGTCAGAAAGGAACCATCCCGAAGGAAAACCATACCCATACTCCCATTGTCTAAAGATAGACAGAGAGACACCATCCCGAAGGAAAGCAATAACCCATACTCACATTGTCTAAGGATAGACAGAAAGGCACCATCCCGAAGGAAAACCATAACCCATACTCACATCATCTAAGGATAGACGGAGAGACACCATCCCGAAGGAAAAACATAACCATACTCACATTGTCTAAGGATAGACAGAAAGGCACCATCCCGAAGGAAAACAAATATCCATACTCACATCGTCTAAGGATAGACGGAGAGACACCATCCCGAAGGAAAACCATAACCATACTCACATTGTCTAAGGATAGACAGAAAGGCACCATCCCGAAGGAAAACAAATATCCATACTCACACTGTATAAGGATAGACAGAAAGACACCATCCCGAAGGAAAACCCGTCAGCGGAAAGAGAACCATATTCATCACCACCTATCAAATTTCAGAATCCTTTCGTCTACAGGAATTGATGGAAAGAACAATATCTTCAAAGGGGCCACATCATCAATAAGGATTGACAGGAAGAAAAACCACCTCCAAAGAGCCATGCCGTTGATAAGGATCAACAACTAGGAAAACCAAACATTCTTCGAAGAGCCTCGACGTCAATAAGGATCAACGGTCAGGAAAACCTTCTTGAAATGTCATCTCATCCAATAAACAGCAAGAACGCCGATATCTGAAAGATCGCCTTGAAACCTCTCGACGTCTAAGGATAGACGGAGAAAACCATATCCAAACTCACGACGTCTAATGATAGACGGAGAAGGCTCGCTGGGGGAAACTCGTCGTCAATGTGAATTGACGGGAAGAGAAGTCTGTCAATATCAGACGACTGATGAGTAGAGCATAACTGCTGTATGATTTGAGAATCGAACACCAAAGAGATGTCTGAATAAAGCTGCTGGATAAATGCCCCTGAACTGATTACAGAGTACTTCATGTTGCCACCGGAGGCTGATAGAAAAACTGGCTTATGCTTCGTATGCATATGCGTATGTTTGAATTTTTCTATGGCATAATGCTCCATATGGGATGGAAATGCTACGCATTTGAGGATGAGATACAAGTATGATGCAAATATGATGATATATGCAAATGAAAATGCAAGCGCGGGTCGCTGGAGAAGTTGGATACAGAAACCCGCTTCAACAAAATAAATGTTGAAGACAAAGCCACCTCCACTGGGGATAACCAGGCATCACAGAATTATTCCAGCAAAATAAATGCTGGAAAAGTGAAGCCCACTTCGCTGGGGAATAACCGAACGCGCCAAGCATGATTGGACTTATCTCAGAGATAGCTTACCCGTGCCAATGAAAATTGGACTTGCGCTGGGGAAAACAGACGGAGTCTTCCTGCGTACCAATGAATATTGGATTTGGAACTGATGCGCCACCACAGGTTGGGCCTTACAGTGATTGCCAATATGGATTGGGCTTCTTGAAAATTGCCAATAAGGATTGGGCTTCTTGAAAATTGCCAATAAGGATTGGGCTTTAGGCTATCCATGACAGATCATGTATAATTGACACTGAACAATACCCTGTCTGAATTCACAGTTTCTGATTGAAGGGTCAATAGATGGTAACACGACTTCCCGACATTCGAATCATACTTGGAGATTAGCTGAATCTGCTCGAATAGCTCTGAGTAGCTCTGATGACACGGAGAAAAACAATTCCTTCGCTTCTGATATGCCCCAGCTTGTGGGACCTTTGTGGGGATACTCCTCAACGGGAAATCTGAAAATATGTACCCTGATGGTCTGATATGAAATGCCCCAGCATTCTGAACCTCGGCAAAAGCTTCAAATCAAATGCCTCTTGAATAAAGAATAACTTCCGCACTCTTAGGATGGTCTGCCCCTGTCTGCAATGACTTTGCCCCTGATTGGTTGATTCAATGTAGTGCCTCTAGCTACGAGAGGTTTACCGAATCTCGACCTGATTGCCCCGGAATAACGACCTTGGATGGCTGACCTCACTGGGGATCACTTGATAATAGCTTGCCCCGGCTCTCGGAGCATTCGGGCATCCTGCATTCTATCCTGATCAGACTTTCCACTGTAGGAAACTTTCCTGCTGCCAAGCGCTTACTCGTAAGTAAAATCAGTTGTTCTACATAAAAGATATATTAATGCAATGCATATGACAGTTTTAACATCCAATCTGTTCACTGTAAAAATGGAAAAAAAACCGTTTATGACACATAATGCACAAATCATTTATCAAAATATCGACACAGTACCAACATGGTAAGAAGAACCCTTTTTAGGAGTCAGCTTCGACGCGATCTTTTACCGACGTATGCCTTCGAAACGACCCTGCTTCAATTAGGACTTTTGAAGGTTGTAACGTGGTCAGGTTCACGGTTTTGAAAGAAAGGATAAAGGCTCACAGTTTATTTTTAACCCACCCATTCTCCTTGATGTTCTCCGATCCTACGTTCGGCTAATTCGACCTTAGCGCTCACCTCTTAGAGGTTGAAAGATAGGAGTGATAGTTCGAGAAACTATGATTTTTTGGAGTGACAGCCACTCACTCTTCGTCTTTGACACTTGGGGTCACACGACTCGTATTTGCTTTGAGGATTTTTTCTTTTCTTTCCCTAACTTTTGCCTGGACTGACTCTTTTGAGTTTCTTTTGGTTTTCCAGTCCAGCGGGATGCCCTTATTTTTGCTTAAGTCGTTTGTTTTCAAGTTTTGACTTAGCAGGCTTTTGATTCTTTTTGCTTTCCACTTTTTTTTCGAACAAGTCGTGTGACACTGGTTGTCTGACTCTTTGGGGAATAATGTGACTGTGTCACTCCTGACGCTTAACCACTGTGGCCCTTTAGGCACGACCCATAGAGGTGTGATTGATCCTCGAACGGACACTCCTTTTGCAATTTGGACGCTCGGTCAAATTAGCCAACACCTACCCTGCCCTAGGTTGAGATTGAGGGCTTTCGTTTTCAGAAAGAACTCCTACTACTAGGCTCAAAGGGGTTGACAAGGGATTATCTTCCGTATGTCTCCGGTGTTTAGGGATTTGAAACAATGTCTGTACATCATCAGCAGGTTTTATTTCAAAGGCATACAATATCAGAAGCTTGCATGTCGTTCATTTTCGTCATCCTCCCCGGATTCCGCTTAACCAAGCATTGGATATCTGTAAAAATCAATTAGTGAACACGAATGGATTTAATCAAAACATGCATACTCATTTCATTATCGTCAATTGAATGAAAACAACAAGTTTTACAAACAAGATTGCAACTTAACAAGAAAGAAACTACAAACATAAAGAAATGACAAGATGAAACACAGGAAAACGTCAGTTTCCGAGAACCGGGCTTTCACATCTGACTTGCTGCTGGACCAGCCATCTTCGAAGTTGCCTATTGAAACCTTACTGCTTAAAATGGATGTCGGGTGAATTGCCTTTCTGACTTCAGTGGGCTCTGTCTAGCACGTGTCAGACCCTAAATTTGTCCTACCCTTTTGTATATATATTTTCGCATTTACTATTTCATGCCGTTTGGACACGTATCCACCCGTAATAGAGCCTTTTTTAAATCTCGATTATTTTGCCCAATGGGGGCGTAACACGTGGCTTGAGGGGGCATTTTGGTAAATTTTGTTTCCATATTTATTTTCCTATTTTTTGCAAATATTATCTTTTTGTTTATATTTTTTTTTTATTTTATCATTTATTTAATTTAATTAGGTGTAGAATTGTTTATTTGAATAATTTTTTTTTTTATTAGAAGTTAGATAGATACTTTTTTTTTAAGATTTAACATTAGAATTAAATTTCTTTTATTTAATATTTATCTTAATTAGAGTAGAATTTTATTTGTATTTTTTAAAAAAAAATAGTTCATTAAGTTTTCTAGTTTTTAGTAGACTTCTTTTATATGGTTATTGGAGCATTTTATTTATTTATTATTGATTAGATTATTGGTAGTTAATTATCTTTTCTTTTTTATTATTTATTTATTTAGATTAATATTAACTTTGTTAGATTTTTTTTGAAATTAATTAAAGTGTTTAGAATCATCATTTTTTTAGTTATTTATTATTTTATTAGATTATTAGTAATTAACTATCATCTTTTTGTTCATTTATTTATTCAGATTTAGTTTAATTTAATTAGGTTTTTTTAGATTTTTATTAGTTAATATTAGTTAGGTGTTGTTTTAACTTTTAAGTGTTAACATTTTAATAGTCTGTGTTTATTTAATTAAGTCAGTTTTTAACTCTTTCTCTTCTATTAATCCATAATTAATTAATTGGCAGTTTCAATGAGATCATTTGGTCCACTAGTCAAATCATGCAGGCCCATTAGGTCATGATTTCGCCACTTGTCAGCAGGCTATAAAGCCTAGTGTCTCCTGCATTAAAGGGACACGTTTCCCAAGCATTGAAACCCTAACCCTGCGGCCGCCACCTCACCTTCCCAAACCCTAAACCTAAAACCTAACCCTAAACCCTAGCTCACATGCAAACCCCTGTTCACTTCACCAGAGGAATTACCACAGATCATATCTAACCGGAACTCTTCGTCGGAAAATTCATAGTGTCACCAGGAAACTCATAGAATGTTCATATGTTCTTCGTGTTCTTATTTTTTCCAGAAAATCCAACGTGACATTCATCAAATTTGCCCTAAAAACTCATACGACCTCCATCTATACTTACTAAATATTCATCAAAAATTTCAGAAACGCTCAAACATTCACCGCCTTCATCGCTTTCTCTCCAGAAACGTTCATCAAATCTCCATTGAACCGTCCTCGTCTTCACATGCAACTCGGATCTACAAACGAATTTCCGGATCTGAACTCAAAGTTTACACATGAACCAAGCCCAGATCTACTTCAACCACACCTCTATCTTCAACGAACCTTCAAATCTTTGAAGTTTATCCACGATCTGGTTCCACTTGCATCCTATTCCGTGAAGCATCAGGCAACAACGTTAAGTTTCTTCGTAAATCTTCATCGTCGCGAACAACAGCTCCGAACTCCAACAAAACCCTCCGTCAGATCGTAACACTAGTTTAAAAATTGAAACCAGATTGGTTTGATTTCACTGTTGTGGTTTGATTTTGTTTTGTAGATGGTAATAGCATTTGAAGAAGACGAAAATGATTTCGAAAAGTTGGTTCTTATTCGTGGAAAGAAGTTTAGAGGACGGAGAAATGGAAGGTTGAGATCAGAGAGTTAGGAGACGGAGAGAGCCGAAGGGAACGGCGGCGGCTGTGAGAAGAGGATTAGGTTTTTTTTTATTGAGACCAATTGAGGAAGATGAGCGGATCCGGTTCGTTTCTTGGATGGGTCGATGGTTAGTGGGTCACAAGCCCAATATCATTTCACTGAACCATACCCCCGTGTATCCAATACCCCCCCGTTTCCTTATTATTTTTTGGCTGTATTTGATGTTGGGCCAAGCCCAACCAGAATTCCTGCTGAACTCCCATTACCCATTACTACACCCCCTTTGTTTTTACAATAATGTTGTAATTTATTTTTTTAAATATATTAAGTATTTTCAAACTTTTTTTTTCTTAGTTTACTTAAATTAATAAATTATTTTTTTAAAATTCATTTTCAAAACTATTATTTTCTATTTTTTTACTTAAACTTATTTTATTAAAATGTTTTCTTTTCAAATTCATTTTCAAAATTATTAGTTTTTCTAAGTCTTTATGCGAATTTATTTTTTTTTTACTAGAATAATTTCTTAAATTAAATCATGAGAAACTAAATCCTTGAAGTTTAGCACTTCTTGGATTTTTGGACAATCATTATTGAGGTGTACACCTTAAATAGTGTATTATTAGACTTCACATTTCTTAAAATACCCTATTTCCAGCAAAGAAATATCATAAGAATCTAGCATTCTGTGTGATATTTCCTTTGTTCGTCCAAACATTTTCAAATAAAAATGGTGTCGTCGAGATCTAGCATTTCGATGATACCCCAATTAATTGGTTGTGAGGCTTACGTCTCATTTATCAAATAATTGTCATTTCTCTTATTTTCAAATCCAATCTCGCATTCTTTTCTCTCGTACCACAAATTCTTCTCATACCTCATTTCACTTCAAATCATTTTCAAAACCATACTTTTCGATTCAATTCTCCAAAATATCTTTCTCGATCAAAACTCCGAAAGAAGGAGATACTTGGAATCTAGCATTCCTTGTGTCTTCGAGTGAATAATTCTCGAGGCACGCTCTTGAGTTGTTATTCACTCAACCTTTCGACTCTTTCAAATTCAATCATTTTCAAACATTCTCCTAAGTCGAATGCTCGTACGCATTCGCAACCATCGACATTTCGCAACCCATTTCATTCACGACTCCTCGTGGTTTTTGATATTAGGGGCACCCTCAGGGACTAATATCATTTCTCACAATCCTAACACTTGACACGTCGTCAAGTCGGTTCTATTTCCGATCAAATCTTCGACACGTCGTCGAGCTACTTCAAAACAACTTCCTGTTGGCCTCACATGCCATTCTTCGATTCGATCCTTTCACAAACATTTTTAAAACTTACGAAAGAGGGATATTCTCAGAATCTAGCATTCTTTGAGTATTCGAATGAGTAACTCTCGAGGTGCACCCTTGAGTTGTTATTAGTTTATTCTTTCGATTTCAAAACATCCAACTCTTTATCTTCAACTTATTCAGTCAATTCCCGAAAGAACTGAGTTCTTGGAATCTCGCATTCCTTGAATTCTTGAGTGACAAGCTCTTGAGGCGTGCTCTTGGGTTGCTTGTCAGTCACTCTTTTGTCTCATTCTCAAACTTCCAAACTATTCAACCTCATATTTTCGTGGTTGTTACCACGAACTACGGACACTTTGATTCTTCATTCTCGTCTGAATGTAAGATACGTAGGCACAAGATTGCGATGATCTTAGCGAGCACATTTCCCATTCTTTGCCCTATGCCACACTTCCATCTTTCTCCTTTTTTTCATCCACACTTGCCCATCCTTTCCCGTAGTCGAACTACGACGCTCTGATTTCTCATTCTCGTCCGAATGAGCATACGTAGGCACAAGGGCCCCAATCCTTGGCGAGCACCCTATCCTCTAACCACCCATCTCTCCTTTGTGTCTTTAACCTTTTAACCTACCAATTCAACCTTTAAACAACGAGAAGAAAAGCAAGTAAACCTAAACAACACTCCCCACAATTACCTTAAGAGGTTCCCGTCGAGTACGACGGACGTGAGGGGTGCTAATACCTTCCCCTCACGTAACCGACTCCCGAACCTAGAACATGGTTGCGACAACCTTGTTCCTATCTTTTCATTTCAAGAGGTTTTCTCGATATTTTCCTCTCCCGTTTATTCGGGAAAAATAAAGTTCGGTGGCGACTCTGTCGAACCGCATTTCCGCGCCTTTCGCGCGAGGATCGCGTTCTCCGAAATGTCTCCGTGATTTTTCGAGGTGCGACAGTTGGCGACTCTGCTGGGGACATTTTGCTCCATGAAAAGAGAGAGTCGAGCCTATCTTTTGGTTTGTGAGGAATGTTTGTTTTTTTTATTTGTTTTCTTTTTGTATTTGCTCTCTTGTGGATTTTATTTATGCTTGTTATCTTAGCCTGTCGGTTCTTGGGATGACATCATGAGTAAAGCTCTACACCCGAGCTTTGGTAAAAGCAGAGAGAACACATAGTTTAGAATTGGTAGTCGAGTAGTGTTAGTCACCAAGGATTCGCTCCTTGTATGCCTAGCATGAAAGCTCCTCCAGAGGAGACCTATTCGTAGATCTTGTTGTAACACAGCTAGCCTGTTGCACGACTTGATTAATGAAGGGTCCGTGATTCTGGGAACCTTTTGTTAGCACCAGTTTCGATATTGGTGGTCGTGTAATGTTAGTCTCCAAGGACTCGCTCCTTGTGCGCCTAGCATGAGGACCCCGCTCAGGAGAGACCTTATCGTCATTATCGTCGTAATGCAGCCAGCCTGTTGCGTGACGCTAATACGATTAGTGTCCGTGATCCTGGGAACCAAACGTAGAAACCATCCCGTAAGTGGGTTTATGGGTAGGATGTTTAGATCTTCCCGTATAGGTTGTACCTGTCAGTTTTTTGATCGGAAATTGTGGTTGTGTATCTGTTACAGTTATCAGCTCCAAAATTGTTTGATTGTGATATTGTGATCCTGGATCTTGTATCTTGCATTGCATCTTGCATATCATTTGCATTGCATTTCATATGTTGTGCATTTTGCATTTCCAGTCCTTCAACAGAATCTCATGTCTCCGTTCCTTCTTCCCCGGTAAATCAAGCTGATTCCTCGACACCAGTATGCAACTAGAGCCAATACGAGACGAATGATGGAGCAGATTCAGTAAGAGCAAGCCGCCTTCATGGAAGAGCTGGATTCTATGAAAGGAAAGATCGACCAGATCCTCGAAGCCATCCTCGCAGCCAGGAGAGAGGAAGAACAGCGTGAAGCCGCCGCTGTCGCCAACAACAATGGTCAAGGACAAGGGTCTACTGCCATCCCTTTGGTTCCAATTCCAAATTCTCATGGGATGCCGTTGAACTTCAACAACGCAATCGAAGGAAACACTTCTCAGTCAATCCCAGCGCCTGGAGTTACCGTTGGAGTTATCCCGCACGCCCAGCCTACTGCTGTGCAAATCCCAGTTCCTCATATCGAAGATACTTTGATGGATCAGTATGACGATGTTCAGAACTATCATGCTGCTATCCCCATTGCCAGTCCTGTTGCTGCTCAGGATTCTGAAGCCATGAAGATGTGCCGAGATCTAGCCGAGAAACTCCGAGCCATGGAAGGGCACAGTTCAAATTCCTTCAGTGCTTTGGAATTATGCTTGGTGCCTGATGTTGTCATTCCTCCCAAGTTCAAGGTGCCTGAGTTTTCGAAATACAAAGGTCTCAGTTGCCTAAACATTCATTTGAAGATGTATTGTCGCAAGATGGCTGCCTATGCCAGAGATGAAAAGCTCATGATCCATTTCTTCCAAGACAGCTTTTCTGGGGCATCACTCGAATGGTATATGCAGCTGGAACGTAACAGTGTGCGCACTTGGGCCGAGCTAGCCGATGCATTTGTCAAGCAGTATAAGTACAACACCGATCTTGCTCCAAATTGTACTCAGCTTCAGAGTATGACTCAGAAGGACAACGAATCCTTCAAGGAGTACGCACAACGATGGAGAGAGTTAACCGCAAGGGTTCATCCACCTCTTGTTGACCCTGAGCTGATTGACATTTTCATGGGTACCTTGCAAGGCCAGTACTACGAAAAGCTGATCGGTAGTGTCTCTGCTGGATTCTTTGACTTGGTGATCGTCGGTGAGAGAATTGAAGAAGGGCTGAAGAGTGGAAAGATCCCAGGAGGTTCCAACAACCAGGCCAATGCCAAGAAACCTTTCAATGGATACACGAAGAAGGAGGGCGAAACAAATGTCGTCTTTTTGCAGAAAGGGCAAGCTTCTCAACAAGCTACTGCTCTTATGCCTTATCAAGTTCCCTATTATCAATATCCGTATGTTGCTGCTGCGCAATATGCTCCAATGCCTTATCAGCCAGCTGTTCAAGCAGTGCAAGCTCAGATGCCACGGCAACAGGCTCCTCAGCAACAAGCCTACAACCAGCAGGGATATCAGTATCCTCCTCAGCAACAGCAAATGCAAGCAACTCAGCAACGACAAGGTACTCGCCCACAGCGTCCGCAGAGAACATGGAGACCAGATAGAGTCTTTGATCACCTGCCAATGAAATATGCTAGTATCTTTGCTCAGTTGATGGAGAAAAAGGCTATTGTTCCAAGAGATTTGGCTCCTCCAACCGTCATTCCTGCCGATTACGATGCAAATGCTCATTGTGAGTTTCATAAGGGCGCTCCAGGTCATACCATTGAGGACTGCAGAGCTTTCAAGCACATAATTCAAGACATGATCGACAGGGATGCTATCAACTTCAATGGAAAGTCTCCGAACATCATCAACGATCCGTTGCCATCGGCCAACTAGTGCCAATATCAAATCCAATCAAGTCAAGTCCATTCTCTGAAGAAGGCCGTCATGCTGCCATTTAATCTTACGCATTTCTTATATTTGTCTTTGTTTGTTTAAGTACTGTATGCTTTGAACAATTGCCATTCGTATTTGGTTTTTCATTAATGTACCGTTTATGCGTGTTTTGAATTGGTTATGTCGTATTCACTCATTTTCACTTATCACCGACACATTTATTTACTCCACTCTATTCACAGTTGTTTAACATGATTTGAGGGAGGATGATGAAAACGAGATACCCATAATTGCAAACTGTATGCTTTCAGACAGAATCTCGTCAATGATGTACAGGCATTGCTTCAATTCCCCAAACACTGGAGATATAAGGAGTTAATCCCTAGTAAACCACTTCGAGCCTAGAAGTAGCAGTTTCCTTCGGATATTCAAACCTTTACACTCAACCTGGGGCAGGGTAGTGTTCAGTTAATTCAACCCCACACTCGAATCAACAAAGCAAAATCCAGAAGACGGTTGTTCATCAATGACCCATGCTATGGCAGTTACAACAAAATTCAAAAAAAATATATCAGAAAAATCTGCTAAGTCAAACACCTCAGAGGGGACTTAGGCAAGATCAAGGCAATCCCGATGGATCTGACAAACAAAGTCAATTCATGCAAAAGTTAGGGATCAAAACCAAAGCAAAAGAGGACCCCGTAATCCTCAACAAAAATAAAAAAGGATTCAGTGGCCACCCAGATCAAAGGGGCACTGACATCCATATATAAAAAAAAAACAAAATAAGGTGACTGCCACGACAAGCAAACCTTGAATAATCAAGTCTATACCATTAAGACAAGTGTAGAATTAACTGAGCGTAGGACTGGAGATCATTAAGAAGAAGGGGTGGGTGCAAATCATATTTTGAGCCTAATAACCTTTTGTTTCATAACCATGAACCATACCAAGTTACAGCCCTCGAAAGACCTAATTGAGGCGGGGTTTATTCTGAAAGCATAACATCGCAAGGTTGCGTAACCTGACTCCTCACATGATTTCTAATCATCAACATTGGTGTCATTATTCTTGTTATATCTTTTACACCAATCAAAAGCAGCACAATGTTTGGGTTAACAGTCCATTCATCTCACTATCACGACACTCTCAATAAATGACACACTTTTTCAAACTTGCATCAAACTTTGCATTAATTATTACCATTTGTGGATGCACAATTTTAACTGCAAAACAGCGCTAGGTATCCAAAGATATTTCAGCAAGGGGCAATCAGGGAAGAATTTAACTTCTAGTGGCTGACACGAAGCAAGACTACCTCAGAACCCACAGGCTGGGGCAAATCATTCAAACAGCTCGAGCAGGGGCATATCATTACCATATTTCGACTGGGGCAGGACCAAGTTACCCTAATCATCAGGCAGAGCTGCAACCTTCTCTGAAGCAAATTCACGACAAACCACCAAGTACCCAGACTCGGGGCATCCGGAGCATCATCTTCTGCTTCAATCGTGACGTCTTCAACAAACAGCGTGTCGAGGAAGTCAATCCCTCCCACCACCCGAAGTCCAATCCGCATTGGCAACTACCAAAAGTCCACCACGCTGGCGTCTTCACATGCATTTCCAAATTACCCGTCTGCATCATACCCATTGCATTCGACCTCATAAGCATCTTACATCATATGCATACCAATCATATCATACTTCCCTAGCTCTTGCATCTCCGCGCGTCAGCATTTGCATTTGCATTTCCATTTATTATGGAACATCATTATCATCCAACATTCATATATGCAAGTCGAGGTCTAGGATCAATCTCGAAGACTTCCAAGACTGTCATCGTCCCGGTCAGGGGCATTCTCCGCAAGGCTATAGGTTTCTCCCATGGATTTTAACATCTTCAAAGAAATCATCGGCCCAGTCAGGGGCATCTTCCGCAAGATTGTGGGTTTGTCCCACGATTTTCAAGAGCTTCAAAGCAATCATCAGCCCAGTCAGGGGCAATCTTCTGCAATTGTGGGTCTCTCCCATCAAAATTCGAAGTTATTCAAAGCAAGATTCAGCCCAGGCAGAGGCATTTTTTTCAAAAACCATGGGCGTCTCTCATGACGTATTTCAACCTTGTGGTTGATCAAATCTTCGAATCAACATTCAGCCTAGTCAGGGGCATACCATTCAAGATCGGGGGTGTTCCCCACGAAGTTGTTCAACCTTTTGTTGGGAAAATCCAAGAAGCTCAGTACAAGATTCAACCCGAGCAGGGGCATCTTCAGCAAAACCGTGAGCGTTCCTCATGAAGTTATTCAACCTTTTGTTGAGCAAACCAAGACATCAATACAAGCTCAGTCCAGTCAGGGGCATCCCCTTCAGAATTCATGGGCGTAACCATGAAATCATTTCAACAATTACGAACTCCAAGCAAGTCAGTGGTCATCCCCACTGATTCATTTCAACCCAATCTTCCTCTTGGGTATTTCCCAATGAGTTGTATTCAGCAAACGTGACCGTTGTCAATTCCCTTACTATCATCCTTTTGGTGATAGTCGAACCTCGTCAGTTCAACCTAGCCTGCATCCTTTTGGTGTTGGTAAACTTCAAATCTGTGTTGTCCTATCATCCTTTTGGTGATAGCGGCCTGTTGGTGTGAGTTTCGCTCCGTCATCCTTTTGGTGAGGGGTCTATCATGGTCATTAATAATAGATTGTGTGATGTGTTTATTTGTGTTTCGCTCCGTCATCCTTTTGGTGGGGGGTCTATCATGGTCATTAATAATAGATTGTACGATGTATTTATTTGTGTTTCGCTCCGTCATCCTTTTGGTGGGGGGGTCTATCATGGTCATTAATGATAGATTGTGCGATGTGTTTATTTGTGTTTCGCTCCGTCATCCTTTTGGTGGGGGGTCTATCATGGTCATTAACGATAGATTGTGTGATTTTGTTTGTGTTTCGCTCCGTCATCCTTTTGGTGGGAGGTCTATCATAGTCATTAACGATAGATTGTGCGATTTTGTTTGTGTTTCGCTCCGTCATCCTTTAGGTGAGGGGTCTATCATGGTCATTAATGATAGATTGTGCGATTTGTGTTGTGTTTCGCTCCGTCATCCTTTAGGTGAGGGGTCTATCATAGTCATTAATGATAGATTGTGTGATGTGTTTATTTGTGTTTCGCTCTGTCATCCTTTTGGTGGTGGGTCTGGCATTTCGTCGATGTCAGATTGTGCGATGTGTGTTTGTGTTTGCCCTATCATCCTTTTGGTGGTAGTGGCTGGTGTGAGTTTCGCTCCGTCATCCTTTTGGTGGTGGGTCTGGCATTTCGTCGATGTCAGATTGGGCGATTGTGTTTTGCTCTACCGTCCTTTTGGTGGTAATAGCCGTGTTCTTTTCTTTCCATCATCCTTTTGGTGATGACGACCTTTTGCCTATTATTTACAGTTTACTCAGAGGTTTACCTCATCCAGCTTTTTCAACTCTCAAGCATCTCTCTTTCTTTCGGACAAATTCAGGGTCTTTTTATATCTAATTGACTTCTACCTCAGGAAAACGAACGCCGTAGCAGTTTATTTCCCTAGGTTTAAGCCTATTAGATAGGGGCATCTGTCATACCCTAAATTTGTCCTACCCTTTTGTATATATATTTTCGCATTTACTATTTCATGTCGTTTAGACACGTATCCATCCGTAATAGAGCCTTTTTTAAATCTCGATTATTTTGCCCAATGGGGGCGTAACACGTGGCCTGAGGGGCATTTTGGTAAATTTTGTTTCCATATTTATTTTCCTATTTTTTGCAAATATTATCTTTTTGTTTATATTTTTTTTTATTTTATCATTTATTTAATTTAATTAGGTGTAGAATTGTTTATTTGAATAATTTTTTTTTATTTTTTATTAGAAATTAGATAGATACTTTTTTTTTAAGATTTAACATTAGAATTAAATTTCTTTTATTTAATATTTATCTTAATTAGAGTAGAATTTTATTTGTATTTTTTTAAAAAAATAGTTCATTAAGTTTTCTAGTTTTTAGTAGACTTCTTTTATATGGTTATTGGAGCATTTTATTTATTTATTATTGATTAGATTATTGGTAGTTAATTATCTTTTCTTTTTTATTATTTATTTATTTAGATTAATATTAACTTTGTTAGATTTTTTTTGAAATTAATTAAAGTGTTTAGAATCATCATTTTTTCAGTTATTTATTATTTTATTAGATTATTAGTAATTAATTATCATCTTTTTGTTCATTTATTTATTCAGATTTAGTTTAATTTAATTAGGTTTTTTTAGATTTTTATTAGTTAATATTAGTTAGGTGTTGTTTTAACTTTTAAGTGTTAACATTTTAATAGTCTGTGTTTATTTAATTAAGTCAGTTTTTAACTCTTTCTCTTCTATTAATCCATAATTAATTAATTGGCAGTTTCAATGAGATCATTTGGTCCACTAGTCAAATCATGCAGACCCATTAGGTCATGATTTCGCCACTTGTCAGCAGGCTATAAAGCCTAGTGTCTCCTGCATTAAAGGGACACGTTTCCCAAGCATTGAAACCCTAACCCTGCGGCCGCCACCTCACCTTCCCAAACCCTAAACCTAAAACCTAACCCTAAACCCTAGCTCACATGCAAACCCCTGTTCACTTCACCGGAGGAATTACCACAGATCAAATCTAACCGGAACTCTTCGTCGGAAAATTCATAGTGTCACCGGGAAACTCATAGAATGTTCATATGTTTTTCGTGTTCTTATTTTTTCCAGAAAATCCAACGTGACATTCATCAAATTTGCCCTAAAAACTCATACGACCTCCATCTATACTTACTAAATATCCATCAAAAATTTCAGAAACGCTCAAACATTCACCGCCTTCATCACTTTCTCTCCAGAAACGTTCATCAAATCTCCATTGAACCGTCCTCGTCTTCACATGCAACTCGGATCTACAAACGAATTTCCGGATCTGAACTCAAAGTTTACACATGAACCAAGCCCAGATCTACTTCAACCACACATCTATCTTCAACGAACCTTCAAATCTTTGAAGTTTATCCACGATCTGGTTCCACTTGCATCCTATTCCGTGAAGCATCAGGAAACAACGTTAAGTTTCTTCGTAAATCTTCATCATCGCGAACAACAGCTCCGAACTCCAACGAAACCCTCCGTCAGATCGTAACACTAGTTTAAAAATTGAAACCGGATTGCTTTGATTTCACTGTTGTGGTTTGATTTTGTTTTGTAGATGGTAATAGCATTTGAAGAAGACGAAAATGATTTCGAAAAGTTGGTTCTTATTCGTGGAAAGAAGTTTAGAGGACGGAGAAATGGAAGGTTGAGATCAGAGAGTTAGGAGACGGAGAGAGCCGAAGGGAACGGCGGCGGCTGTGAGAAGAGGATTAGGTTTTTTTTTTTATTGAGACCAATTGAGGAAAATGAGCGGATCCGGTTGTTTCTTGGATGGGTCGATGGTTAGTGGGTCACAAGCCCAATATCATTTCACTGAACCATACCCCCGTGTATCCAATACCCCCCCGTTTCCTTATTATTTTTTGGCTGTATTTGATGTTGGGCCAAGCCCAACCAGAATTCCTGCTGAACTCCCATTACCCATTACTACACCCCCTTTGTTTTTACAATAATGTTGTAATTTATTTTTTTAAATATATTAAGTATTTTCAAACTTTTTTTTTCTTAGTTTACTTTAATTAATAAATTATTTTTTTAAAATTCATTTTCAAAACTATTATTTTCTATTTTTTTACTTAAACTTATTTTATTAAAATGTTTTCTTTTCAAATTCATTTTCAAAATTATTAGTTTTTCTAAGTCTTTATGCGAATTTATTTTTTTTTACTAGAATAATTTCTTAAATTAAATCATGAGAAACTAAATCCTTGAAGTCTAGCACTTCTTGGATTTTTGGACAATCATTATTGAGGTGTACACCTTAAATAGTGTATTATTCGACTTCGCATTTCTTAAAATACCCTATTTCCAGCAAAGAAATATCATAAGAATCTAGCATTCTGTGTGATATTTCCTTTGTTCGTCCAAACATTTTCAAATAAAAATGGTGTCGTCGAGATCTAGCATTTCGATGATACCCCAATTAATTGGTTGTGAGGCTTACGTCTCATTTATCAAATAATTGTCATTTCTCTTATTTTCAAATCCAATCTCGCATTCTTTTCTCTCGTACCACAAATTCTTCTCATACCTCATTTCACTTCAAATCATTTTCAAAACCATACTTTTCGATTCAATTCTCCAAAATATCTTTCTCGATCAAAACTCCGAAAGAAGGAGATACTTGGAATCTAGCATTCCTCGTGTCTTCGAGTGAATAATTCTCGAGGCACACTCTTGAGTTGTTATTCACTCAACCTTTCGACTCTTTCAAATTCAATCATTTTCAAACATTCTCCTAAGTCGAATGCTCGTACGCATTCGCAACCATCGACATTTCGCAACCCATTTCATTCACAACTCCTCGTGGTTTTTGATATTAGGGGCACCCTCAGGGACTAATATCATTTCTCACAATCCTAACACTTGACACGTCGTCAAGTCGGTTCCATTTCTGATCAAATCTTCGACACGTCGTCGAGCTACTTCAAAACAACTTCCTGTTGGCCTCGCATGCCATTCTTCGATTCGATCCTTTCACAAACATTTTTAAAACTTACGAAAGAGGGATATTCTCAGAATTTAGCATTCTTTGAGTATTCGAATGAGTAACTCTCGAGGTGCACCCTTGAGTTGTTATTAGTTCATTCTTTCGATTTCAAAACATCCAACTCTTTATCTTCAACTTATTCAGTCAATTCCCAAAAGAAATGAGTTCTTGGAATCTCGCATTCCTTGAATTCTTGAGTGACAAGCTCTTGAGGCGCGCTCTTGGGTTGCTTGTCAGTCACTCTTTTGTCTCATTCTCAAACTTTCAAACTATTCAACCTCATATTTTCGTGGTTATTACCACGAACTACGGACGCTCTGATTCTTCATTCTCGTCTGAATGTAAGATACGTAGGCACAAGATTGCGATGATCTTGGCGAGCACATTTCCCATTCTTTCCCCTATGCCACACTTCCATCTTTCTCCTTTTTTTCATCCACACTTGCCCATCCTTTCCCGTAGTCGAACTACGACGCTGATTTCTCATTCTCGTCCGAATGAGCATACGTAGGCACAAGGGCCCCAATCCTTGGCGAGCACCCTATCCTCTAACCACCCATCTCTCCTTTGCGTCTTTAACCTTTTAACCTACAAATTCAACCTTTAAACAACGAGAAGAAAAGCAAGTAAACCTAAACAACACTCCCCACAATTACCTTAAGAGGTTCCCGTCGAGTACGACGGACGTGAAGGGTGCTAATACCTTCCCTTCACGTAACCGACTCCCGAACCTAGAACATGGTTGCGACAGCCCTGTTCCTATCTTTTCGTTTCAAGAGGTTTTCTCGATATTTTCCTCTCCCGTTTATTCGGGAAAAATAAAGTTCGGTGGCGACTCTGTCGAACCGCATTTCCGCGCCTTTCGCGCGAGGGTCACGTTCTCCGAAATGTCTCTGTGATTTTTCGAGGTGCGACAACACGCAGGTTTGACCGATAACGATAAGGCTGCTGACTCTGGAAAGGAGTTGACGTCTGCTGCGAAGACTGGACACATTGTTGACTTTGCATAGTCGAACCACTTAGAGGTCGAGTCTGAATTAACAGGGACTCCTTCTGTTCAAGCGCTTTCATCCTCAGGCTTGGTCTAGGCAGCAACTGAGGACAGGGGGATTCTGACACCAATGATTGCAGAATAAACTTCTGATCTACGGCAGCTTCGGGAACGTCCATTATTTTAGCACCAACTGGGGTAGGACCATTAGGTACAATTACGCCGCCCAGCGTGAGTTCAATAACTTTTGCGTCAATCAAGTCTTGAACGTTGTGCTTAAAAGCGTGACAACTTTCCACATCATGTCCGGGTGCCCCGGAATGAAATTCACACTGCTTGCTAGTGTCATACCCATAAGGAAGCGTCGTTCCTGTGAGCGGTTCCAATGTTCTTTTTTCAACCAGCTTCAAACTCAATAAAGTCTGAAAAAGCTTAGCATATGTTGAAGGCATCGCCTCAAATATCCTCCTTGGCCTGCGCCGAACCGGATGTATCTTTTGTTGTTGTTGGTGGTGTTGATCAACACGTCTTTTAAGCTCAGGTTCCACAGGCACGAGCTCCACAGGCACAGGTAGAACAAGCTCCTTCACTGCGGCTTCAGATAGCTGATCATCCTCTTTCCTAATCACATTCTTGACTACTTCCCTGATCAGGCTCATTTGGGTCTTCAGCTGATTATTTTCCTCTTTGAGTATCTTCTGATCCAGACGCAACTCTTGTATGTCTTTCATCATCCGCCCTAGCTGGCTTCGGACTTCAATCAATTCAGCCTGATTCTGTTCCATATCTCTGAGGAATTCCTGCAACAAACTGGAAATAGGAAATAAGACCCACGGTTCTGATGTACCTGTTATGTGAGAATGCAATGCAGAAATCAAACACATATTCAAGACAAGACAAATACACCCCAAGCTATAAGCATGGAGATAAACGCCTCACACCACTATGTAAAGCCAACAAGAGCAGCAAACAAGCACACCCAAGTACAAAATACAATGACCCCAGCCAACAAGCCTGGTGGTGGTCAGCAAACAACAATGCACGAAAGCTAAACAGATGCAACGCCCGGCGCAGAAACCTCTAGCAACTTCCTCCATATTCAACGGAGCTCTTAGTTGGACATTCTTCCAAACATACACTCTCAGTGGAGTATTCCATAACATTGACTGACGAACCCCCACAACTGGATGAAAGATAATCAATAATCCGAACAAAACCCTGAGGTGTGACAAAGATCTTGTTAGAGTCTAACAGATTCTGAACTTGGCTTCTGAGCACCTTACAATCCTCTGTCGAATGCCCCTGTACCCCAACATGGTACTCACAGCGGGCGCTGGCATCAGAACCTGGAGGATAAGGCGGTATCATTGGACTAGTCTCTTTCGGCATTATTAATCCACTTTCGACCAAATCTGGCAACAACTGACTGTACGACACCGGTAGCTGAGTAAACTGCCTTTCAGGCTTCCTTGGTCTTTGTCGGGCGTGACGACGCGATTGATGATAATACGACTGCTGGTTTGAAGTGTCTGAAAACTGAGCTTGAGACGCTAGAGATTCTGAGACAACATTGCTTCCTCCTTCCCACTCCTCTTGAGAAATGATAACTGATTCACTCTTATCAACTGGGATATAAGGAGCATCTCGAAGCTTTCCATTCTTGAGTCCTCTCTCAACAAGCTCTCCCATTCTCATCAGGCCTTCAAAGCTTGTACAAGTGAACATCATGTCATAATAACGGCCCTTCAGAGTACCCAAAAAGAGGTTAACCATTTCTCTCTCCAGAAGCGGTGGTTGAACACGAGCAGCCAATTCTTTGCACATACCCCTAAAGGATTCATTCTCCGCACGAGATAATTCTTGCAAATGCACACGAAAAGGAGCCATTTCCAGGTTGTAGTCGTACTGCTTCACGAAGGCATTGGCTAAGTCCGAACATGATTTAATACTATCACTCTTCAAGTGCATGTACCAGTCCAAAGATGCTCCGATCAAACTATCTTGGAAACAGTGAATCATGAGCTTGTCATTGGTGATATGCGGAGTCATTCTTCTGCAGAACATAACCAAATGTAGCTTCGGACAGCTATCCCCTTTGTACTTCTCGAAATTGGGCATTTTGAACTTTGGAGGCAATACAAGACCTGGCACCAAACACATGCCCGCATCATTTAGATCAAGAGTATTCTTATTCACTAGGGCAGCAATCTGATCTTCCAACGTCTGAAGTCTTCTCATATACTCGGCAGTCCTTGGGTCCTGAATATTAACCTGTGGAACAACTCTTGGAGATGGTAAAATCCTTGGAGAATCTGGCGTAGAGAAAGTGGAATTGTGACACTCTGCGTCATTGAAAGAATATGGACCTCTGACAGAGGTTTGCACGGGATGAGCAACATTTTTCATCTGAGCTCTTTGACCATTGTTTCCTTCTCCATTTATAGCTGTTATGGCTTCCATGACCTGACTCACCTGGTACTTCAACAATTCAAACTCCGCCCGAGTAACAACCAAGTTCTGCTCTTCTGAAGCCATGACCTTTCCAGATGCTAACTCAAGTCTAATGCGAATGTCGGGAAATCAACTGGATGGAGCGGACAAAAACGGGTAAGCTCCCTGTTCCGGATGAGGATGAATATGCAAAATGAAATGCAAATGCAAACAGTCATGCAAAATGCAAAATGCACATACAAGGGACCAAGTGTGCTGTTGAGAAGCCCAATCCACAATACTGGTCTTAACCAGACCCATAACACTGCTCGAACCTGGTCTCAACAAGCCAAAACAGTACTCCAACATGATCTCCAACAGACCCCATAACGTTGTCCCCAAATATCAACGCCACTGAATCTCAATCAAGAAAACCCTGGAGGTCAAGTTACCTGCATGCCCCAACCCCTCTCACAGGTAGGTGTCCTATCAACTGACACAAGGTATGGCATCCTATGCGGTCGTTGGTGTCACAGACTTTCAAGACTGATGATACGATACCCAGAAGGTGTGGCATCATCATGTCCTGAAGAGGCCTCACTTAGCCAACTTCCAAATGATCGGTCCCTGGAGTCGACAATCCAACTAACCAACAACCCGCTCAACCCAAAGGGTTGAAAAAGAAGTCAACCAGAAGAACCTCGTCTGAGCGTGGATTTCATGAGACACTAGTACATGCCAAGCATGCACGCGCCCACTAATTTCCACTCTAATTCTAGGTGCACTCAAGCACAGGTCCGACTTATCTCTCAATCATAGAACCCCCTCATACCCACAGCAATAATCACAATAATATAATGCTGAATGTAAAATACAGAAACGTAAATCCATACAAAACCCACGATGGGAAAAGAAGCGCTAGGATTGACTCGCGTAGGGAACCGTTGGAGTCCCCAGCAGAGTCGCCAGCTGTCGCTACTCCGAAAATCGGCGCCGGCTGAACAGAAGAGTCGACACCGTGCGTTATTCATCCCAACGGAGGGAAAGGAAATGCTCAGAGTAAACCTACCGCAAAGACGGGAAAGGAATGGTCATCACAACCAAATCCTGGATTCGGGAGTCAGTTACGCAAGGGGAAGGTATTAGCACCCCTCACGTCCGTCGTACTCGACGGGATCCACACTTGTTTTCTAGTACGGATTGTTATTCTGTCTATTCTACAGGTCAAGGGTTAAAAGAAAATAAAATGACTCGGCAAAGTATCGCACTTTATGCCTACGTATTCCCGTCTGGAACGAGAAATCAGAGTCAACGTAGTTCGCCTACCTACGGGAAAGGAGGGGAAGGTTGCTCGCTAGGATATCGCATCCTATGCCTATATACTTTCATACAGCATGAAAGATCACAGCAAACGTAGTTCGGGCTACGGAAGACACAGATTTGTCTGACTGTTTTTTATCCTTCTGAAAAAGGTTTTCTCCTGATTCCGGGTCCAAGCGGACAAAAGTGACTCTTTGATTGGTTTACAGTCTTTTACGCAAGAACTATCTTTTATTGATGTTTAACCTCTTATTGTATTTTTTGATTGTTTTGAGATAGAAGAGAAAGAACTCTAAAACCCTATGGTTAAAAAGGGAATCAAAACTACCCTAATGTTGGCATGCATGGATGAGAGCCTAATGTCTGTCATATTTCTCTCTTGCACTGAGAGAAATAGAGATCCTAGGGGATAAACGGAAAAGAAGCAACATATATACAGTAAAGCAGTAAAATGCATGAGATGCAGCAATACAAGCGAGGCAAGGGAGTCCCACTCAACCTCGAACCTAGAAAACAATAGGCAAAGTGAAACAACTTCACTTCAACCCTACGAGGAAAATTAACAAACAATACAGCAAAGAAAAGAAACCCCAAAACCAGCTCTGACAGCACACCAGCTCCAGCAGCAGCAGCTCTGAAAAACAGCAAACTCTGACAGTTGATAAACAGCAAAACAGTAGCATCTTCAATTGAACTCCAAAGTCAAACTCCCATGGTTTCCAAGCTACAACAAGCTTCCATCTCCAAGAAATCACCAAGCTCAAGCAGGCACAGAATCTTAACCAGTTGACAGCATCAGACAACAGATAGCTCCTAAACAGCAGTAAACCCTAGCTCTAACAGCTGCACAGTTTTGACATGAACAACCTTCATCTTTGTCAATCTTTGATCTTCACCTCTATCTTCAATAGCTTCTTTCTTTAAGGCAAGCTCTCCTGAAGAGAATCACTTAGCAAGATGACTTGAATGTTAAACAGTTCATTGACTACCAAAGGAAGCCTATAAACAGTTTAACATTATAGAAGAGTGGTTCTCTCAAAGTTCTACCTCTTAGGTAAGGCCACTTATCTCTCCAAAGGAGGGAGGTAAATACCATAGAGGGACTTTATTTCATAGAGAGGAATGGAAGCACATGAAGCTATCCATGTTTGTACAAAACAATTCAGTCTATTCTAAGGCTCTGCTTAGTCCTATTATTTCCTATGTCTTCAATCAACACCTAGCTCAAACAATATTCTATCTTCAACATTTGATCTTCAATCTTCTCTTTTGATGTCTTCATGCTCCACAAGCTCAAACCAAGCCCCATACCCCATATTAAAGCCCAAAGCCCAAGCAAACCAGTATAAACCCCAAGTGGGAACACCAAACAAACACTCCATTTGCAAAATATACTAAAAATAGTAAAATAGCAGTTAAAATTCTAATATTAATGCTAAGGGGATTTCTATATCTACCCTACATACCCTATATGTCCCATAACCTAATTCATGCTAAAAACCCCAAAATAAAATGTTAGAATGCACCTATGTTGAGTTTGAACCCTAATACTATCACCCTAATATTCTCTAATCAAAAATAATTAAGATTAATCCACAAAAATGTGGAATAAATCTCTAAGGGAACCTAGACTTCTAATCTTGCTAGCACAAAAAGAATGGAATCAAAATACGAATTTAAATGACTAAACAAAATTCACCAAATAATATGTACAAACAAAATGAAAATAAAAAGCAATTAAATGTGAAAATTCACCAAAAAATAGAAAAAATGATTAAAATACTATTTTTATTTTCTTTTAATTTTCTTGAGACAATTACTAAAATGAGAGAAAAAGTCTCATGTTAAAATGATCATTTTTGGATTTTTTATGAATTATTTTGTAAACTATATACAAATGATAGAAAAAGAAATTCAATTAACATGAAAAAAAACAGGGGGGTGGTAACAACATTTATTTATACTTCAGGAATATATTGGGCCCAGGAGGGGGGGGGGGGTGCTGATAGCACGCTGGGCCCATGTTTATTCAGAAAAACAACACAAAAGAAAAAAAACCAGGGGGGGCGAATAGCATCCAATTCGCTTGGTATTCCATGTTGGGCCCCAGACTGGGGGTGTTAGTAGCAGACGGCCTAAGGCCCAGTATTAATCCAGAACAAAAACAAAACAAAAAATCCAATGGATCAGGGAGGGGCGAATAGCAACAAAACGCCTGGTTATCCCTGTTTGGGCCCCAAACGGGGGTGCGAATAGCAACTGCTAGGCCCAAACGAAGTTCACCCATGGGAGGAAGGGGGTGTTACGAGAAACAAAGGGAGTATGGATCAACAATCTGAACTGGGCCTAGTGCCCGAGCCCACTCATCTTCATCCAGCAAAACTAAAACCCTAACAACCCCTCTAACAATCCTCAATCCATGACTACTGTTCATCTTCTCTAAACGATACCCTAAACGGCGCTATTCCCATTCTCTGAACCTCTCTCAAACATGCAAACCAAATCACCAACGTTCTCAACACCATCACCAATCAATCCCTCAAAGCTCAGTTCAACAAAGCCTAATCCCTAACAATCGCCTCACCAACCTCTGATATTCAACCTAAACACTAAGATTTACCTTAATCTTATTGTCCAACCTAACGCTTGAAACTACATCAAATCCAGATAAGCAACCCACACGCATGTTTACAAGTTCGAGGAAGAAGAAAAAGAACCTGGAGAGTCTAATGAAGACGGAGGTTCTGGGAAGAACTTCTTGAAGATTCTGGAGAGAGATCTTGAACGGATGAAGATCTAGGCGAACGTTCTTGGCGAAGACGCTTGCGGATTAACGATGCCCTTGATGTTTCTGGGAAATCTGGAAGAAATCTGATGATGAAGATCTTGGATTCTCGGTGGCTTGATGAATATTGAGGAACCTTGAAGTTAGTGATGAAGCGGATCTGGAAATCGGTTGAAGGCGGTGGAAACCTGTTGAAGATTTCTGGAAAAAATGCTACGATTGTGGTGAATCGGTGAAGAATTGGTGATGGTTGATGAAGAACATGCAAATGTTCTTCGATAGTTCTGGAAAAATGATGAAGATTATGATGAAGTTTCCGGCGAGAATCGATGAAGATCGTTCGGAGGTGGATGGTGATTTCTGGAAAAATGGTGTTTCCGGTGAAGTTGCGGTGGTCCGGCGATGGTTAGGGCGGCCGAAGACGGTTAGGGTGACCGGAGGTGGTTGGTTGGGGTGGTCGCCGGCATTTGCATGCCGGCCGGTGGGAATTCCGGCGAAGGGGGCAGGTGGCGCAGAGGGTGAGGGAGAGGATTACACGTGTGTGGGGAGTGAGAGGAGGGGGAGCCACGTGGGGAGGCTAGGTGGCAGATGCTGAGAGTGTGAGAGAATGAGGTGGAAACCCTCCAGATACACGCGTGGCAGCGTATATATAGGACACGTGGCGTGTGGACCTTTGACTGGGCCTGATCTGGATACTGGCCCACTTGGATAATGACTCAGATTTATACACTAAACATGACTAATTGGTGATTATTTGACTTAAACTCTGATTAGGGCTAATTAACTAACAAAAACTTGAACTAATTAACTAAACAAAAATCTGATAATAAAACCCAAAAAATAAAACGAAAATTAAAAAAATAAAACCTAATTAATCTATCATTAACCCTAAAATGAAAATTAAAAATAAAATCCTAATTAATAGAAAAACATTTAATATCTAAAACTATTTTAAAAAAACCTAATTAAATCTGAAAAATCAATCTAAAAACAATTAATCCCTATTTTTAAAATCTAACCTATTAACATTTTTAAAAAACAAATAAAATCTAATAAAATCTAAAAAAACAATTAATCCCTATTTAAAAAATCTAAAAAAAAACAATTAAATCTAATAAACTCTAAAAACAATAATATCTATATTCTTTTTTTTTTAAGCTATTCTATTAAAGTTGAAAAAAAACACTTAAAACTTAATAAAATCTAAAAACATTAAATTCCCTTTTTAAAAAACTACTCTCACTTAAGAAAAGATAGTATCTATTTATATCTATTTTGTTTTTAAAACTATTAAAGAGAAAATAATATCTAAAAAATCTAAAATCTAATAAATCTCTAAAAAAAGAAAAGAAAATTTATTTAAAACTCTAAAAATTATTAAAAAAAATCTATTAAATCCAGAAAAATTCATTTAAATGCATTAAAAATCTAGAAAAATGACAGAAAAATCCTAAAAATGCCAGGAAGCCGATTAAACCGATTAAAGCACAATTGCGCAACCATAGCGAAACCCGGGCACCGAGATGGCCCGAAGACACAGGGAACGAGCACCAATTCTCAACAGACTTTTATTCCAACCGGCCTGAACTGCCTGAAACACCAGGGGCTGCAATCCCGATAAAAATCAATCTGACTGAGGAAAATGCCATGTATGCAATATGCGAATGTGAATGCAAAATGCGTCGAAGCATAAACCATATATGAGGACCGGTTGGTCAAATTTTAGGGTGCAACAACTGTCACACACCAAAATATACTTATACAAGCATTCATACAAGTATTCGATAAATTATCCCTAAATAATTTCACAACCGGCAACAACAGTGCAACAATTCAATAATAGAACATATACACAATTTACTTCCCAAACATATTAGATATAAAAATATTTGGCAAACAATTATATTATCTATATTATGTTATAGACCTATTCATTAGCTTTCCAACACTTCGAACGGGGACTAAAACCGACTTACGGATCAAAAGTTATGGCCAGAATTGTCGGAACAGAAATTTTACCAATACACAGCCTTGAGTCGACCGCTGGTTGACGCATGGGAAGCCGAAACGAAATCCAGAAAAAACGCAATCAGTATGCGTCAACCGCTGCAACGTATGAGTCGACACAAACAGCGCAGAATGCAGAATTTTCTGTGTTTTCCGCCGTTGGAGGCCTTCCGGACCTCTGATTTCAATTCCGTAAAAAGCCCCAGTTCCAGAATTCAAAATCCTATCATTATATGACAGTTATAACAGTCCACAACACATATTTAAAGATCATATCATTATATATCATATAATCATAAATTTCAAAACCATGGAAATTAGGGATTTCTATCCTAAATATGATACTATTCATCATACACTATCATACAATTCCAATAATCATGTAAAAACCCACCCTTACCTTAGTTTCTGATGATTTCTTGAGCTCCCTCTCTTGATTCTTCTTCTTCTCCACCCTTCCTTATCTCTATCCTCTTGCTTTCTCTTTACCAACTTTCTATCTTTCTATTCTCTTTAAATTCTCACAATTTCTCAAAACCTAATAATTCCAAATGGGCTTACTAACCCATTTCTATCCACACACCCAATTAGGTCCAATTAGTTAATCTAACAATTCTATATTATTCTACCAAATAGAACATATCAAATAATTTAAATCAATTATTTCAAATATGTCCAATAAATCAATTAATCCAAACAACTCAAATAAATGAAATAATTTATATAAATCTAATAAATCAATTAATTCATATAAATCAAATATTTCATATAAATTTAATAAATCAACTAATTCATTTAAATCAAATAATTCAAATAAATAGAATAAATTAGTTAATTCAATTAGGCACAAAATCGCATAATTAATCAATTAATTTAATTAAATAAATAATTACTAAAAATTGGGGTGTTACAATGAACATCTTGATCTCTTTGAATAACTAAAGGCATATGATTGTTTTGCTCTATCCTCTCTCAATTCAAGGGCAATTCTTGTTGTACCTATTGATTTTGAGTTGCAGTAACTTATACCGTTGCATTTTCAGGGGTTTCAATCGTCCTAACATTAGATATCTGAGGTGCCAGTCGAACTGGCATTTGGGGAGTGCCAAAGAAATCAGCTATACGTCCCAACTGGAATTACTCTTGCTTATTTTACACAATATTGATAAAATAGAATAAAATACTAAAGCGCGGGACCGGGAGACTTTCACATCTTTAGTTCCTTTTGATGTTGATATTTGAATTGACATGACTTCTTTTTTCTCTCAACATTGAAACATGATCAATTTCTTTATTTGATAGCTTATATCAAATGATGCTTTATAATTGAATTTCCTTTGCTCTTTTGTCAACATTAAAACCACATAAGACATTATAACCAGCATAATACATAGAACCACAATAATTCCATTTTCATCGTGTTATTTCAGAAAACACATTTTGTTTAAATAAAACTTTTCTTTTTAGGATACAAGACTAAGTCTCGTGGGTCTTTTGTTTTGAATTGGTTGAGTTTTTCTTGAATAGAAAAAAGTCAACCCAATCAGTTAAGGGTTCCTTAATAGATTTCACTTAAACTAATGATATGTTAGAAGAAAAATTGCAGAAGTTATTAACATGTGACATGCGCTTACCCTTTTCCTTATGCCTCATAGAGCTTTTTCAAGTGGATGATCTCTTATGACGATCCAATTATGAGGGAATGCTTATGAGGTTTCTGGTTTACTTTTCTCTTAATTGATGTACTCATTTTTATCCTTCTAATAATCCTCATCTTTCAGAGGATCATATTTTGAAACATCATAGTTGATATGTATTCTATCATAACACCTGAAATATCATAATAAGAATATATACATTTCCCATCCCATTAGGGGTTAGATTCATTGAATGCTATTTGAAATAATTCTTCTACAATTAAGTTATGTTTTTTAATACTCTATACACCTTACTATATGAGGAATATTCTAGAAAAGGTTGCTTCGTCAACTTTGACATCAAAATTACTTAGCTTGTTCTTACCATTATACAATATAAAACATTTGCAGTCGAAAATGTGTAAGGAAAAATATTAGATTTACGCCCATTAAAAAATTCATAGGGTGTCTTCTATAGGATTCTTGTTTAAGATGTGGCATGCGGTATTAACCACTTTTGCTAAATAATACTTAGGAAGTCTCATTTCTGTAATCATTGTCCATGTGAGTTCTTCTTAAATATGATTTTTTGCGTTCCACAACACTATTATGGTGTGGAGTATATGGACAAGAGAAGTTATAGGTAATGTTGTTTTTGCTGCATAAGGCTTCAAAGTAAGACTTCATGAACTTGCCACTGTGATCACTTCTTAAATTTATCATCATCAAATCAAATTGGTTTTGGACAAGTTTAGTTAATCTAATAAAAAGCTCTAAATTTTTCTTCCTACTAGCTAAGAATAATGTCCATGTAAACCTATAGTAATCATCTACAATAAAAAATGCAAAAAAGTTTCCTCCTTGAAGTAAAAGTGAAATTCGAAATTGGCACTATAAGATTTATTTGAATTAGGGTTTTTCGTGAATCGTTTCATAGGCACCATGACTCGAATCATAGTTATTATTGATTCGAATCATGCATGAATACAATTTTGGAGATCCATTTTGGTTGTGTGACTAGAATGAGGTAATTGCTTGACTCAAACCATATAATCAAATCGTGATCCAAATAAAACATACCAAATTAACATTTTATCATCTTGATTCAAGTCATTATTTCACTTTATTCAGATCATATATTTTATATTTTACTAGAATCAAATTGCTTATTTTCATCTATTTTGTTCCTTATCTCTAACACATTATAAATCATTTTTCTTTCTCTCTTTAGAATAACAATCCATATTTTTCACAATCCTTGATAAAATAATATTTTTAATTCACCCACAAACTCTTTCTCTCTCAATTCAAACTTAAAGAAAATTTTCCTCTACCGTTGATTTGTGAGTTTTGATTAAGAGTTGTGTGAGATTCGTTTTCAACCTTCATCTTCGACCCTAAGCTATAAACCCTATTTTTTGTATTTTCTCAACTCTAAAATTGAGTGTGAGTGATAGTTACAATGTACATTATGGGTCCTAATGTTTTATGAAGCTTGTTATGTGTTCTCAGAGTTGAAAAGTTAGATTATGATTATAGATTTTGGAGACTGACTTCCAGCGAAGAAAAAGAGAAATTTATTCTCAAAAGGAAAACTTCTGCAGGATCGAGTGAAGATTGATGCAAATGAAGTTTTAGAGTTTGTAATGCCTTCAGCGATTCAAAGACTAGGACAAGGGGTTTCTGATAGGATTGCGTGAAGATTTCTATGGACGGAAACTTAGGATGCCTTAGTTCTAGGAGAGTAATTGGCTCAAGATTGAATGAAAATCTTAAAGATTTAGCTATTTTGTTGTCTATCTTCAGCATAAGTAAAAAAAAAAAATTCAAAATTGTATTGCTGAATCATTAGCTTTAAGTTTTTTAGTATTGTTTATGATTATATTTTGTACAAAAAAATTGTGTATTAATTGTTGAAATAGTGGAAGACGAACAAACTTTCAATTGTCCTCTATTGCGAGCCACACTAAGTGGTAGAAATGACAAATGTGATGAACTAATATAAATACCAATGTACAATCCATTCTATCACTCTCTTTTGAATTTTTGTTTAGTTTGCATTTTCATAGGTTTTTATCACTTTCTTACATTGTATAATTTTAGGGCTTTATCGCTTTCTAGAATTGCATGTAGTTAGACTTATCGCTCATAGTATGTTAATATTTAAGCGTAGGTCTTTCTTAGATCTTGTTCACTAAACACTCTTTTTGTTGGTTATATATAAATAAACGTGTAATATTCGGTTTTCTTTCGTTTAATAAAATTACGTTCAAAACATATTGTTGTAAATTGAGTTTGGTTATTTGGCTCATTCTATGTTAGTAAGTTCATAACTTCAATTTTCATTATATTTTCTACTCATTGAGTAAATCATTCATTCAGCTCAATAAAGCATCATTTCTAAAAGTTTTTGCACCTACACATTTTTGAAAAATCTGTTGTTGAAAACCCTATTGAAAGAATATTTTTAATAGGGGAAGTCTATTCGACTCCCCCTTTCTAGAATAGTATACTCCCATATTCAACCAAACAATTGGCATCAAGAGTTGGTATTGTGATCATGTCTCACAACTTCATAAGTTTTGAATATGGGAAAGGGGGATCTGAAAGGAGCGTATAATAGAGCATCCATTTTCAAGGGAGAAAATTATACTTATTGTAAAGAGTGTAGGTTTGTTCAGTTAACATAGTAGATAAAATGTCGGGTTACTATCAAAGACGGTATTTTTATTCCCAAAAGCATTGTCGATGACATTGAAATTAAAACCCCCCAAACAATGGAATGGTGAAGAGACTAAAAAAGCCTATTAAAATTTGAAATTTAGAAATATAGTAATTTTCGCCTTGACCGCTATTGTATATTTCTTGATTTTTCTTTGTAAAACGGATAAGAAAATGTAGGGTTATTTCTTTTTTTATCTAATTTTTTCTCCTATACAAAGGAGTATTGTGTACTTTTTAAAGCACAAAAAGTATCGTTTACTAATAATCTTTCTCACTCACTCTCTTTACATAAATTATTTTTATACACTTATCGTTATCTTAGTGTTAAAGAACGAAAAACTTAAAGTAGAGTTGTATAATTATGCTATTTTGATTAAATTTTGTCGTAAGTATAATTTAAAAACTTAGTTCTCTTGTAATATTATAAGCAATATAAACTTTTTAAGCGAAACCTATGTAAAATCATGGTGTATGAATATTGTGGGACAAACCTAATGTAAAAGTTCTAAGTTGTTTGTGAAAATCTCGAGAAAAAACTTTTGGAAAATAAAAACCAAAACCAAATAAGATATTGCAGATGTAAATCATGGTGTATGAAGGTTTCAGATTTAAATAACTAAAAAAACTACCAATACAATTTTTTTAAAGAGACAAATTGCATTAAACAAAAACAAAGGCACAAGATTTGCTAACTGATACAATGTACAACTTGACAGTGTACACTAAACCACCAAAGAATCTCCAACATCAAAATATAACACAGGAGCTCAACTACACACTAACACCACCAAAGATAATAATTACAAAAATTAAACCACCACTAACTCTAAACAAGAAAAAAAAATTCCACAAAAAAAACCAAGCTAAGAACACACTCGGGAAAAAGACAAACCGCCTGCAGCTTTAGAACAAAAATAACAAAGGAAAAACACGGTACCAACGACAGCTAAATTAGGAAGAAACATCATGGATGGCTATCTATTTGAAAACCTCCAAACTGAAATAGACTTGTAGTAGCAAAAATAATAATTATCTCCTCCAAATTCACAATATATCAAGATTGGCGAGAGCTAAAAATTGAGTAATTCCTCATACAATCGAAGTCAAAAAAGTGAAACACTTCTCCTACTGATGTTCAGCCTGTTCACAAATACCACCATTATTCCCCAACAAAATTGCGCCAGACCCTTGCTGCTCTTTACAAAACTACTATCTGACCAACTCACATGTTAAAACGCACAACACCACATACTAAAAGGTAAGTCTCTAACAAAAAAAGCACACATGCTACCACTAACAACAAAACACACCAGCCAAGCTGCAAACCAGAAAACCAAGGACCTGGAATAATAGAAACAAATACCAAGGCAGCGTGATAATAGAAATGAACACCAAGGAATCAGATGAATAGTTCTATAACTAAATCAAAACAAAAATCTCCCCAAGACTAATAGAACCACGAACCAGTCACTCCAAACACCAACGAGCTACCTATCAAGCATAAACTACACTAGCCCCACCTACAAACAGACTGGACAATTCACCAAACTGCTCAAAGGACTACAAAAACGAGGATATAAGCTGAAAAAGTAATAAATCCCTATTGCAATACATATCTAACACCAACAAAACTCGAGAGAAACGAGTTCTATATTCGTACAAGCATTAAACTTTCCCCACCTCCAAAAGAGAACAAACTAAAACCAAGCAGTTATTCATCTATGTGTTGAATAAACTTTAATGTTATAGTTAATGAGTTTTTACTATTAAGTTAATGGAGAGTTTAAGAGTCTGTTGTAATTGGAAGGCCAAGAAATAGTGGGCAAATTAATAGTATTTACAAATTATTAAGTTTCCTAGAATAGCTAAAGCTTGTAAGTCTATATAAAGACCAAGAGTGTATTCTAATAAAATACAGAAGTTACAATAGAACTTGTTTTATTCTGTCAAATTGGCATCAGAGCTAATGGCAAACATGATGAATCAAATGCCATTGCCACGGCTAACGAAGTTAAATTACGAAAACTGGAGTATCCAAATGAAAGCACTTCTCGGATCTCTAGACGCGTGGGAGGTGACCAAAGATGGGTTTGAAGAACCAACAGATATTGGTGGATATACGGCAGCTCAAAACAAGGCGTTGAAAGAGACGCGATCGAAGGATAAAACGGCACTATACATGCTGTTTAGGGCTGTTGATGAATCAGGTTTCGAAAAGATTGCCGGTTCGACTACATCGAAAAAAGCGTGGGACACGCTAGAGAAAGTGTTCAAAGGAGCAGATAGAGTAAAGCAAGTTCGACTCCAAACTCTTCGTGGAGAATTGGAGAGGATGCAGATGAAGGAGTCAGAAAATGTATCTGACTACATCACGCGTGTACAAAAGGTGGTGAACCAACTCACCAGAAATGGCGAAACAGTAACTGATGCACGAGTTGTCGAAAAGATTTTGAGATCTTTAACAGATAAATTTGAGAATATTGTGTGTGCAATAGAAGAGTCGAAGGACCTTTCGACACTGTCAGTCGAAGACCTCGCTGGTTCCCTCGAAGCACACGAACAACGAAAGATGAAAAAGAAGGAAGAAGGAGTAGAGGAAGCAAATCAAACCAAGGAGCAAATCAAAGACGAAAAAGTACTCTTTTCTCAAAATTTTCGAGGAAGAGGACGTGGTCGTGGAGGACGTGACAGTGGTCGAAGTGGTAGAGGCAGCAATTTTGGGAGAGGACAGTCGATCCAACAAAATTGGCGTGGCAGAGGACGTGGTCAAAGAGGTGGTAGGTCGAACCATTCAAATTTTGAATGCTACAAGTGTGGCAAGTATGGTCATTATGCGAAGGATTGCAACTCATTCAAATGCTATAACTGTGATAAAGTAGGACATCTTGCAAAAGATTGTCGAATCGAAAAGAAGGTAGAAGAAACAACCAATCTAACTTTGGAAGCTGAAGCAAATGAAGGTTTTCTCTTGATGGCTCAAAATGAGATCAACACAAATGACAATGTTTGGTATCTTGACTCAGGAGCAAGTAACCATATGTGTGGTCACAAACACTTGTTCAAAGAAATGAGAAAGATTGAAGACGGAAATGTGTCTTTCGGAGATGCATCGAAAGTGAAGGTCGAAGGCAAGGGAACGATCTGTTACTTGCAGAAAGATGGGTTGATTGGATCAATTCAAGATGTTTATTATGTACCAAATCTCAAAACCAACATCTTGAGTTTGGGACAACTTACAGAAAAAGGTTATTCGATACTTATGAAAGAACGAATAATGCATTTGAAGGACAAGTTGGGACATCTGATTGCTCGTGTCGAAATGGAGAGAAATCGAATGTACAAACTGAATCTGATAAACGTTCGAGAAAAATGTTTACAAGTAAATGTCGAAGACAAAGCGTCACTATGGCATCTACGCTTTGGTCATCTACATCACGCTGGCTTAAAGAGATTGGCGAAAAGGAACATGGTGCATGGACTACCAGATATGGATTATGAAGGAAAGTTCTGTGAAGAATGTGTACTTAGCAAACAAACAAGAACCTCATTTCAAAAGAAGGCAGAATATCAGGCTAAGCATATCCTTGAATTGATTCACACCGACATATGTGGGCCAATCACGCCAGAATCTTTCAGTAGCAAAAGATACTTTATTTCCTTTATCGACGATTACTCACGGAAGACATGGGTTTATTTCTTGAAAGAAAAGTCTGAAGCATTCGAGGTGTTCAAAAGGTTCAAAGTAATGGTAGAGAAGGAAACCGACAGACACATTAAAGCAGTTCGATCAGATAGAGGTGGTGAATATACTTCGACAACCTTTATGAAGTATTGTGAAGAGCAGGGTATAAGGAGATTTCTAACTGCAGCATACTCACCCCAACAAAATGGGGTGGCTGAAAGGAAAAATCGAACAGTCCTTGACATGGTTCGCTCAATGCTTAAAAGCAAGAACATGCCAAAGGAATTTTGGGCAGAAGCTGTAAAATGTGCCATTTATGTTCAAAATCGATGTCCACATTCGAAGCTAGAAGATAAAACACCACAAGAAGCGTGGAGTGGACAGAAGCCAACAGTTTCTCATCTCAAAGTATTTGGAAGTGTGGCTTATGCACACGTACCAGATCAAAGAAGAACGAAGCTTGAAGACAAAAGTAAGAAATACATACTCATTGGGTATGATGAGAAAACAAAAGGGTACAAGTTATTTGATCCCATAAGAAAGAAGGTGATAGTGAGTAGAGACGTTCGAATAAACGAAGCAAGTAAGTGGGACTGGAACAGTTCGACAGAAGCTACTATCGAAGTTGAAGAATCATTTGTCGCTGTACCACCTAACATTTCGACAAACATTGAAGATTCTGACAACGAAGATGAACCTCTACAACCTAGAATGCGAAGTTTGCAAGATTTGTATGATTCGACAAGTGAAGTGCACCTTGTATGTCTCTTGGCAGACGCTGAAAACATTAGTTTTGAAGAAGCAGTACGAGACAAGAAATGGAAAAATGCCATGGACGAAGAGATGAGGGCGATTAATCACAACAACACTTGGGAGCTAGTTGAATTGCCAAAAGGTAGTCAACCCATTGGTGTAAAGTGGGTATTCAAGAAAAAGATGAACGCTCAAGGAGAAATAGAACGATACAAAGCGAGACTTGTTGCGAAGGGATACAAACAGAAAGCAGGAGTTGATTATGACGAAGTATTTGCACCGGTCGCAAGAATGGAGACAATTCGACTACTCATATCTCAAGCTGCTCAGTTCAAATGGCCAATATTTCAAATGGATGTCAAAACAGCTTTTCTGAATGGAATACTCGAAGAAGAAGTCTATGTTGAACAACCACTCGGATACATGAAAGCTGGAGAAGAGAAGAAGGTACTGAAATTGAAGAAAGCGCTATATGGGCTGAAGCAAGCACCGCGAGCATGGAACACACGTATCGACACATATTTCAAGGAGAACGGATTCGAGCAATGTCCGTACGAACATGCCCTCTATGTGAAGAAAAATGGAAGGGATGTATTACTTGTTGCTATTTATGTCGATGATCTTATTTTTCTGGGAAGTAATGATCAGATGATAGAAGAATTCAAAAACACAATGACACGTGAATTTGAAATGACAGACTTAGGCCTGATGAGATTCTTTCTTGGTCTGGAAGTTCGACAAGACGAAACAGGAATCTTCATCTCACAAGAAAAATATGCAAAAGAAATCTTGAAAAGATATAAGATGGAATGCTGTAATCCTACTTCGACGCCAATGGAACCAGGAACAAAGTTGTCAAAATTTGATGGAGGAGAACGTGTCGAAGCAGGCAAATATCGAAGTTTGGTAGGAAGTCTTCGCTATCTCACATGTACAAGACCAGATCTCTCATTAAGTGTAGGTATTGTAAGTCGATTCATGGAGGAGCCAGTTTACGCACATTGGAAAGCATTGAAGCGAATTTTGAGGTACATCCAAGGAACAATATCGCTTGGGATGTTCTACTCGAATTCAGACAAATACAAGTTGGTTGGTTACTCTGACAGTGATTGGTGCGGAGACATAGACGATCGAAAAAGCACTTCTGGATATGTGTTCTTCATGGGAAATACTGCATTCACTTGGCTTTCTAAGAAGCAGCCAATAGTAACACTCTCGACATGTGAAGCAGAATATGTAGCAGCATCCTGGTGTGTGTGTCATGCAATATGGCTCAGAAGATTGATGAGTAAAATGGAGCTAGAACAGAAAGGTGCAACAACGATACAAGTTGACAACAGGTCAGCAATTGAGTTAGCAAAGAATCCAGTAAATCATGAAAGGAGCAAACACATTGACGTTCGCTTCCACTTCATTCGAGAACACGTGAAGGAAGGAAATGTTGAATTGAAGCATGTAGCAAGTAAAGATCAAGCAGCAGACATTTTCACAAAACCACTATCAAAAGAAATCTTCGACAGAGGCAAGAAATTGATAGGCATGATGGATAGAAGAAACATTTAAGTTTACAGAGGAGTTTTGTTGAATAAACTTTAATGTTATAGTTAATGAGTTTTTACTATTAAGTTAATGGAGAGTTTAAGAGTCTGTTGTAATTGGAAGGCCAAGAAATAGTGGGCAAATTAATAGTATTTACAAATTATTAAGTTTCCTAGAATAGCTAAAGCTTGTAAGTCTATATAAAGACCAAGAGTGTATTCTAATAAAATACAGAAGTTACAATAGAACTTGTTTTATTCTGTCACTATGAAACCTAGAGTTGCCCTTGGATTCAAACACCACGATGTTATATTATGATTCAGTTCCTTTTCTTTTACTTTCATCGATTTCCAAACATGCATTTTTACCTTCTCTACCATGTTTTCAGGCTCAATATTCTTTTTTTGAAATAACTTTTTGTTTCTCACTTTCCAAATATTCCACACACATAAGCCAAATTACTTGGACCTTTTTACCGATTTTCCTATCTCCATCTAACAACCTTTCAAATTGCTTCAAATGTGTAAAACTGTCATTATGCATCACCGAGGATATGTTTAACCACTACAGCAAATAACGTTTTTCATGACGAAACTTTCACCTCGAGCAATATAAACTGAGGTGATAGTTAAAAGGAGAAGATAAAAAACCTCGATTTTATTATAAAACTGAGGTGTTTAATAATCATATTTTATTATAAAAAAACTTTTTATACATAATTTACCTTAAGACTAACTTATATGTAGCCCCAAAGAGAGGAAATATTCACCACCGTCCATTTGATCATGAGTTGTTACTACAAATCTCTGGGATGGATTGCAAGTGCAGAAAAATAAAAATTCTCATTGGGAAACAGATCTCTAGCATCTTACATGGGACCTGGACATGGAAAATAAAAATTCTCATTGAAAAACAGATTTTACAATGTATTTTTAATATTATGTGTTTACAATGTAATTTTTAAAAAACAGCTTATTCACCTCGATTTTCTTCGTGACTGAGGGGATATTTAAGCATTTTTTTACTATATTCAATGTCCTTGAACAAATTTTTGTCGTTTATTTAATGTTTATCAACGCTCAAGAATCTACCATTAGTGATCCGCGTGAAAACTAAGGGACATTCATTATAAAAGCATGTTGAATATCCCAAATGGAATATGAATTGCTTGAAACATAAAGACGCTTGGAAAAGTTCTCTAAGATTGATTGCAAGTTTAGAAAATTACTTGGATTTAAATTTTGTTTTCTTAAATATTTATTTGAGAATAAAATCATATATTTTGATATTAATTTTATTTATCTAACTCTTATTTTATTTTACTTCAAAGTCAAATGCATGCAAAGCCTTGGAGAATATATTTGCACCAACATTAATTTGATTTTTATCTAGATCTATAGAGAATTTGGTTTTTATTTTAATATTTTGTGTAAACAATGTAATATTCTCGATAAACAATGTAATATTCTTTGCTAAAACATATAATGATTATCTTAAAAAAAAAAATAATCTTACCCCTCGGTTTTATTTATAAACCGAAAGGTAAGATAAGCTAATTTCAAAAATAATAATCTTACCCCTCGGTTTTTTTGTTTTTGTTTTTTGGGTTCCCTCCCCCACACTTAAATCATACATTGTCCTCAACGAAAGAACATAAATATAAAATAAGAGTGAGAGAAAGGAAGGAACACACCCGAGGAGTCAAGGTGGATAAGTGATCACATATGCATCCTTTCCCAAAGAGAGATTTCCTGTCGTCTCCTCTTTCAAAGTGGGGAGTAACTTTTGATAGCATCCATCGCCCTTGAAATTTGTATTAGTGTCTTCGCCTTTTATTCCAGGATCAAAGAAGAATCTTCGATAAATAAAAGTGTCGAATGGACACGTGAATTTGATATCCTTTTCCACAACATCAGAGATCAATGGGTTAAGGGGTTGCTTCATTGCTTTTCTTCCCACTTCCATCGAGGTCCATCCAATTCTCTTCTTATGTTTCTTCAAAACCTGTAAAAGTTTATTATCTTCATCAAAATCAAGGTTAGAAGAAATTATAACTGGAAGCTTTTTATCCATATCTGAATAAGCATAATTCAGATTGGTATGAAGTGGTTTAAGCTCCAAGGGGGGAGGTTGTTCAATGGATGGTGAGGTTGGGGTAGCAGTGATGTTATGAGCTTCATCTGCATAAACAACTTCATCTACATGAAAAATATTACCCTGTACGGCAACATTAATCTCAGCACAAACAGAGCAAATGTTAGTGTCGGTACATGAATCACAAGAGTAAGTATCATCATAATCTAATAAAGATGGAAAATCAGATAACAACTCAGGATAAATATCATCAACTAAATCAGACAATAACTCTTTTGGATTTACTACTGTTTGGGCTGGTAGTTGGTTTGATTCTTGAGCTTGTTGCATGGCATTCAGTATAGTGACAAACTGTTCAATCTGTGTCTGCAGAGCCTGAAGACTTGAATTTGTTTGTTGCTGAAACTGAAGATCATTTATAGCCATTTGCTTGACAAGGTCCTCTAATGAAGGTTCAGAAGGTGTAGAGCACACAATTTGGAATTCATTCATATGCTTATTCGGATCCTCACCTGCAAGTCCATTAAACCTTGGCAACAAGTGTATTAAATCAGATTTCAATTTGAAAGGTACACTAACAACAGGATATTCCATACATAAAGCATTATAATTCGTATCATAGGCAACAAGTTCTCTAAGAGTTATTTGATTTGTCATATTAAATTTAATAGGAAAATCAACAAAGAAAATAAAACAAAGAACAAATTCGGCAATGCAGCAACAATTAGAAAAATACCAACAATGTCCCCGTTAAGAAAAAGAATGGAAAAATAGAAAACCGAATAAAATTAAATCTAAAAATTATAAAAATATAACTAAAAATCAAATAAAATCAGAATGAGTCAATAAAAAAAATTTCGGATTTTTTTGAAAATATGAAAATAGAAAAAAAATAAAATAAAATAGAAAAATAACTAATTTGCGATTTTCAGGGTCAAAATCTTTTAGAATTCTATTCTAAATGAGTATTGTTAAACGATTTATTTCTGATTTTCTGGAAAAAATTCGGAGCAAATCGGAACAATAGCTTACAAACTCACCTAATAGGCTGAAACGCTACTGCAACCCTGAAAATTTACACACAAAAACAAAAAACAAAAAACAAAAAAAACAAAAACTCTAAAATTAAAATTTTACATTTGGCTAAAATTAATAAGAATCCCCGGCAACGGCGCCAATTTGATCCGCTGTCGCTCGCGGATCAAAAACGAGTAATTTTGATAAAAATGTAATATAGCGACAAATGACTCGAAATATCGTTCTCACAAGGATTCTTGTATTATTTCAACCAACTAAAGAAAATGTTTATGGGGGGTTTGAATTTTGATTAAGAGAAAAAATACTGAAAATAAGTGATTATAATAAAAGTGATTATCAGATAAACTAAAACGGTTAATCCTACTGATTCGGGTTCCGACTTATCATCGGTTATTATAACATCAATCCCTAAGCGGCACCAATCCTATTCGATTATGATATTAATCAGACAAGCGCTTATCAACATCAAATGAATTATGTTCCTGTTTACCGAATTAAGCAAACGGTTAAGAATATAACGAGTTAACGAATTAAGCAAACGATAACACGCAATTAAATTTAGGAACATGCATACAATCGAATTTAACCAATTCTATCCTATGAACAACAATTGAATTAAGCAAACAATTGCAATCAAATTAAGCAGATGACTTCATAGAAAAGGATTGAAAGGAATCAGAGTAAATTGATATAATAATAACCTCAAAGTGTTGAAACCGTGCACAGCAGGATTTGCCCGGAGGTATTAGTTCTCCACGAAAACTATAAAATAAAGGAAAATTTGAAAAATAAACTAGCTCCCTGTTTTGCATCACAACAACAACTTTAAATAGAAAATAACTGGGCCAGAAACCTAAACTAGGCCCGCAAGGAAAACTACATTGTCACAAGTCAGAAACTTCAACGAATTATGTGAGACTCAAGAAATCCGAATCAGCTCCTTTGTGCAACATGAAAGTTGTAGATCTCTTTCTTAGCTTTCCAACGACTGGTAGAACGCCTCAATCCGATTCCTGTAGCTCCAGTTATGAATTTTTCACTAAAAGCTGTTAATGCTGAAAAATAACAAACGAAAATTAAATAAAGCTTAAAATAAAATAAATTGTAAAAACATTATAAAATAGGAAATTAAATAAACTAAATGGTAGAAATTCCTAAGTCCAAACATAGAGGAAGGTGCATTAAAATACACTGATCAGGTAAGATAAGCTAATTTCAAAAATAATAAAAGTGCAGCTGCTAGGGCTCGAACCCATGTCTATATAACTTTACCTCTCGGTTTTGATTCCACCAAGGTGATAAGTGACAAGTTTCAATGTCGTCATTCGTTATCTCACTTCTTTAGCCAAGGTATTATGCATTTCGCGTCTGAGGTAAAAAGCATTTTTTGTAGTAGTGAACCAGCAACAAACACCATACCAAACCCCCGCAAAAATCAGACACTCAAAGAAAATATGAGACACCAACTCATATTTAACACACTCACCAGCGCAAAGACTAGAACCATTACTAATCACACCTCTCCTGATTAAATTATCTCTAGTAGCATTTTTGTTTTGAAATACTCTTCAAACTAGGCATGAAACTTTCGTCAGGACAACTTTATGCCATGCTTTGACGTAGTCTGGGTTCGCCAGATTATCAGCTTGAGACAACATCCCCTTATACACTTCCTGAGTACTAGGACTCTTGGAACCACTCACCAAAATTAAGATTCAAAATGCATTTCCACCAACTAGAACAATCTCTACCTCCACCCACTATTCCATCATCTATCACCCCATATCTATTAACTAAGGCCTTGTACCATAAATCTCTCCTCTCAAATATTAATTTCCACTCCCATTTTTCTAATAGAGACAAATTAAAATCCCTCAAGTTTCTAATACATAATCCCTCCTCATCAACAGGCCTACACACTTTATCCCAATGAACCCAATTTATTTTTCTCTCACCCTCACTCCCACCCTAAAGAAATTGTTTACAGAGAGATTTGAGATTAGTAATAATACTTGTCGGAGCCTTGAAATAGGAGAGAAAATAGACTGGAAGAGCTTGCAAGACTGATTTAATAATCACCATTCGCCCTTCGATCAATATATGTTTCCTCTTCTAACTTGATAATCTTAATCTCACCGCTTCTACCACCGGCTGCCAATGTCGTGTTTCAATTCTGTTTGGACTTGCGTCAATCGGTACTCCAAGATAATTGAAGGGAATTCTTCCTATTTTGCATTAAAGTGTATTTGCGGCCTCTTCCAACCACCTGTGAGATATATTGACCCCCACTAAAATACTTTTATGATAGTTCACCTTTAATCCCAACATTACTTCGAACAATAACAAACTTTCTTTGATTATCGTGATAATATACCAACTTTTTGTTAGGAAAAAAACAAACAAAGCATAGAGAAAAGGAGGTACACAATAATAACACAAGCGATTAACATGGAAACTTCAAAACTAGAGAAAAAACCATGACCGTTGTCAATAGACAACCAAAGAATAGCACTATATGAAAATTGTTACAACACATAATATACCCTCACAAACCCAGACCCCCAGTACACACCACCCTCCAAAACAAATATTTAACTACATCTCACAACAATCTAATACAAGAGCATAAGAGAACAAATAAAGTCAAATACAAGCTTAAAGTACTTTTGACTGGTGCATCTTCGAATGAAGAACTTGGATCCTATATATAGCCTTGGACTCCCTCTTCCTTCACAAAACTAAGCGATGTGGGACTTCAAAGAACTTGTATCCTATATAAAGCTCTGGACTTTCTCTTCATTCACAAAACAAAGTGATGCAGGACTTCAAAGAACTTGTATCTTATATAAAGCTTTGGACTCTCTCTTCATTCACAAAACTAAGCGATGTGAGACTTTTTCAACATGTATATGTTCAACCAACCCCAACAATCTCCACCTTGATTGAAAATAATACATAAGTTTTCACTGTCTTCACTAACAATCATACTCCACCTTAAAAAGTATTAACATGTATATTTTCAATCAACCACAACAATCTACACCTTGAATGAAAATAATACATAAAGATTCATTGTCTTCACCGACAATCATACTCCACCATAAAGAGTATAGTAACTTGAAACTACATCACTCCAAGAATGTTCACATTGTCTTCACCGGCAATCATAGTTTTAAAAACTATCATACTCTCTCATAAAAAATGTATTTCACTTGAAGATAAACCATTTCAAGAATTTCACATTGTCATCACTGACAATAATATACTTTATCATGAAGAATAAATTTCAGTTGAAGCTAAACCACTCCAAGAATTTCACATTGTCTTCACCGACAATCATAGTTTTAAAACTATCATACTCCACCTAAAGAAGAGTATACTCACTTGAAGCTAAACCACTTCAAGAATTTTCACATGTCAAAAACCAGGTTGAAACTTTATGGCGCAGCTTCTTTGTTGGAAAGAATCTCTTCAACCACCGACATAATCTTGCACCTTATGTAATCTTGATTGTATCAACTTATCTTTGACTTGAAACTTATCCCTGGATCGAACCAAAAGCTCTGATACTAGTTGTTAGGAAAAAAAACAAACAAAACATAGAGAAAAAAGGAACACAATAATAACACAATAGATTAACGTGGAAACTCCAAAGTTGGAGAAAAAACCACGACCGTTGTCAATAGACAACTAGAGAATAACACTATTTGAAAATTATTACAACACATAATATACCCTCACAAACTCAGGCCCCCAATACACCCACACCCTCCAAAATAAATATTTAACTACATCTCACAACACTATAATACAATAGCATAAGAGGACAAATAAAGTCAAATACAAGCTTAAAGTGCTTTTGACTGTTACATCTTGGAATGAAGAACTTGATCCTATATATAGCCTTGGACTCCCTTTTACTTCACAAAACTAAGCGATGTGGGACTTCAAAGAACTTGTATCCTATATAAAGCCTTGAACTCTCTCTTCATTCACAAAACTAAGGGATGTGAGACTTCAAAGAATTTGTATCCTATATAAAGCCCTGGACTCTTTTCATTCACAAAAATAAGCGATGTGAAACTTTTTCAACATGTATATTTTCAACCAACCCCAACAATCTTCACCTTGATTGAAAATAATACATAAGTTTTCATTGTCTTCACCAATAATCATACTCCAACATAAAGAGTATCAACATGTATATTTTCAATCAACCTTAACACTTTTTTCACCTATGATCAATGTGTCGTCCGCATATTGTAAGTGAGTGAAACGTTCTTCTCCATTTTCGAATTTGTATCCGTGAAACATCCCCGCCTTGATACCTCCTTTCATCAACATGTTGAAACCTTTTGCCACTATCAACAATGAAAACAGTGGCAATGGGTCTCCTTGCGTTAGACCACAAGACATCTTGAATTCCTTAGTGAGACTTCCATTTACAAAAACCAATATATTTGACGATCTAAGACATTTTGAAACACAAATAATTTACTTTTCATGAAATCTCATATTTGACATCACAAAAACCAAACTACTTAGACGATTTAAGACATTATGAGATCCAAATTATTCACTTTTCATGAAATCTCATATTTGACATCACAAAATTCAAAACATTCTAATCTACATCATATGTGTTTTCAAAATCCACGTTAAACATAATGACTTTTTTTTAATCTCATCCACTATTTCATTTATTAAATAAAAAAGGACTAATACATTTCTTATATGCCTTTTGAGATACCTGCAATGAAGTGCTGTACAGCTTTACTGTACCTATGAAAGATGGCAAACCAGTGTCAGATCTATTTGCAACAAAGAATTATCTTCCAACTTGCAAGTGGTACAGTGCCGCATAAGAACTATTTTTTAAAAATTCTGACATAATTAGGTATTTTACCCCAAAGTTGATTCTCAAGCTATCTCTATAATTTAAATTTGTGACATGCTATGTTGCTTACTTATGCCTCGTGCTCTTAGAAAACTTAAAACTATCAACAGAAAGAAAAAATAATGCGGTGAAAATATAGAATTTTAAATTTTAGTTTGCATATATTTTTAGTTCTTCTATTTTTCTTAAGTTTTAATCTTTTCAGTATTTATTTTTTTACCCAAATAGCCAACTTCATATATCAAACTCAATAATATAGTCAATGTGTAATACTAATACTAGCAATAATCTAATTACAATAGTGCACATGAAAACCCTGTCTTGCGAAATACTAAAATATATGAAAAGTAAGAGAACAAAATAAAATAAAATGAGATATAGGTTGATAGTGTTTGATAGTAATTTGGAGAAGCATGAGGGCCACGTCTTTTGTCTGACATAATTGTCCCTTATCATTTCACACCAATAAAAAACACAGCTTATCACTGCCAGGTGGCATATCCCTTCATCAAGTTTGAGATAGCACCCACCATGTGCTACAAGATTTAGATTTCATTCTGCTTTAAATAATCAACAACCAATACCAAGAAAACCAACTTTTCCATATCCTCTTATTATATACTTTTTATTCATTATTAAAAAGCAGATAGTTACATGTACGCTTTTTTTTAAAAAAATTCTTGTTGTAAATTAAAAAAAATACTTTTATTTTTTTAAGACTAAATAAAATATAAACTGCATTTAATATACTCTTTTTTATTTTTCATAATTATTAATTAATTAAAATTATTTTTATATCTTTTTATATAACTTATTTGAAGAGAAATATTTAAATAATTATTATTATTTTTAATAAATGAGATTTTAATTTTTTTCTTACATATTAAAACAAAAAAAGTATATTTTTATTTTTGATCAAATAATCTAATAATTGAAATTCAATTTTTAAAAATAAAAATAAAATATCACATATTCGAATTCACATCATTTTATCACTTAATTATAGGAAAAAAAATTAAATTTTACTTATATTAGACGAAAAAGAAAAGTAAATAGCAAAATCAACCGTTCCCATGATAATTTATTTCCATAACATTGTGTTTTTCACAGTCTTGAGAAGCACCGATAATTCCTCATTACTCAATTTTTTTTAAGCTTTAACATTTATTAAAACAATATATAGTTTCTTGAAGATAAAAAAGATAGAATATATACTACTAGAAATACTCCATTTACCTGCGGATATTGACAAAATTTTCGCAGGAAACATGTTACCTGCGATTCTTCCTGCTATTTTCTGTTCCCAGCTAAAATCTTCGTGGGTAATTAATATAACAGGTGAAGTCGCAGGAAAATATCGCAGGAAACAGTCGTAGGAAAACGTCGCAGGTAAAATAGATAAATTCGCAGATAAAACACAGGTAAATGAAGTCTTCGCAAGAAATATCGCAGCAAAACAAAAATCCGCAGGTAAACTCGCATGTAATTTCTCTCCCTTGTTTTTAGTTTTTGTTGTTAATTTTGTTTAATTTATATTTAAAATATTACAATTATTGTTAAATATAATAATATAAAAACAAATATCTAATTTGAATAAAACAATGCAACACAAATCACATTCAAATTTTTAAAGCAAGCAAACATAACTATAAAGTCAATAACAATACTTCTAGAGTTATATTATTAAAAAAGTTTTATTTATATAAAAGTTTAAACCATAACTTATTTTCAAAATTCAATTAAATAACAGTTCTTACATTTCACCCTGTTACAAATTTTATGTGGTCAAAAACAGAGTTTATGCTACCATATAATAAAGTTAAAGCTTGCAATTATAGTTACTCTCTTGGAACACACAAAAAAGAGATTTGACAAGAAACACAAAACTATTGAAGAATGTAAGTTCTACAAATAGGACACGATCCTTGTTGTTGTAGCCACTTGTTAATGCATTCTAAATGATATACGTGACTACATTTTGGAAGTATTCTCACCAATTCTCCATCCTCTAAATCCTACAAAATCAAGTTTATGTAAAATATCAAAACTTCTAAAGTCTCTAAATAATATATCAATAATTTAAATAAATAATATAATTATTGTTAAATATAACTTGGTAAGAAAAAAATGCTTAGTAAATTAAACAGTAAACAAAAGAAATGACAAAAATAGGTCAGAGGGACTCACAACAAAGCTTGGAAGTCGAGAAATATCGCGTGCCTGAGACTCGGAATTATCAATTTGTGCTGACTGTGTTTCCTGTTGGTGCAAAGGTGAATAAATGATGAACAGAAGAAATATTCTATTAAGAATGACGGCTACAAAAACATGATAAAAGTTACAATGATTGTCACCCTATTTATAAGCTAAAACTAGGGTTACTAGAATAAGATAAAATACTAAAATACCCTCTAACAAACTTAGGGGCTAAGGAAAATAGTACAACTAAATAAATATGAATTACTATTAATATTCTAATACCATCCCTTAATTCATATTCCATCAAAACTTGTAACACCAATTCCATCCCTTAGTCTGAGAAATTGATCAGTCTTGATAGCTTTCGTCAGAACATCTGCCAACTGCTTCTGAGTGCTGCAGTGTACAACTTCTAACACTCCACTCTGAACTTGATGTCTCAGAAAATGATACTTGGTCTCAATATGCTTGCTTCTCCCATGCAACACTGGGTTTCTGGCAAGATTGATTGCAGACTTGTTGTTAATCATCAACTTCAGAGGTTTGTCTACTTTAATCTTCAGATCCTGCAACAGATTCAAAATTCACACAGCTTGGCATGCAGTAACAGCACCTGCAATGTATTCAGCTTCACAGGTTGACAACGCCACAACAGGTTGCTTCTTGGAACACCAAGAAATGGAACCTCCCAGAAATTTGAACAAGTACCCAGATGTACTTCTTCTGTCAACTCTGTCTCCACACCAATCAGAGTCTGAATAACTCAGAAGTTCTGACTCATTATTTCCTCCAGAGGAAAATAACACTCCATACTTCATAGTTCCTTTGATATACCTCAGAATCCTGACAGCAGCTTGGTAATGGGACCACTTAGGTTTACTCATGAACCTACTAACCATCCCAACTGAGTAGCAGATATCAGGTCTGGTATTGCACAGATACCTCAGAGAACCAACCAACTGTTTGAAGGTTGTAGCGTCCACATCCTTTCCTTCAGAGTCTGAATCCAGTTTCTGATTTGTATCAGAAGGTATGACAGCCATCTTACAATTCTTCAGATCAAATCTCTTCAGAAGTTCTAATTCATACTTGAGCTGATGCAAAATGATACCTTTCTCCGAATATCTGAACTCCATCCCTAGAAAGTATGTCATTTTGCCTAGATCAGTCATTTCAAATTCATTCATCAGAACTTTCTTGAACTTGGCTATCTCCTGTTCAGAACTTCCAGTCAATAGCATATCATCAACATATAAACATACCAGAGTCATATTGCCTTCAGAAGTATGCTGAACATAGACACCGTACTCCATCTCACATTTCTGAAAGCCTTGCTTCTTGAAAAATGAATCAATCTTCTGATTTCAAGCTCTGGGCGCTTGTGTCAATCCATATAGAGCTTTGTATAATCTGTACACCATCCCTTCCTGATTCTTTTTCACAAACCCAGGAGGTTGTGACACGTAAACTTCTTCTTCTAATGGACCATTCAGAAATGCAGATTTTACATCTAAATGCATCAGAGGCCAATTCCTGTTAGCAGCTATTGCAATCACAATTCTGATTGTTTCATGTCTTGCTACATGTGCAAACACTTCAGAGTAATCCACCCCAGGTTTTTGTAAAAATCCTCTGGCTACCAACCTTGCTTTATGTTTGCCAATTGAGCCATCTGGCTTTAACTTCTGCTTGAAAACCCATCTGACGCTGATGGCTTTCTTGTCTTTTGGAAGTTCTGTCAGCTTCCAAGTCTTGTTTCTCTCTATAGCATCAAGTTCTTCTTTCATGGCCTTCAGCCAGAGCTTCTGCTTAAGAGCCTCCTCTGTACTTATAGGTTCAGAGTCTACTAACATGGCACACTGAATAACTTCTCCTTCAGAGTCTACTTCAGTGTCTTGCAGCATGTCAAATTCTGCAAATCTTCTGGGAACGCTTCTAATTCTTTGTGGTCTCTGAACTTGTTCAGAGTCTTGAGCTTCAGAGTTTCCAGCTTCAGATGGTTGACTTCCTCTAGAGCTTTGACCATCTTCAAGATCAGGCATATTTCCAGAGTTTTGGCCATCTTCAGAGTCTGAATTTCCACCAGAATCTGGATTACCATCAGAGTCTGGATCATCAGAGTCACCTTCATCTTCTGAGTCTTCTCCAGAGCCAGAATCACTATCAGAGTCAGAATCAACGTCAGAGTTTACTTCAACTTCAGAAATTCTTAACTCTGACCTTTCTTCAGAAGTTCTAACATCAGAATCAGATTGAGACTTATCCCAATTCCAAACTTCTGATTCCTTCACAATCACATATCTGCTGAATTCAATTTTATTGGTTTCTGGACAATAGAGCTTGTATGCACCTGTACTGTGGTACCCTATCAGAATCATCACTTTGCTTCTATCATCCAGCTTCTGTCTTCTGGCTTCTGAAACATGTTTATAGCAAACAGAACCAAACACCTTCAGATGACTAACACTTTGCTTATCTCCAGTCCACTTCTATATTGGAACTATTTCCTTCAACTTCTTCGTAGGACATCTATTAAGTACATACGTTGCAGTGGCAACAACTTCTCCCCAGAGCTTCTGAGGAAGCTTCTTCTCCTTTAGCATGCTTCTCACCATATCAAGCAAAGTACGGTTTCTTCTTTCAGCAAGACCATTGTGTTGAGGGGTATAAGGAGCAGTAACCTCATGCTCAATTCCATTCTCCTCACAGAACTTCTGGAACTCTTTGGAGTTATACTCACCTCCACCATCAGTTCTAAGAATCTTCAACTTCTGACCACTCTGATTCTCAGCCTTCATTCTGAATTTCTTGAATTCATCAAACACCTCGTGTTTGAACTTAATAAGGGATACCCATGTCATTCTTGTGAATTCATCAACAAATAACACAAAGTATTTATTCCCTCCAATTGATGCTACTGGAAATGGACCACACACATCAGAATGTACAACTCCCAAGGCATGTTTTACTCTTGGAGCAACTTCTGACGCAAATGGCAAACGTGGTTGTTTTCCTTCCATGCAAACTTTGCATGACTTCTCAGACTTCTTAATTGCAGGAATTCCATGTACCAGCTTCTTTGAATTCAGATGTTTTAGGCTTCTGAAATTCAAATGACCATAACTTCTGTGCCACAACTCACTCTCCTTCTCAGCACATGTTGCACTAAGACATTCTGAGTCTGCAGTTCTGACATTCACCTTGAATGTTCTATTCCTTCCCTGTTCTGACTCCATAATCAACTTCTGATTGTAGTCATACAGCTTCAGAAGATTGTCCTTCATGGTAACTGAAAAACCTTTCTCAATTAATTTTCCCACACTCATCAGATTGCTTCTTATGCCAGGTACATACCACACGTTCTGAATCAATGCTGTTTTCCCATTGTTCATAGTCACTCTGACATTTCCCATACCTTCTGCATTAAGATATTTGTCATCAGCACATCTGATCTTTGTCCTCTTTTCAGAGTCAAAGTCAACCAGCCATTTCTTGTTTCCAGTAAGATGATTTGAACAGCCAGTGTCCATATACCACCAGTCTGTCAGATCATCAGATTCAGAGGCCATCAATAGCACAGATTCGTCATCAGAACTTCTGGCTATATTTGCTTCTTCTGATTTCTTCTCCTTGTTTGACCAACAATCTCTAGCAAAGTGACCAAACTTCTTACAACAGTAACATTAGATCTTCTTCTTGTCATACTTCTCTTTTCCCTTTTGAGCATTCTTTTGTTTATCAGAGGTTGAGCTTTCTGACTTCTGACCACCGTCAGATCTTCTCTTGACTTCTGACTGCTTCTGATACCTCCTATCAGAAGTTGCTTTCAGAGCCTGCTGCTCTACTTCCCTTTCAGAAGTTCTCTCAGTCAAACGCAACTCTTGCGCTTCTAAACTGCTCTGCAGCTCTTCAATTCTCATGGTACTCAGATCTTTGGAATGTTCTATTGCTACCACAATGTAATCAAATTGAGAGGTAAGGGATCTCAATACCTTCTCCATGATTGTTTCTTCAGAAAGAGTTTCTCCACACGCCTTCATCTCATTAGTGATCAAAATCACTCTGGAGATGTATTCAGAAACTTTCTCATTATTCTTCATGTTGAGATTCTCATATTGCTTTCTCAAGGACTGAAGCTTCACCTTCTTCACTGATGCGTCACCAGCATAACATCTAACCAGTGTGTCCCACGCAGCCTTTGCTGTTGTTGAATCTGCAATCTTCTCAAACACATTTACATCAACACATTGATGAGTAAAGAATAATGCTTTCTGATCCTTCTTCCTTACTTCCTTCTGCGCGTTTTTCTGTTCATCCGTTGCATCTGCTGCTACCAGAACATAACCATCAGTGACAAGATCTAAAACATCTTGAGCACCAAACAGTACACGCATTTGGATCATCCAACGATTCCAGTTTTTACCATCAAATACTGGAAGCTTGGTGTTCATGTTGCCGTTTCCATTCATCTTCACCTTGCACAATACACTCAGATTACACAGTGTTTCCCAACCCACAGAATAAAATTCTGATCAGATTTTGTTCAAGATTCAACACGAATCTAAGAATCAAAATCAAACACACAAGACCTCACGTTCACTCGTGTTTCCCGTGTTTCCCAATGAATCTGAACCGGAGCTCTAGATACCAATTGTTGGTGCAAAGGTGAATAAATGATGAACAGAAGAAATATTCTATTAAGAATGACGGCTACAAAAACATGATAAAAGTTACAATGATTGTCACCCTATTTATAAGCTAAAACTAGGGTTACTAGAATAAGATAAAATACTAAAATACCCTCTAACAAACTTAGGGGCTAAGGAAAATAGTACAACTAAATAAATATGAATTACTATTAATATTCTAATATTTCCAACATTGGGGGCATGAAACCTAAATTGTAGTTTGGAAAAGTATGCACCACTGGATATTCATTACCTTCAGATGGCATAGTTGTTCAGTATTTGTTTATCAGTTAATATCAATCAGATCAGCTTCAAAGTTTTCACAATTTAAACACCTTGTACTATTGGAAAATGTAACGAGGTTACTTTAATTGTATTTGTCATACCTGTTCAATGGTTGTATGATAACCGGCAAGGGCAGATTTGCAGGCGTCTCGAACCGCTTTGCATAGTAGCTCTTCATTGTCACGGCTGACAGACAACTCAAGATGACCCCATATGGTGTCTCTGAACAGTGATTCCAATAAGAAAGCGTCGGTACCTCCTAGCGCAACTAGTCTCAGATATGGAAGCAATCCAGGTGGAAGAGTGCGACTATAGAAGATGTCAAAGTACGCTGTCTCAGTAAAACCATTGGCCTCAGCAACGTCTAGTTTGTCATAAAAGAAAAGGGTCTGACTCGGATATCTCCAGTGTCAAAGTGTATGCATGTCGACTTTCATTCGGTTCAATGAAGCCGTAGTCTAGAGCCAACTCTGCATTGCTTTTGTTCAAATCATATTGAATATATACCTGCCTAAAAGTTACTTCCATTGTTATGTGTAAACAATATTATGATCAAAAGTTATGTTATCATCTGCTCGGTTATCAACGCGACCATAAAAGAAAGTTCACCTGTTCTCCGGCCTTGACAGAAAGGGGGCTTTTTAAGGAAAATAGGTAATCCCAAGAGAAAAGACCAGCTGCTCCTTTAACTTTATAAGCATGACCCTCTGTAGTAACTCTGACACTGGTTAATCTGATCCAGAAATCCAATTTTCAAAATGTCATTTTTCTTTTCTGTTGAAGGATATTGACAGAAGAAGAGAAAATGAAAAGGTTCTTACCAAGTCTTCCATTGGAACTATAACCACATTTTCACTATGAAGGCGAGAAAACGCCCTTGATCTGAGCATTCCAAATGCCCAAAAGAAGTCATCCAACGCACAGGATCGGGAAAAAGCCGCTTATTAGGGAGAATGATTTCTTGTTCTAGTTTCAAACATTCATTCTTCACATATTCTTTCACAGACACTGTTGTTTTCAAAAGTTGAGTACCTAATCAAATAAATTCATTCAAATTTCAGTTTCATAATACTTATCTTATCTGAATCTATAAAAGAACCGTACTATTCACGAAAATTGCAGGACTAACAAACCTTGAAGTTCTCCTTCTGACCTGCACTGGAATAACCAATTACCAACTGAATAAACCATATGAAAAGAATCTTCCCTTGACCTCTCTCTTATGAGAAAGAGTATAACAGACAACCATGCATGGCTTCAACTCACTGCACACTCTCCCAATCTATGAAGCTGCAACTGCATCTGGATTTATCCACAGCCTTTTTGGAACCTGCAAAATAACATCATTCCTAGAAATGTCTCTGAGTGCAACCAATCCTAGACCTTCTGTGACCACACTAGCTTTCATAGGGGTCTTGGCAGTGATGAAACCTTCTTCCTGGAGCCACTTCTAGAAGGTTTGAACTGCTGGAGGCAGTGATGGTTCAGTTCCAACAGAGGCTACTGATTTTGCAGAGAAGGATCTCTTGAGATGAAGGATTGGATATTTGGGTGTAAAAGATATACCCTTGTTGGTACAACCTTGAGTTCTGCTCCGCTGCAATTTCTTCAACAGCCTGAGAAACTTTGGAAAGAGTTGAACTCTTTTCGCTCTCTGGGCTGGTAACATAATTTGTAGTAACCCCAAAATTGATTCCCAGGCTCCCAAAATCTTATCCAATGCATAAATCATCTACTACTATGATGTGGAAACCTAATAATTCATATCTTTTATCTCTTCTGGAAATTAAAAACTGTAATAGATGTAGCAAAACTACCAAAGAATAGGATACTGAATGCAAGAAGGAGTATCACTGAAAGACCTACTGACGATACTCCGTTCATTTTCTGATCATATCCAAGAGTTGTAGATATATACTCTTTCACAGTGCCTTTGAATCCTGGTCCCACAATCGTTGTTTCCACATCACCAAGCTGAGATGTTATAATACTGCGTAATGTCCATTGAACAGGGCAGATATAATAGAACCAAATCCACCAACCCGGAATATTCTGAAACATCCATAATCATTGTCACAATATTAGTTTTTAGAAGCCGATAGAAAAGAAACTTAGATATTTTCTTATTTCTACTTCCAAATGGAACATAAATATCATGCAATTTGATATTTGATATCAAGGAAATAGTAAAACTAACTTACCAGCGCAGTATGTCCCAGGAACGGCAAGCTCTAAATTTCGGCATTCTAGCAACTCTGGAGAAACCGTCTACAAAATTTAAACAAAATATAAGGCCATAACAATGACAAAAATAAATTGAATGACTACGCATCACTATTACCTCCAAGTCTAAAGTAGCAAGAATTTGAAGTTGCTTATCTATCTTTCTGAATACATGATAATAGATATCCCATGTCTGATAAAGAAATAAATAAAAATTATTTCCGAAGAGGAAAAATGACAAAAACAGATTGTACATAAGGTACCAGCATGGTGTTGGAGATATAAAATAAAAACCACTCACAAATCTACATCTAACAGTTTAACCTCTTAGAGTATTTGATTTGCAACACCATGCACATATGCAATGTTTTTGTAATTTAGTACCAGCATTAAAAATAAGATGAACTATGAATATTTTATAGTCAATTTACAAGGAGTTGCATGCACACATACACATAGTTAGAAATAGAATCAGTTGAATGTCCCATTTTCCAAATAGCCTAGATTCTTAGTACAGCGAGTAAGCATGGGTCAATCTATGCACGGGTCAGTTATGTTCTTACACTGCCCAACATCTCCTTCCTTTGAGATCAGATTTGAGCATACTTTCCAAGTTTAGCGGCTTCAGTTGATGTAAGGCGGACAAAATTTCATGCAAGTGTGATATTCATGCTATTTTCATTTGGTGGATAAACCAGTCAAATTCTAGAATATCGCTTTTCTTCATTCTTATATCAAACTATTGTCGCACCTCGAAAAATTACATTCGAAAATACGACCCTCGCGCGAAAGGCGCGGAAATGCGGTTCGACAGAGTCGCCACCGAACTTTATTTTTCCCGAACAAACGGGAGAGGAAAATATCGAGAAAACCTCTTAAAAACGAAAGGATAGGAACAGGGCTGTCGCAACCAAGTTCCGGGTTCGGGAGTCGGTTACGTGAGGGGAAGGTATTAGCACCCCTCACGTCCGTCGTACTCGACGGGAACCTCTTAAGGTAATTGTGGGGAGTGTTGTCTAGGTTTATTTGATTTTCTTCTCGCTGATAAAGGTAGAATTGGTAGGTTAAAAGGTTAAAGACGCAAAGGAGAGATGGGTGGTTAGAGGATAGGGTGCTCGCCAAGGATTGGGGCCCTTGTGCCTACGTATGCTCATCCGGACGAGAATGAGAAATCAGAGCGTCGTAGTTCGACTACGGGAAAGGATGGGGGAAAACGGAAGATAGATAAGAGTGTGCTCGCCAAGATCATCGCAATCTTGTGCCTACGTATCTTATATTCAAGAATGAATAAAGAATCAGAGCGTCCATAGTTCGTGGTAACAACCACGAAAAGATGAGGTTTGAATTGGTTTGACGTTGAGTTGAGAGACGAAAGAGTGACTGACAAACAACCTAAGGGCGTGCCTCAAGAGCTTGTCACTCAAGAATTCAAGGAATGCGAGATCCCAAGAACTCAGTTCTTTCGGAAATTGGGTTGAATGAGTTGAAGATGAGAGTTGGATATTTTGAAATCGAAAGAATGAACTAATAACAACTCGGGGGCGTGCCCAAGAGTTACTCATTCGAATATTCAAAGAATGCTAGATTCTAAGAATATCCCTCTTTCGTAAGTTTTAAAAAAAAGCTTGTGAAAAGACTGAATTGAAGAATGGCATGCGAGGCCAAAAGGAAGTTGTTTTGAACTGACTCGACGATGTGTCGAGGATTTGTTTGAAGATGGAACCGGCTTGACGACGTGTCAAGGGTTAAGGTTGTGAGAAACGATATTAGTCCCTGAGGGTGCTCCTAATATCGAGACCACGAGGAATTGTGAAAGAAATGGGTTGCGAATGCGGACGAGCATTCGACTTAGGAGAATGTTTGAAAATGATTGAGTTTGAAAAAGTCGAAAGGTTGAGTGAATAACAACTCAAGAGCGTGCCTCGAGAGCTATTCATTCGAAAATTCAAGGAATGCTAGACTCCAAGAACCTCCTTCTTTCGAAGTTTGAATCGGAAAGAAAATAGTTTAGAAAATGATTTGAAGTGAATAGGAGGGTATGAATATAGTTTGAGGTACGAGATGTGAGGACATGAGATTGGATTTGAAAATGAGAGAAATGACAATTATTTGATAAATGAGACGTAGGCCTCACAACCAATTAATTGGGGTATTATCGAAATGCTGGATCTCGACGACACCTTTTTCATTTGGAGAATATTTGAATGAACGATAGAAATATCACACAGAATGCTTGATTCCTATAATATTCCTTTGTCCAAAATAGTGTATTAAAACGAAAAGTTGAATAATACATTATTTAAGGTGTACACCTCGCTAATGATCATCCAAAAATCCAAGAAATGCTGGATTTCAAAGATTTAATTTGCTTTGAAAGAGTATTCGAACTGAGTCGAAGTTTGAATTTGAATTTTAAGCGTGTGTACTAGCAAAGTGGGCTAGTCTTCTAAGTGACCAACTAGAAATAATTGATCAAATAGGTGTCACTGTAAGGAAGCCCAGGATTAAGCTTTAAAATGTTGTGTATGGTGATCGAAGGTCGATGGCGAGGCTTTAAAAGCACTCGACTTACATGGGTGGAAATGGCTCAATAAATTGAGAATTATTTTGAAAAAATGGTTTAACAGCATTAAAGCATTAAACAATACAAAAGCCATAAAAATATTACTTTTCAGGAATTGGGTACATCGAGTTGAATGGGAATAAAATTTTAAAGAAATTAAATTGAAACCTTATTGAAGGAGTGGCTATCATTGATCATATGTTGCATGATCTCAAACTCCTTACTTACCCTTTTTAATCCGAGCATATACCGAGTGTTGATGAGACTTAAAACGAAAGGCGTTGCTACACTTTGCATTAGGCTAAGTCAACTTCTATCATGTATTACACTTGCACTTCTATCATGTATTACACTTGCATTTAGGGATCTTCCACTACACGGCATCCAAAATCACGTGTAAAAGTGGCATTTCACTTCCTTATAACATTGTTAGCTCCTAAATCATTGTATTAACATCGTCTTCTTTCGTAAACATGTGCACCATACTAGTTTTATTGGTAGTAACTAGTATTGGTAGTAACTTGGGTATCAATGAGAAACCTTTGGTCATCTACACTTTTGCACTAACCGTAATTCCAAAGGTTAAGATCAAATAATTGAATTCTTTGTCTTAAAGTCTTGAAGCACCTTTAAAAATACACTTAGCAGCCAAATAACACGTCAGCAGTTAATACACTCATTATCAACGAGCCAAATGATATGAACAACCATAATCTCACAGTTTATTATATGTAACAAAAACAGTAGCTACTGAAAGAGATTAGGACGAAACGTACTGCGAGATTTATGAAACATTAACAACCTGCAATATTAGAAATGTTAAATCATGGCAATTCGTTATACAACACTAACTACATCGAATAATCGTGTCATCCATTAAGACAGCCAACAACATGGTACAATCGGTAAGATATTATTTGCATCCACACCAACATACAATAACATCGGAGCTGCAACAACTTTGAATTATGCCAAACGAAGTTGTGGTTCGTCGTTGTTGCTAAAGAGCTCCATGGATGGTGCTATCTCTTATTAATGACGATATGCTCCCAAAAGATGGAGTCCGGGGATATTGCGCCGATATTGAATCGATCCAAAAACCGCTAATCAATTTTCAACCTGCACGTAACTGAAAATAACTCAAACAGAACAGCATAATGAAAACAAAGTAAAAATTGAGCTTAACATAACCCATTCTCGCTCATCTCTGTCTCCAACTCGCCGTAGTTGTCGCAAAAACTGTTGTTGAAGAAGTCGGGATGCTGCATGTTTGCAACCTAGACTCTTTGCACCTCTTTCTGTCCCCAAGAGCTTGTCATAATTTTGTCTCAAAACATGACAAACCGCGGGTCTTTCGTTGCCTTCATAGGTGTTGCTTCATTGTCGGTTGTGCGAAACACTTTGGATGTGACGTCATCACGGCTAAGAGGCAACTTTGATCCTCGCTCGGTGGTCGCAGCCTGCAGAGCAATTACCTACAAACAAACAGTACCAAGCAGTACGAGAAATAAGAATGAAAATTGAAATCAAAAAGATCAGTCCAAGCATATACATAACCCATGCTATCCTCTTTCGATGAACCCGCGACGTGGTATGTACTGATGTACATTAGTAGAACATAGCGCAATTGATTCACATACAACGGTAGGTGGTAGACGCAGGTTCAGATCACAAGGTTGAACATCCTCACTGCACCACTGGCTTTCTTAACAAGAACATCTATACATTGAGATGTTATCGACATTGTCGTTGCGTTGTGATAGTTTGCGAAGGGTGCCTTCCCTTTTGGACTTCCGATATGAGCGGTACCACATTGTTTCAGTTCCGACTGTAACGGTGTCGGCGCCGATAACCAATCTGCATCACCTGAACAAATAATAACAACCTCGCGGTGACTTCGCACTGCTAACCAGTCATATGAACCAATGTCCAAAATAGCTTCCTAAACATACTTTTAATGTAACCACTACTGAATACATAAACAGAACGAAATTAGTGAAAACAGAATCCATTAAACAGAATCAAATTGAGGGAATGAATGGATCGATGTTGTTATCAACTGAAACGGGGGTGTTTGCACTGAGAAAGCAGAAATGTTGTTGTCATTGTTGATGGAATAGAGGGGCACATCTTCAACATGAAAGTGCCACAATAGAAGCCAACTTGAATCGAATCATGTTTTAAAACTCACACCTGCATACAGAACAAGCCACAGACAACAACATAATTTCTTAGAGAAATAATAACACATGTAAACAAAGTTGAATCAAAGGCACGAATGATATCTTCTTGCTGCTACTTGACTTTCCATCATAGAACACAGATGCTACTGATTTCAACTGCTGCAATCTACACGTCTAAATCTTATTTATGAACACCTCCAACATGAAGCAGTAGATCAAACTTAACCAGAGCTATACCAGTAAGTTCCTTATGACAGGAGCACAATCAACCCCTGCTAACACTTCAATAATAGCATATTAACAATTCAAAATGTTCACAATAATCTCAGCAGTACAGTACCTATATCGCGGGACTTGCAACTTCTCGAACCTCAGTAAGCCACGGGTGACTTCAGCAATAACGAAACTAGCAAGTACTGACAAGAAACGAATCCCCAAAAACGGAGGGTTTTCACTGGCGTACGATTGCGGAGCGATTTCAATGGCATAGATGTCGCTGAAACAGACCCTGACGATCCTAACACAGCATTACCAACTCGGCATCTTTGTTGTTGCAGGATCAAGGCGAATCGACATCTCTATGTTATGTCGTCATTGCTGGTTCTTGATAAAAAATGATGAAGAGATTCGATGATTACCAAACTTAAATATGATGAATGGTTCAGAGATGAAGAACAATGGTAATGGGGTTTTCGAACTGTGTTGGGGGCTTCGATTTAGGGGTGAGGGATAGGTCTCACGTTTGGGGATTGTGAGAAGTAGGGTTTTGGGGCGGCGGCGCAGATCTAGGGGTTGAAGATGTTCTGCCGTTCAGAAATTTTTTTTTAGGGTTTTCTATGGGGATGGATTAGGTTTCGAAAGGGGAATGAACAGTAACTTCCCCTCTGTTAGGGTTTTCCTTTTATAACACTTGATCCAACCGAAAACCTAATGGGCCGTTAGCGTATGGGCCTCTTCTGATCCTCCTCTGCTTGCTTCTTTCTTTCTTTTTTTTTATTAACAATTTTAGCAATTAGTTAATTAATTAATAATAAAAAAAGATTAATAATGCAAATTAATAATTAAAATACTAACTAACATAATTAAATAAATAAATAAATAAAAATGAATATTAACAAAAACAAATAAATAAATATTAACAAATGTCCCTTTTTTTTTTTAAAAAAAACAAAAAATAAGTATTAAATACATATAATAATTTAGTAATATATTTTTTTTTTAAAAAGAAAAGCTTAAGAAACTGAAAATAAATAAATAAATAAATAAATTTCAGGCCACGTGTCACGCTTTAATCGGTTAAAAAGAATTTTTGAAAAACGTCCGATTTCGGGTGGACACGTGTCTGATAGCACGAGACAATAAATGCAAAAATATTTACAAAAGGGTAGGACAAATTTAGGGTATGACAACTATCAGCTTTCTGTATATTGCACCATTTCAATTTCAAAGTTAACATCTAGGACAAATTTTCATTTTAATAGAAAATATCCTCAAGACTGATAATACAAAGACTATAGCATAATGGCCCTGTACTAAGTTGAAATGAGCTATCTGATATCTAGGTTACAGGTTAATTAAGAAACAATGAAATTCTGACCAAAAAAAGCCCATTTTAAGTGGAAAAAAGTTATTAGATATGATACAATTATCTCTAGTCTTATTGGCACCATTAGAAACCCTTTTTGATATAAATGTAGAAATCTTTTGAAATAGAATATTATTGAATGAAGAAAATAAAACTTGATGCAACTTCTCAAATCTCAAGCAAGTCGCATTGATTGTAAATATAAATCATATTCATACACAACCGAAATTGGCTTACAAGAGTCTAACAATGATACCATACAAAAATGTAGTTTAATAGACATAAATGCTCACTGCAACATCAAGACGAAATCTACATTACTATCATGACAAATGCTATAAAGATTTAGTCAACAACAAACTATATTCAACCCAAATACTAATTGCTACAACCATTTACGGTTTCAATTTCTAATGCCAATTAATACAACTTATTATCATCTGAATTTCAAACACAAGCCCTGGCCCCATTAACTAGACTTCATTATCATCTTCCCAATAAAAGAAACAGGTAGTCAATCTCGTGATAACAAAACTTCCGTTATCTAGAAACTACCAACATTTCCAACATTCAATTTAAAAATGAACCCATCAAAACATTTGAGCTTTACTACCTGTATTTTGTCAGCGCATAAGAAAACATGCAGCACACCATTGGTTACGTATTTTCCTTCCTACACTAAGTGTACACCTATATTTGGTTCCACGTTTGGGACAGCTAGAATTGATTCTGAAGGTGTAAAACTGATTTCAACATGTTTGGTAGCTCTAGAATAGAATTGATTTTGCCTCGAAAAATGATTCTAACTTGAAGTTAAGATTTGTAACTTTTAAATCTAAACATGATTTTTACACTGGATAATATTGTTCAACTCACTTTTATTCAAATGTGTCCAATAATAAATCACTTAACATTCAACTCACACTTCTAAGTAAAATCAATTTAGCAAAATCAATTCATTCAAAATCATTTTTGTCACTGCAGAACCAAACATGCACTAAGATCGGTCTACATGGAATGACCACACAATATTGCATCATTTTCCATCATAACATGGAATGACCACACAATATTAAAAAAATCCTAGTCCTTTTGTTGAACCTCAAGCTTTTCTTCTTATCTCAAATTTCAGTATATAAATTACTTTGATAAAAAAAACCAAATCAATTTAAATCATGATTCTATCAACAACATAACTTCGGTTGCACATGTTTTAGATTACTTTGTGCAAGCAGATACTATCCAACCTCTACTTCCTAAATCTCAGTTCAAAAGTTAAAATCAAAATTTTAAAATTAAAAAAAAATAGAGAATTAAGAACATGAATAAACCCTAAGGAAATAATCAATACAAAAAGAAACGAAGAATTTAACCACAAACTATCCTGATAAAGCTAAAAACTATTCCTAATTACAAAATCAAAACCCTAAAAGTTGAAATTGAAAAATGAACAAAACAATAGCAAGCTCAAAATTGACATGATAACACAAACAAACACATAAAATATACCTCGAATCTTGCAATGGTGTTATTGAATTTGAAAATAGCAGAACGAATTTTGAAAATTGGGGAAAAATTGAAGAACGTGTTAAAATTGGATTTTGTTTGAAGCTTCAAATCCAAGTTCGTACGAAGCCATGGTGGACAAAAGGAGCCTATGTTGAGAATCAAAAAATATGTTTACCTTGGAAGGAGGTTGTAGAGGAGCGATGAAATTGTTGAAGTTGTTGAAATGAAATGGTTTTGAAAAATATATGATACACTTACAGAATGCACCAGTGTTTTTCCCTACGTCGTGGGGTTTTGCTGTAGTAATACTCCTTGAAGAAGATAAATAAAACTAAGAGAGATAAAAAAAACTAACAAGATTAAACTTTTATTTGATTTTCTGCATGAATTAAAAAAGAGGATAATACCCCTTGTTTTTATTTTTCATAATTTTATTTTTTTTATTAATTTTATGGGATTAAAGATATATAAGCTTATATTTTTTAATTTCATAAGAACAAAAAATAAATACATTAAGTAAAACTAATATTTTTTATAATTAATTTAGATTTATTATTAAAATTTAATTTAAAATTAAAAAATTTCACAATTCACATTAAATATAATTAATAAAATAGAACAAATAGAGATTAAAAATAGCATTCTAATTTTATAAATATTTTTCAAAAAATTTGCAACAACTATGAAATCATAAAAAATGTCTTAAATAAGAATAATATGTACTAAAATTATTTTTAAGAAAATAAATCTAAAAAATAAAAATAAAATTTTTTTTGACAAAATTTAAACAAAAACTATTATTATTCAAGAAAGCAAAAAAAAATTGTTGTGAAAATTATTTTAAAATAAGTTTGTTTTTGTATTATATATATAAATCTAAAAAATCAATATGTTAATTATATTTTAAAATTTTATTTAATAATAATAAAAATATAATTAATAAATAAACTTATATTTTTACAATTATATCATAAACTTATATTTTTGATTTTTCTAATTTTTACAACAATAAAAAATTATTAAATAAATAAAATTATATTTTACAATTATATCATAAACTTATATTTTTGATTTTTCTAATTTTTACTACAATAAAAAGTATTAAATCAATAAATTTTCTTTAAAAAATAACTAAAAAAACTCAATTAATATTATAAAACTTTTTAAAGAAAAACTTAGATTTAATATAAAGTTAAAAAATGTCTCAACAACATATTCTTGAAATCAATATGTGTTTTATATTTTATTTATTAAACGTAAAAATAAAATAAAAATAAAAAATAAACTAAACATTTCGCAGCAAACATCGCAGAAATATTTACAGCAAATTCCGCAGCAAACTTAGCAGCAATTCCTGCAACATTACCATAGAGTTTGGTGGTTTCAGTGGATAACAAATTCCTGCGACATTTGTCGCAGTAGAATCCGCAGGAAAGTTGTATTTCAAAATATTAAGGTCTCAGGTATTCCTGCGAATTCTGCTGCTACTTTACTTTTCGCAGGAAAAGATATTTCAAAATAAAAAAGCGCAGGTGAAATCGCAGCTATAGCTGGGGAAGTAATTCCGCAGGACAGTCCGCAGGTAATCTGTGTATTACTAGTGATGATATATATGTATATATATATTTTATAACTTATTCCATTGTCATAATTTTTAAATTAAATTAGATTCAATTTAAAAACTAGAATATGGAGTAAGTTAAAAAAAATTTCTTTTGAAATAAATTGATCCCGATTTATATATATAATAGTTAATTTAACTTCAATAAAAGTACATACTAATCTAATTTTAATATTATATTACAAACTCACACTAAAAATTTAAGTGTTAATTTAATTTAAAAAGAAAAGAAACCTTCCTGTCAAATTAGTGAAGGGAGATGTTAGAAAAATAAAAATTAATAAAGTGAGTTGTAAACCTTAACTGGTGTACACTACTAGAAATACACAGTTTACCTGCGGATTTTGACAAAACTTTCGCAGGAAACACGTTTCCTGCGATTTTTCCTTAGCTTATTCGTTTCCAGCTAAAACCTCCGTGGGTAATTAACATAGCAGAAAAAGTCGCAGGAAATAGTCGCAGGAAAAAGTCGCAGTAAAAAGTCGCAGTAAAATGTCGCAGTTATATGTCGCAGGAAAAATGCGCAAGTATAACAGCTAAATTCGCAGGTAATACCGCAGGTTACTTTAACTTTTGCAGGAAAAGTCGCAGCAAACTGGAATAATATAATTAATTTCACAGGTAATTTCTCTCTCATGTTTTTAATTTTTATTATTCATTGTGTCTAAGTCATATTTAAAATAATATATTTAATGTATTTAATAATATAAAAATAAAAAATCTAAAGAATCTGATTTAATTTTGTTAAATGATTTATCATTATCCAAAGAATCTGATTTAATTTTGTCACAATTATAAAAATCTAAGTATTTATTCGATCATGGCGTTAAAACCACCAAAATCTACCCTAATAAATAACTTAAGACTGCCGCATCAACCATGAGGAAAATGATCCAAAAATTCCACTCAAAATACACATGTAGTAACGATTCATACAACAAATATACATAATCTTCTATCTAGGAATCTAAGTTACAGTTGAAAGTAACTACTGTCCCTTAATTATGAACTAGCAAATTAGAAAAATCAATTCCCTTGGACTTGTAATATCCTTTTTCTGTATTTGTCAATCTACCTTGGAACATTCTCCACTCCATCCCACACCTCTCTTTAACCTGTCACCAATAATACCATGCAAAATATACACATAAACAAAATCAAAATCCATTTAATTCATATACATTATACATTGTCAATGTAAAGAAAAGTATAATCCTGACAATTAATTGTAATCGTCAAATAAAAAAAAATTTTGAATTACAAAAGGTTCTTATATCATACCGCCCGCCATGCCGGCTTCCCCGTTTGTGCTTCTCCCCTATCAAACAAAACACGAAAAACATTAAAATTTATAAAGCTTCATTTGAGTAATGATAATATAATTAAAATCAAACATATTATGTATCATGATTAGTCATAAACTAGATTAAAATCTTACCTGATCCCCTAATGATGGAATACCTTGGTGAACAATCCATTGAGCATCAACCACTCCAATTTTCTCATGGACGGGCTATAACAAAATTTAATTCAAATTTCTATAGCATATCAAAATTATAGTATAATAAGAGAAATAAGCTTAGTTTAGTACCTCAACACATTTTCTAAAAGCAAAATCAAGTCCCCATCCATTTGAGGCCGGCCTGTTGTTCTATCATTCGATTACAAAGTTTGAATTCTTCTACAATTTTTTCAGCCACAGAACTGCTGCTCGTGACGAAACTAGAATATGTACAAACAAGCTATTGAAGTTAAAACCGTGGTTAACAGTATTGACACAAAGTTCACTGCATTGTTGTCGAGAATGCTGAGACCTGAAATCTTTTTAACAGTTGGTCCTGGCTTCCCAACAACCTACAGCATAGAGTGAGGTCACTGGATCTTTCATTGACATTGTTCAAATGTAATGTAAATATGAGAGAAATATGTATCAGAATTTACCTTCTGGCGAATAGAGCAGAATCCACTAAATTGTAACGTTGCACCCAATAAAGAGTCAACGATACTCCCACCTAGTCCTGCCGTGGTAGCCATGGGTATGACCAGTAGTTGCTTGAGAACTCTATCAGACAGTGTTTCGTTAACATTGGTCTCTAGCCAAACAACAATGTGATTTACGCGGATGCTCATATAGGGCTTAGACTAAAAGACTATTTACCTTGAAGGTTGTGATGAGACGAGGTCGGTCATCACTGAGAACTCCAATCTCTGAAGACCAGGTATCTCCATTGCAGTAGCAATAATGGCCAATAACGCCACCAATAAGAGCGGTAATCAGAGGCGACTCTTTAGAGTTCAAGCAATAATCCTTCCTGTCAGTTAAAACACATAAAGCTACAACCAGAACAGAGGCAATACCACTATTTGACAGAACTTGCATCCTGAAAAAATAACAGTAGGCGAAATTCAGACCAAACTCAGGTCAATCAACAACATGCATGTCAAATTAATATCATATGAGTAATTGTAATAGTATATAAATTAAAGTTCAAAGTTGAACCTTTGCATACTCTATCTGATATACTCTATAGTCAGTGAGATATGATAAAAAGCAAAACCATAGATTGAAAAATGAATGTTGCAATCAAAATGGACACTCTCCATATGAATTTTGGACCACTTTATCACTTACAATTATATCATAAACAGCAGAACTTTTTTGGTAGATGAAATTTGATTTCTCAATTATTAACATTCAAAACAAAAAGAAACACAAGATTGTAAAAACAGAACAAAAGTTCATATAGTAGTTAACATAGGACCATGTCCATAACAACATAAAGTTAAGATATGTACCACACAGGATCATGATCATATCATACTACATTATTGCATTTCATTACTGGTAAAAAAAACTAATTCAGAAGAAAGCTCTGCTACCATAAAACAGAAACGCTAAATCAAATATTAAAAACACCTTGAGTATTGATGGCTGAATCTTATTGGGTCCTCTAGATGAGAATGAAGCCATTACTGGAGCTGGCTTTCTTCCATAGAATGTTTTTGCTCCTGAAAACCTTATTGTAGTACCTGTTTTTAGTTTAGAGTCCCTGCAATTATAAGTATAATGTGTATGGTTAGAGTTTTTCATTCGTAGCATGTCAACAAAGCCTTTTCTTTGATTCTTTCTACCGATGGTAAGCTTGCCAATGCGGCAAATTGTGACGCGTAAGTACCAATCTCAAATGCTTTACTTTGAAATAAACTTACTAACTAATTAAACGATGATTTCTCACACTTTTCATATGTATTGTTGCAGACGACTTTGTAGGCCGGGAACACTAGATCCTTTTAAAAGTGAAGGGAAAATAGTGGCATGCAATCGAGAAGGAAATATAAAATCAGTTGCTGAAGGTCAGGAAGCTTCATCTGCAGGCGCAAAGGGAATGCTTTTGAGCAATCGACCACAATAAGGGAAAACGACTCTTGTTGAGCCTCATGTTTTGTCTTGTGTATCTACGCCACATAACGAAAGCGATTACCACTCTTCTGCTAACATTTCTTCCTATGACATCATTTCAATGTAGTTGATTATATATCCGTCTTACTCTTCCGCATACCCTTTTAGAACTGTTACATTTGTTGACATGCTACGAATGAAAAACTCTAACCACATATATATATTACAAAGTATAATAAAATCTAATGTGGACACAAATGTGATAAGTCACCAAATCATTAATATAGACACAAAGTATAATAAAATCTAAAATAAACAATCAAATGCAATAGGAACATATTTAAGTCATAAAGTAGTACCTACCTTGAAATTTCAAAATCAATAGCTTTGCTCGGTACCGAAAATGAGTTCAAATTTGTGCTTCAACCTGCAAGAATAACAATTGATTGTATTAATCTCTATCAAACACATCTTGATTCACATATGAAAAAGAACAAACAAGACATCTATATGAAGAAAACATTATAAAATCAAAGTAATGCGTCCACAGGTAAATTAAGGCAAACTTGTTTCAATGACAGTATACTAATTACATTATATTTGTGAAAGCAATCAAATTAAATAGTACATTAAAGAAACAGTATATAAGATAAATATGCATTACTTAATTAAAGAAACGAGATTTGTGAAGGGGAATCAAAATAACAATACACTGATTCATGTATATTTTTGAACAGCTATATCAAAATATGTTGACAAAATTAACAGACCAACTTTAATATGAAAGAAACAAAATTTGAAGAGGTTGGTACAAGTCACATGCCATTTTCCTGAAATTGTTGATAGTGACACAGAGGATCAATCTACTTTGCTATTTTTTGATGTAAAAACAATTTTACTTTTTTGGTTGCTTTTTCAATTTTGCAATTTCTGAACACACAAGGAAGTAAGAGAATATTAGTACTACACCCACCATACACCATGTTTGTTTTTCAAGTCTTTCCACTCACTTTTTTAATTTCAATTTTGGAACTTAAAACACCTTAAACAATATAATGAAAAACAATACTTTCAATACAAAAAATCATTAAATAAAAATAGAGTCAAACTCAACTATAAAAAGGGAGAAGAGAACTCTCACAATGGGATTCAAGACATGTAGAAAGGTTTGAATTTCATTGCCATTTTTACCACCACCTTTGTCTATAGCAAATAGCCCCATTACCTTTATATTAGCAAAAGCACCAACTCCATAAAATCATAAGAAAAAACACATTCCAAAGTCACACAAACATTTTGTCGAACACGTTAGATGCATCATCCAAAACACATTCCACAATCACAGACATTTTATCGAACACCTTAAAGCCAAGTATGGTTGAACATGAGGTAACTTGTTCATCTACTCTCTCTTGACTGAATTCTAGAAGCTACTGATGTTTTCGTGATTGCCCCACTAGAACCTCCCAATGTGAACTTAGCACACATCACAATCTAAAATTTAACAACATTAAAAGCCCCTAGCATAAAACCAGTCTGAAACGGAACTGAATTGCAGACATCAAGATTTGATACGGCACAAATATCCCACTATTCAGAGCTACTCTCTCAGTCGAGTGGAGAAAACTCTTGCACCTTCGTTCCCAAGTTCATTTCTTTTCACCCAATTTGTAATTTTTTCGGTTTTAAAATAAACATCATTCTAACTTATAAACAAACATCGTTTTCTATGTAAACAAAAAATAAACTATATAAATTATATGTTTTAATTTCACCAAAACAAAAAATAAATATATTTAGTAAAACTAATATTTTTTTAATAAACTTAAATTCATTATTAAATTTAATTTAAAATTAAAAAATTTTAAAATTATATTAAAAATAATTAATAAAATAGAAGATTAAAAATATCATTCTAACTTTATATATTTATGGGGTGGCATTTATATTTGGATGTAAAGCCACCCTAGTGGTAAGAACTTTGCACATAAACACGCCTGTAACATGCATGACTTTGGTTCAATCCATGTGGAGGTCTGAATCCTTTTTCTTTTTTCTCATTTTTTCCACATGAACTTTAAAAAGTCATCTCTCTCTCATTTTGAATTCATTCTTTTTGCAACATGTTTGTTTTAATGTCTATTTTTATTATTTTCATGTGGTGTAAAAATATTTCAAATTTTTCTTAAATATAATTAATAAAATAGAATAAATAGAGATTAAAAATATCATTCTAATTTAATAAATATTTTTTCAAAAAAATTTGCAAAGCTATGAAATCTTAAAAAATGTTTTAAATAAGAATAATAGGCACTCAAATTATCTTAAAGAAAATAAATCTAAAAAATAATTCTTGACAAAATTTAAACAAAAACTATTATTATTGAATAAAGTATAAATTTTTCTTTTTTGTGAAAATTATTTTAAAATAGGTTTGTTTTTATATTATATATATAAATCTAAAAAATCAATATGTCAATTATATATTACAATTTTATTTAATAATAGTAAAAATTTAATTAAATAAATACACTTATATTTTTACAATTATATCATAAACTATTATTTTTAAAATTATATCATAAACTTATACTTTTGATTTTTTTAATTTTTACAACAACAAAAAATTATTATATAAATAAAAAAAATTATATTTTTTATTTTTTTAAATTTTACAATAATAAAAAATTATTTAATAAATAAATTTATATTTTACAATTATATCATAAACTTATATTTTTTATTTTTTTTATTTTTACATTAATAAAAAATTCAACTAAATAAATAAACTTATATTTTTTATATTTCTAATTTTTACAACAATAAAAAAATATTAAATAAATATATTTTTTCTTTAAAAAATAACTAAAAAAACAAAATTAATATTATAAAACTTTTCTAAAAAATACAAAAATTTAATATAAAATTAAAAAATGTCTGAACAACATTTTCTTGGAATCAATATTTATTTATTAATCGTAAAAATATAATTAAAAATAAAAATAAATTAAATAATTCGTAGAAAAAGTCGATGAAAAAGTTACAGCAAATTCCGCAGAAAATCTCGCAGCAATTTCTGCGACATTTCCAGAGACTTTTGTGGTTTCAATAGATGACTAATTCCTGCGAAGCATATCGCAGAAAATTCCGCAGGAAATTTATATTTTAATTTTAAATTTAAAGTCGCAGCTAAAGTCTCAGAAATTCCTGCGACATTTACTGCTATCACGTTTTTCGCAGGAAATGATGTTTCACAATATAGAAGCGCAGGGAAAATCGCTGGTATTTCTGCGGAAATGTTTCCGCAGGAAAATCCGCAGGTAAACTGTGTATGTAGTGGTAAACCATAAATAATATATATGGAGTAATTTTCATTGGTGTGTATATATATATTCATTATCTCCCAACAATATTATTATTCATGTAAAAATTAAAATATAGTTCATTAATTAATTTCTAATTATAATCATTATCTCCTAACAATATTAATTATAAAAGTTTCAATTTTAAGCGAATTTATTTTGTCATTTAATAAAAATAGTAATACACTTTATTGTCTCTCTCTCTCTCTCTCTCTCTCTCTCTCTATCTATATATATATATATATATATATATATATATATATATATATATATATATATATATATATATATATATATATATATATATATATATATATATATATATATATATATATATATATATATATATATATATATATATATATATATATATATATATATATATATATATATATATATATATATATATATATATATATATATATATAAACATCATAGATAATTTATTCCGCGCGCTTCTTCTTTACTTTCTTTTATTTTCTAATAAATATTTTTAAAATTAAAGTATTTATGAATAAATTCTTTTTTTTTTTTGGGAAATTTTAATATCACAATTCATCCCTTTTTTAGTTTGGAATCACTTGATCAACAAGTGGCATCAGAGTTTAACTATTGTTATAAGAATAATTGTCTTAGGAGGAAATGACTTCAAGCGATTCACTCAACAGACACAAATCCTTTAATGGAGACAAATATGTTTTCTATAAGGAAAAGACAAAAGTCTTTATAATAGAAGGGATGAATTATAATATTTGAACCTTTATAAAAAAAAATGGTCATTCATCTAGTTGACGGTGTGTTGTTGAAAACAAAGATATAGAAATGTGAACCAAATAAGATAAGGAAAAAGTGCATTGCATTTTTAAAGAAAAAACTATCATCACTACCACTTTTTCTATTGATGAATTTTTGGAGGTTTCTCACCGCGATAGTTTTGCATCTGACCTTTAGTTTGGATGATAACAATGCATTGTTTCTTAGAGAACAATTTTGTAAGCTAATGGTTTTTGTCTAGTGTGTAGCTTTTGCTAAATAGGTTCTGACTCTGAAGCTTTAACGTGTGACGTCATCAGACTCTAGAATCAACACACTCTGACTCTGAAGAGATACAAGTGTTTTACAAGATGCTGTCAAGTTTGTCGCTACGCAAAAAATGACACAGTGTCGCCGCCAAATTTTATTTATCCCAAAGAAGGAAAGAGAAATACCAATAAAACATTTAGGAAAAGAACATGGTCATCGCAACCAAGTTTCGGGTTCGAAAGTCGGTTATGTGAGGGGAAGGTATTAGCATCCCCTCACGTCCATCATACTCGATTGAAACCATCTAAGTTGTTTAAGATGGAATGGGTGTTCTAATCTAAAAGTCTACTTGCTAAAGGGAAAGATGGGTTAGTTTTTTATTAAGGTGCTCGCCAAGGGCCCTTGTGCCTACGTATTTCCACTTGAAAGAAGTGAAAAATCAGAGCGTCCGTAGTTCGTGGGACTATGGTGAAAAAAATAGGAATTTTGCTCGCTAGGATCCCGCAATCCTATGCCTATGTTTTCTCAACAGGTATGAGAAATCAGAGCATTCGTAGTTCGGCCTACGGGTTGTTTGTGTTTTTTATGGACGATGCTAACGTTCGCGTTCTAGCAGTTAGGTGTTTTGCTGACCATTGTCTAGAGTCTTACGCGTTACCTGTTTGCAGTAGAACGGAAGTAACATGTCCTTTTTGAAAAGTTTTATGAGGGAATTTTGAAGGATGAAAAGATTTGGATTTGTTGAAGTGTTTTTGTTAGAGTTTTGAAAAGACATTTGAGATGTGTGTTGCAGTAAAGTCTATGGGTAGAGGTGAATATTTCGAACGGCCAAGTCGAGCGCCTTGTGTTCAAAACACTCTGAGTCAGTGTAGGAGGAGCTCAATTCTCATTCTTTATCCCCCACACAGTACAAGCATCATGTTTATTAAGTAGTCTTTGAATTTTATTGAGAAAAATGTCACTTGACGTTGGATCAAGGGTTTGATTGCTTATTAAGAAAAAGTTTGAAGTGATGTGAACAATGTTGATGGAAATGCACGGGGAAATCGACTTACAAGTTAGGGTTTGGGCTTGATATGTGGATCAAGAATGCTTTTAGAGTTCGGTCCAAATTTCTAAGATGTCTAACTAGCGAAACAACGGAAAATAAAATAATAAAGTACATCAAGCGGGGGAGGGATACATGACAACGTACAAGGGATAATCAAAGCGAGAAATAAAGAGACTCACTGTAGAGTAGCCCAAGAGGAAACTATGTGTGTGAAAGGTGTCATAGACTAAACAAATAAATCTATAATACAAGTCTAAGGGTTTAAAAATGATGTAATAGCAACCACTTTGTGATTTAAGATCACAAGTCTCAAATAATGATTCAAGTCAAGCCTAGGTCACACACGAAGCATAATAGGCCCTCACAAAAGAAATTAATTATTTGGTCTTTTCGATTTTTTATGATGTTTTTGTTCATTTTTCAATAATAACTAAACATTACTAAAAAAAGAAATATAAAACTATGACACACAACCGCTCATGCAATCGACAAATAACAAGGAAAGACACACTAATAAGTACTAAATACATCAGCAAAGAAAAGAATTAATTTTAAGAGAAAATATTGAAATAAACAAACCTCATTAAGATATCTAAGAATTATATTTAAATTAATTATTATCTTATAAAAAGAAAGTGAAATAAAACAAAATAATATAAAATCTTTTTAAAAATTTAAAATGAAATTTTTTGTACTTTTTAATAGAAGGGATGAATTATAATATTTGAACTCTTATAAAAAAATGGTCATTTTGTTCCTACACATCTAGTTGACGGTGTGTTGTGGAAAACAAAGATATAGAAATGTGAACCAAATAAGATAAGGAAAAAGTACATTGCAGTTTTAAAGAAAAAACTATTATCACTACCACTTTTGGTATTGATGAATTTTTGGAGGTTTCTCACCGTGATAGTTTTGCAACTGGCGTTTAGTTTTGATGATAATAATGCATTGTTTCTTAGAGAACAATTTTGTACACTAATGATTTTTGTCTAGTGTGTAGCTTTTGCTAAATAGGTTTGGACTCTAAAGCTTTAACGTGTGACATTATCAGACTCTAGAATCAACACACTCTAACCCTGAAGAGATACAAGTGTTTTACAAGATACTGCCAAGTTTGTCGCTACGCGAAAAATGGCAAGAAGTCGCCGCCGAATTTTTTTCATCCCAAAGAAGGAAAGGGAAATATCGATAAAACCTTTAGGAAACGAACATGGTCATCGTAACCAAGTTTCGGGTTCGAAAGTCGGTTATGTGAGGGGAAGGTATTAGCACCCCCACACATCTATCATACTCGATTGGAACCATCTAAGTTGTTTAAGATGGAATGGGTGTTCTAATCCAAAAGTGTACTTGCTAAAGGGAAAGAGGGGTTGGTTTTTTATTAGGGTGCTCTCCAAAGATTGAGGCCCTTGTGCCTATGTATTTTAACTTCAAAGAAGTGAAAAATCAGAGCGTCTGTAGTTCGTGGGACTACGGTGAAAAAAATAGGAAGTTTGCTCACTAGGATCTCGCATTCCCATGCCTATGTATTCTCAATAGGTATGAGAAATCAGATCAGTCGTAGTTCGGCCTACGGTTTGTTGGTGTTTTTTTGGACAATGATAACGTTGGCGTTCTTGCAGTTAGGTGTTTTGCCGATCATTGTCTGGAGTCTTACGCGTTACTTGTTTGCTGTAGAACGGAAGTAACATGTCCTTTTTGAAAAGTTTTATGAGGTAACCCCGAAGGATGAAAAGATTTGGCTTTGTTGAAGTGTTTTTGTTAGAGTTTTGAAGAGACGTTTGAGATGTGCGTTGCACTAAAGTCTATGGATAGAGGTGAATATTTCGAACGGCCAAGTCGAGCGCCTTGTGTTCAAAATACTCTGAGTCAGTGTAGGAGGAGCTCAATTTTCATTCTTCATCCACCACACAGTACAAGCATCATGTTTATTAAGTAGTCTTTGAATTTTATTGAGAAAAATTTCACTTGACGTTGGATCAAGGGTTTGATTGCTTATTAAGAAAAAATTCGAAGTGATGCGAATAATGTTGATGGCGATGCACGGGGAAATCGACTTACAAGTTAGGGTTTGGGCTTGATATGTGGATCAAGAATGCTTTTAGAGTTCGGTCCAAATTTCTAAGATGTCTAACTAGCGAAACAACCGAAAATAAAATAAAAAAGTACATCAAGCGGGGGAGGGATACATGACAAAGTACAAGGGATAATCAAAGCGAGAAATAAAGAGGCTCACTGTAGAGTAGCCCAAGAGGAAACTATGTGTGTGAAAGGTGTCATAGACTAAACAAATAAATCTATAATACAAGTCTAAGGGTTTAAAAATGATGTAATAGCAACCACTTTGTGATTTAAGATCACAAGTCTCAAATAATGATTCAAGTCAAGCCTAGGTCACACACGAGGCATAATAGGCCCTCACAAAAGAAATTAATTATTTGGTCTTTTCGATTTTTTATGATGTTTTTGTTCATTTTTCAATAATAACTAAACATTACTAAAAAAAGAAATATAAAACTACGAAACACAACCGCTCATGCAATCGACAAATAACAAGGAAAGAAACACTAATAAGTACTAAATACATCAGCAAAGAAAATAATTCATTTTAAGAGAAAATATTAAAATAAACAAACCTCATTAAGATATCTAAGAATTATATTTAAATTAATTATTATCTTATAAAAAGAAAGTGAAATAAAACAAAATATTATAAAATCTTTTTAAAAATTTAAAATTAAATTTTTTGTACTTTTTAATAGAAGGGATGAATTATAATATTTGAACTCTTATAAAAAAATGGTCATTTTGTTCCTACACATCTAGTTGACGGTGTGTTGTGGAAAACAAAGATATAGAAATGTGAACCAAATAAGATAAGGAAAAAGTACATTGCAGTTTTAAAGAAAAAACTATTATCACCACCACTTTTCGTATTGATGAATATTTGGAGGTTTCTCACCGTGATAGTTTTGCATCTGGCGTTTAGTTTTGATGATAATAATGCATTGTTTCTTAGAGAACAATTTTGTACACTAATGATTTTTGTCTAGTGTGTAGCTTTTGCTAAATAGGTTCGGACTCTAAAGCTTTAACGTGTGACATTATCAGACTCTAGAATCAACACACTCTAACCCTGAAGAGATACAAGTGTTTTACAAGATGCTGTCAAGTTTGTCGCTACGCGAAAAATGGCAAGAAGTCGCCGCCGAATTTTTTTCATCCCAAAGAAGGAAAGGGAAATATCGATAAAACCTTTAGGAAAAGAACATGGTCATCGTAACCAAGTTTCGGGTTCGAAAGTCGGTTATGTGAGGGGAAGGTATTAGCACCCCCACGCATCTATCATACTCGATTGGAACCATCTAAGTTGTTTAAGATGGAATGGGTGTTCTAATCCAAAAGTGTACTTGCTAAAGGGAAAGAGGGGTTGGTTTTTTATTAGGGTGCTCTCCAAAGATTGAGGCCCTTGTGCCTACATATTTTAACTTCAAAGAAGTGAAAAATCAGAGCGTCTGTAGTTTGTGGGACTACGGTGAAAAAAATAGGAAGTTTCCTCACAAGGATCTCGCATTCCCATGCCTACGTATTCTCAATAGGTATGAGAAATCAGATCAGTCGTAGTTCGGCCTACGGTTTGTTGGTGTTTTTGTTGGACAATGTTAACGTTGGCGTTCTTGCAGTTAGGTGTTTTGCCGATCATTGTCTGGAGTCTTACGCGTTACTTGTTTGCCGTAGAACGGAAGTAACATGTCCTTTTTGAAAAGTTTTATGAGGTAACCCCGAAGGATGAAAAGATTTGGCTTTGTTGAAGTGTTTTTGTTAGAGTTTTGAAGAGACGTTTGAGATGTGCGTTGCACTAAAGTCTAAGGGTAGAGGTGAATATTTCGAACGGCCAAGTCGAGCGCCTTGTGTTCAAAATACTCTGAGTCAGTGTAGGAGGAACTCAATTCTCATTCTATCTCCACGACACACTACACGCATCATGTTTATTAAGTATTCTTTGAATTTTATTGAGAAAAATTTCACTTGACGTTGGATCAAGGGTTTTATTGCTTATTAAGAAAAAGTTTGAAGTGATGCGAACAATGTTTGAAGTGATGTGAACAATGTTGATGGCGATGCACGGGTAAATTGACTTACAAGTTTGGGTTTAGGATTAATATGTGGATCAAGAATGCTTTTAGGGTTCAGTCCTAATTTCTAAGATGCCTAACTAGCGAAACAACGGAAAATAAAATAAAAAAGTACATCAAGCGGGGGAGGGATACATGACAAAGTACAAGGGATAATCAAAGCGAGAAATAAAGAGGCTCACTGTAGAGTAGCCCAAGAGGAAACTATGTGTGTGAAACGTGTCATAGACTAAACAAATGAATCTATAATACAAGTCTAAGGGTTTAAAAACGATGTAATAGCAACCACTTTGTGATTTAAGATCACAAGTCTCAAATAATGATTCAAGTCAAGCCTAGGTCACACACGAAGCATAATAGGACCTCACAAAACAAATTAATTATTTGGTCTTTTCGATTTTTTATGATGTTTTTGTTCATTTTTCAATAATAACTAAACATTACTAAAAAAAGAAATATAAAAGTACGACACACAACCGCTCATGCAATCGACAAATAACAAGGAAAGACACACTAATAAGTACTAAATACATTAGCAAAGAGAAGAATTAATTTTAAGAGAAAATATTGAAATAAACAAACCTCATTAAGATATCTAAAAATTATATTTAAATTAATTATTATCTTATAAAAATAAAGTGAAATAAAACAAAATAATATAAAATCTTTTTAAAAATTTAAAATGAAATTTTTTGTACTTTTTAATAGAATGGATGAATTATAATATTTGAACTCTTATAAAAAAAGATGGTCATTTTGTTCCTACACATCTAGTTGATGGTGTCTTGTGGAAAACAAAGATATAGAAATGTGAACCAAATAAGATAAGGAAAAAGTACATTGCAGTTTTAAAGAAAAAACTATTATCACTACCACTTTTGGTATTAACGAATTTTTGGAGGTTTCTCACCGCGATAGTTTTGCATCTGGCGTTTAGTTTTGATGATAATAATGCATTATTTTTTAGAGAACAATTTTGTACACTAATGGTTTTTGTCTAATGTGTAGCTTTTGCTAAATAGGTTCGGACTCTAAAGCTTTGACGTGTGACATTATCAGACTCTAGAATCAACACACTCTAACTCTGAAGAGATACAAGAGTTTTACAAGATGCTGCCAAGTTTGTCGCTACGCGAAAAATGAAAAGAAGTCGCCGCTGAATTTTTTTCATCCCAAAGAAGGAAAGGGAAATATTGATAAAACCTTTAGGAAAAGAACATGGTCATCGCAACCAAGTTTCAGGTTCGGAAGTCGGTTATGTGAGGGGAAGGTATTAGCACCCCCACACATCTATCATACTCGATTGGAACCATCTAAGTGGTTTAAGATGGAATGGGTGTTCTAATCTAAAAGTGTACTTGCTAAAGGGAAAGAGGGGTTGGTTTTTTATTAGGGTGCTCTCCAAGGATTGAGGCATTTGTGCCTACGTATTTTAACTTCAAAGAAGTGAAAAATCAGAGCGTCCGTAGTTTGTGGGACTACGGTGAAAAAAATAGGAAGTTTGCTCACTTGGATCTCGCATTCCCATGCCTACGTATTCTCAATAGGTATGAGAAATCAGATCAGTCGTAGTTCGGCCTACAGTTTGTTGGTGTTTTTTTTTGGACAATGCTAACATTGGCGTTCTTGCAGTTAGGTGTTTTGCCGATCGTTGTCTGGAGTCTTACGTGTTACCTATTTGCGGTAGAACGGAAGTAACATGTCCTTTTTAAAAAGTTTTATGAGGTAACCCCGAAGGATGAAACGATTTGGCTTTGTTGAAGTGTTTTTGTTAGAGTTTTGAAAAGACGTTTGAGATGCGCGTTGCACTAAAGTCTAAGGGTAGAGGTGAATATTTCGGACGGCCAAGTCGAGCGCCTTGTGTTCAAAATACTCTGAGTCAGTGTAGGAGGAGCTCAATTCTCATTCTTTCTCCACGACACACTACATGCATCATGTTTATTAAGTATTCTTTGAATTTTATTGAGAAAAATTTCACTTGACGTTGGATCAAGGGTTTTATTACTTATTAAGAAAAGTTTGAAGTGATGCGAACAATGTTTGAAGTGATGCGAACAATGTTGATGGCGATGCACGGGTAAATCAACTTACAAGTTTGGGTTTGGGCTTGATATGTGGATCAAGAATGCTTTTAGGGTTCGGTCCTAATTTCTAAGATGTTTAACTAACGAAACAACGGAAAATAAAATAACAAAGTACATTAAATGGGGGAGGGATACATGACAAAGTATAAAGGATTATCAAAGCGAGAAATAAAGAGGCTCATTGTAGAGTAGCCCAAGAGGAAACTATGTGTGCGAAAGGTGTCATAGACAAAACAAATGAATCTATGATACAAGTCTAAGGGTTTAAAAGCGATGTAATAGCAACCACTTTGCGATTTAAGATCACAAGTCTCAAATAATGATTCAAGTCAAGCCTAGGTCACACACGAAGCATAATAGGCGCTCACAAAATAAATTAATTATTTGTTCTTTTCGATTGTTTATGATGTTTTTGTTTATTTTTCAATAATAACTAAACATTACTACAAAAAGAAATATAAAACTACGAGACACAACTGCTCATGCAATCGACAAATAACAAGGAAAGACATACTAATAAGTACTAAATACATTCGCAAAGGAAATAATTAATTTTAAAAGAAAATTTTGAAATAAACAAACCTAATTAAGATATCTAAAAATTCAATTTAAATTAAATATTATCTTAAAGAAAGAAAGTGAAATAAAACAAAATAATATAAAATGTTTTTAAAAATTTAAAATGAATTTTTTTTTACGTTTTATTAGAAGGGATGAATTATAATATTTGAACTTTTATAAAAAAAAAATGGTCATTTTGTTCCTACACATCTATTTGACGGTGTGTTGTGGAAAACAAAGATATAGAAATGTGAACCAAATAAGATAAGGAAAAAGTGCATTGCAGTTTTAAATAATAAACTATTATCACTACCACTTTTGGAGGTTTCTCACCGCGATAGCTTTGCATATGGCCTTTAGTTTTGATGCTAATAATGCATTGTTTCTAGAGAACAATTTTGTATACTAATGGTTTTTGTCTAGTGTGTAGCTTTTGCTAAATAGGTTTTGACTCTGAAGCTTTGACGTGTGACATCATCAGACTTTAGAATCAACACACTCTGACTCTTAAGAGATACAAGTTTTTTACAAGATGCTGCCAAGTTTGTCGCTACACAAAAAATGACAAGAAGTCGCCGCCGAATTTTATTCATCCCAAAGAAGGAAAGGGAAATATCGATAAAACCTTTAGGAAAAGAACATGGTCATGGCAACCAAGTTTCGAGTTCGGAAGTCGGTTATGTGAGGGGAAGGTATTAGCACCCCCGCACATCCATCATACTCGATTGAAACCATCTAAGTTGTTTAAGATGGAATGGGTGTTCTAATCTAAAAGTTTACTTGCTAAAGGGAAAGAGGGGTTGGTTTTTTATTAGGGTGATTTCCAAGGATTGAGGCCCTTGTGCCTAGGTATTTTAGCTTCAAAGAAGTGAAAAATCAGAGCGTTCGTAGTTCGTGGGACTACGGTGAAAAAGATATGAAGTTTGCTCGCTAGGATCTCGCATTCCCATGCCTACGTATTCTCAACAGGTATGAGAAATCAGATCAGTCGTAGTTCGGCCTACGGTTTGTTGGTATTTGTTTTGGACGATGCTAACGTTGGCGTTAGGGGTGTGCAGAATCCAACCCAACCCGAAGACCCGTCCCAACCCAACAGTTTCGGGTTAGTCCTTTTCCCGTCTCATTCAAAAAATGGAAAAAAGGACGGTCCAAAAATGAACCCAGTATCGGGTTGGGACGGGTTCGGGTTGACCCTCGGGTTACCCAACCCGTCCTCATAATTTAATATATGCTACAAAATACACATCTTTGATCTTTCCACTTCCCAATTTTCACACTTCTCTAGTTCTCTTATTTCACACTTTCCCACTTCCAACTTTTACTCTTCTCTTTTCACGTCATACTATTTCTATTGCTACTAGTTATTTCCACCAACATTTCATCTTTCTCCATCTTCCTATCCTTCTCTAATCTTTATTCTCTACAACTCTAAAATTTCTTTTATTTTCTCTTGACTCCATCATCATCTTTTGGCATCAAGTAAGTGTATCTTTCTTCTTTTTATCTATTTTATAACAATTTAAAAATTATACGGATGAAAACTGCATATATTGAACATGTTAATTGAAATTTCTACCTTCAGTTGAAAATTGCAAAAAAATAATTCTATCGAAATTATATTATACAATAATAAATGAGGAAAACAAAACAATGTATGGGCTTGGTTTTTTTTTACGATGACAGAAAATATATTCATATTGAAATGCTATTTAGAAATTGAAATTGGTAGAGTCTAGTGATTATTTTGGAGTTTGTTTCTCACATCATTGTTCATTGATTCCTAATGATATACAGATACAACAACTAATCATTGTATTGTTCTTATGCTATAATTCTTCAACTTTAATTTTTTTAAAGATCAAATCGGAAAATCCCTTTTGTGTATACAAACTTAATTTATTTTCCCGTTTGAATGTCTAGTTCTAAATACTTTAGATCATTTTTTCATGATTATTATTTAGGTATTGTTTTAAATAAATGGAAGATAAAGATCCTACATCAACAACTAAGGGAACTTCTAATCCAAGTCCTCCTATGAACATAAATCATGAACATTTGGATAGTGAAATAGGGGTTGTAACAGTAGTTCAAGATAAGGGAGAGGGTGAGAAAAATGACATTGAGGAAGAAGGTAGGAAAAACAGGAAATCAATTGTTTGGAGTTATTTCACAAAACTACCGTTGTCTGAAACTAGAGGTGAACATAAGGCCAAATGTAACCATTGTCGTGCAATATATAGTTGCGATCCTATTAGACATGGTACAAATTCTATGAACAAGTGTAACACCCCGGATTTAATCATGATATTTGAATTAATTATTTAATTGAGAATATTCATGTTTCAGTGAATTTTCGATGGTTTTGTGAATGTTGGAAAATGTGCATTTTCAGATATTTATTTGATTAATAGCATATAATATTAATTTATTTGTATTATTATTAATCAAATGGAAAATAAGTGAAATAAGGGCAATTTGAGTATTTGAGGAAGTTAGTAAGGGTAATGAGGGAAAAACCCAATGTGTGAGGCCCATGACTAAGTTAGACAAAATAGAGTTTTGAGAGGAATTGGAATTCATTTGTGTTTAACGTGAAAGTTTGGTGTGGCCAGAGCTCTGAAGGGAAGGTTGGAGGCAGGAGGTCCTAAAGAGAAATCGTGAAAGTTGCGAATTGACTAAGGCATGGGGATTATTTCTGTTCATGATTTTCTATGTATGCCTTTAGATGTATTCATGATGGATTTAGGATTTGAGGGTTTCTGAGTTGAATTGGGGAAACTAAGAGATTTGATTATAGAACTCTGAGATTGTGGGTTATGGTATGAATCACTGAATATTAACGTGAGTTTGGAAACCAAAACCTTGGATTGTGATATGTTTAACCCTATAGGAATAAGAATATTCAAATGTGAGTAACTCTGATGTACTCAGAGAAATTGCAGGAAAATAGTGTTTTAGGCAGTGCAAATGTTTCCAGATTAGCCTAATGAACCATAAAGTTTGTACTGTTATTGTCGTATAACCTTAGGGATGATTTAGGGATACTCTGGGGGCATTAGGTGAATGATTCGTATGAGTTTTTGGGTGGAAATCAGTTCTGGTGCGTAGCAGAAGTTGCTGTCATCGCACTGTTCGCCTAGCGAGCAAGCCAGCGAAGGTTCGCTACAAGACTCGCCTAGCAAGCAAGCCAGCAAGTATTCGCTAGAGGCTCGCCTAAAGAGTAAGCTAGCGAGGGGCTCGCTATGAGACTCGCCTAGAGAGCGAGCCAGCGAACGTAGCAGAAGTTCGCGAAATTGATTAATGTGCAGCGATACCGTAATGTGTGATTCTGGGATTTCTAGGATGAGTTGCCATGAGTATGACAGTGGGTTTTGGGGAATATGTGCATTATGCTATGATGGTTCTATGATGTGTTGGGTTGAATTAATATGATGATATTACTATGACTTTTGGGTGAATTACATGATAATATGATGTTATGATGGTTTATGTGATTTATGTGAAGATGATGAATATGATGAATGATGATGCACTATATGTTGTATTATGAGGATTATTATTGTGATGTGTGCATCATGCATTCATGCACATTCGATTGCTTTGGCTTCAATCCCACTGTGTGGATGTGAAGTACTTTGGCGTGCTCCGATCCTATTGATGGGGATCTATGGAGGGTTGATGGCCCAGTGTCCATCGAGCTGTGATGATTGGTACCACATGCATTGAGTTGTGTGCATTGCATTTATGTTTCTTTGTGTATAAATTATGTTGTTGTGACCTTTGAGGCATACATGAGTAATATGAATGTGTTGAATATGATTATGATGTCATTTATGCATTAATTGTCATACATTGATTATTATGAATTGTTTTACTCACCCTGCCTGTTTGAATGTTACCTGTAAACGCCCCCTTTCTATACCCCAAAATAATCACATATCAAATCATATAGTCATGAATACAAGTGTTTTTATTTTCATCAGAGTATATTTACATTTAGGTATAAAAGAAGTGCGTCACAATACTCACGAAACGACCACATGAATATTAATGTTTAAAAAGAATTAACTCAAAAGGGGTAAATCTCAACTAAAAATAAACGCATGATTCTTCGAAATTACATATTCATGTTTTCTCTTAAAGCGGAAGACTAAAACATATATATATTCACTTAAGACATGACAAAACGTAATTACATGTCATCTGGTTGTTCACAACTCTATTCACATACAAACAAAACATCATTAAGGCAATCAACAAGCCTATCTACCCAAAGTTACATATCAGAGCGACCGACACGAGGGAAAGGAACTATACTCCAAAGGAAACCTCCAGCGGATCCTAAACTGCAATGCCTCGCAGGGCATCATAAAACAACAGAAGGGTGAGAAACATTATCATAATAATCAAGGCATAATATATATATATATATATATATATATATATATATATATATATATATATATATATATATACACACACACACACACACACACATATAGAAATACACAAGTACCGAATGCCTATATTCTACAGCTTTTCACTACGGTGCGTAATAATAAATTCTCACCACATCAAATACACTTAGACGTATACACTCACACTAAGCCATCCATCCATTAGTCAATATCCTACACATTCATTTATTCGCTATCCGCGTCCCATCAATTCCTGCACGCATGCATATTACATATAACAACCGCAACCATGCCGTGCGATTCGTATAATACTCATCTAATATCCTCAATCCTCTTTCCGGGTTATGGGCATATCGCTCATGCCCTACTGGGAACAACATCTCAGTCATTCTACCCCGGTAACTTCGTCACTAGGAACGACACATTGCCATCCTACCCTAGTGAGTACAACTCCTCCACGCTTACTTCAACGTCATCCTCCCATCTATCAGACCATACATACATATATACTATTATATTCTTAGAGATTATTCTCCGTTCATCATCTGAAGATGATAGTGCAACTCATAGGGACCGACTCATTCATCCGCCAGATTCTCCTATGAACCTATCACTTATCAAATCCTCCACGGGATCAAATATAACCATCGCATCAAGCGAGGTTCTGCAGATCCTACACGGGATCAAATATAACCATCGCATCAAGCGAGGTTCTGCAGATCCTACACGGGATCAAATATAACCATCGCATCAAGCGAGGTTCAGCAGATCCTACACGGGATCAAATATAACCATCGCATCAAGCGAGGTTCTGCAGATCCTACACGGGATCAAATATAACCATCGCATCAAGCGAGGTTCTGCAGATCCTACACGGGATCAAATATAACCATCGCATCAAGCGAGGTTCTGCAGATCCTACACGGGATCAAATATAACCATCGCATCAAACGAGGTTCTGCAGATCCTACACGGGATCAAATATAACCATCGCATCAAGTGAGGTTCTGCAGATCCTACACGGGATCAAATATAACCATCGCATCAAGCGAGGTTCTGCAGATCCTAAACGGGATCAAATATAACCATCGCATCAAGCGAGGTTCTGCAGATCCTACACGGGATCAAATATAACCATCGCATCAAGCGAGGTTCTACAGATCCTACATGGGATCAAATATAACCATCGCATCAAGCGAGGTTCTGCAGATCCTACACGGGATCAAATATAACCATCGCATCAAGCGAGGTTCTGCAGATCCTACACGGGATCAAATATAACCATCGCATCAAGCGAGGTTCTGCAGATCCTACACGGGATCAAATATAACCATCGCATCAAGCGAGGTTCTGCAGATCCTACACGGGATCAAATATAACCATCGCATCAAGCAAGGTTCTGCAGATCCTACACGGGATCAAATATAACCATCGCATCAAGCGAGGTTCTGCAGATCCTACACGGGATCAAATATAACCATCGTATCAAGCAAGGTTCTGCAGATCCTACACGGGATCAAATATTAATACACAGCCACTAGGAATGATGTTATATCATTCTACCCTAGTGCACCCCTCAATCACACCTCATTCGAAATACTCCTAACGCACTACAATGTTATTGTGCCTCATTAGGAACGATATCACGTCGTCCTACCCTAATGAGCCCGCAACTAGGAATGATATCACATCATTCTACCCTAGTGCAATCCACTCCGACACTACGTTCACTACTCAATGCCCACATAATCCTATTATGTTCTCATACATTCATATTATCATGCCGACGGCAACGAACTCGATCATCTCCTCATGCAATCCTATTCGATCTAGCGATTGCATAAAATTGCCGATCGGCCACACTCACGCTTCACAAACCATAAACTAGGATTCACGCCATTCGGCTACCCACAGCACCTCACGGGCTAGCATACCCGCTTTTAAATCGAGGAAAGGTCGATCGAAATCAGGGTCCCAAGCCACAACAGTACACAACAGGAGAGAAACTCATTCTGCTACGCTCGCCTAGCGAGCTACTAGCGAACGTTCGCTACCTCCTCGCCTAGCGAACTGCTAGCGAGTGCAAACAGAACCTCCAAATATTGCTCGCTACCTCGTTCGCCACAGCGAACCCCCAGCGAGCTCTTCGCTACTCCCTTCGCTACTAGCGAAAGACCACAATACCATTTTGTCCCAAGTCTGGGACCGTTCGCTACGCACTCGCCTAGCGAACTGCTAGCGAACACTCGCGACCTGCTCGCCTAGCGAACTGCTAGCGAGCGTCTGCGAACAGAACTTCTCCCCACTGTTCAGAATTCGAAACAACCGATAAATTCACCCGATAATTCTCCACTTGCTCCAGTAATCATAACCTAACGTTTCCCGACATAAATCCTACCACTTATTCTCATCTTCATTAAACAAAGCTAGATTTCTACCGATCGAATCAATTTCGACCTAAAACGGAAATTATAGGAAACTCTCCAAAACCCTAACTCAATCAACCATACACATACATAACCATACATATTGATTTAGATAGTAAGATTTCACACCCTTACCTTGGATTAATCGAAGCTTTGAGCTGTTCTTGATGATCCCACACTTTTCTTCTTCTTCTTCTTCTATTTTCTCCTCCTTTTCCTTCTTCCTCTTTTCTTTCCTTCCTTTTCTCTTATGTTTCTTTTCTCTTCTATTTCCCTTTTAATATCCTTCTCATTATTTCTCCAAAACATCTATTAATTCAATATCCCATAAAATATCCCACTTATCATTAAATAGGAAATATCCAAAATACCCTCCAAACTATTTTCCCCGAAAACTCTCAAAATCGGTTAAAATAGAATAATATGTAAACTTAACATATTTCCACACAAATTCCATATCAAAAATAATATTCGTCCAATTAAATTAAGTAGGGACTCGATAAAAGAGACAATCGAAATCGGGGCGTTACATTACCTCCACATGGGTAACGTGCAGATGATCCAGTTTATCCATGGACGCCGGCGAGGAGTTAGTTTTGAAGTTTTTGAGTGTTTTAGTCTTTTGGTCAACTTAGAGGGTCTTGCTATGATATGTAACATCGGGTTGGGTTCCTTGAGTTGAGTTTATACTATTGATGTTATTTTGATTCATTCCCTCTTTGAGGAAGACTTTGAAGTATGTTTTGAATTCCGCTGTTTTTGATGCTTTGATGTATTTTTAGGAAAACCCGTAGTTATGGAGTATCGATCCTATTTTGATGAATTTGAGAATGTACTCCCTTTTAGTGGCATTTTAATGAGATTTATTTATTCACTCTGATTTATGTGTTATTTGCCTTGTTATTTTTGGGGTAAAAAAAGGGTGTTACAACAAGCACTTGCGTAGGTCTCATAAATGGATATTCAATAAAGTAGATAAGAAAGCGACACTTCACGGGTACATGCCAAAGATTGACGATGATGGTGTTTTAGTGACAACAAATATTGGGTATAATTTGGAGGATTGTAGGAGGGCCTTAACTGAATTTGTTATTTGTGATGAAATGCCTTTTAAGGTTGTAGAAGGGAGAGGATTTTTTAAACTTGTGAATCGATTAGAGCCTCAATTTACTATACCATCTAGGTTCACAATTACAAGAGACTGCTACCAATTACTTTTAGATGAGAAGAAAAAGCTAAAGATTTGGTTTATGAAGTCTACCACGCGTGTTTGTTTGACTACAGATTGTTGGACTTCAAATCAAAATCTTTCTTATATGTGTTTAACATCCCATTTTATTGACGAGGAATGGAAATATCAGAAAAGAATTTTGAACTTTAGATTAATTGAAAACCATAAGAGTGAGACCATTGGAAGAGAGATTGAAAGATGTTTAAAAGAATGGGGCATTGACAATGTATTCACAATAACTGTTGATAATGCTAGCTTAAATGATGTGGTTGTTTCTTACCTTCAAAAGAAACTAGATGCTAGAGGTGGGCTAGTGTGTGGTGGAAAATATATGCATATGAGATGTTGTGCTCACATTCTAAATTTGGTAGTTGATGATGGCATAAAGGAACAAGATTCTTCTGTTGAAAGCATTAGAAATGTTGTACGGTATGTACGATCTTCTCCCCAAAGGTTTAAAAGATTTAAAGAATGTGTTGATAAAGAAATGATAAATTCTCAAAGTATTGTGTGCTTAGATGTTTCAACGAGATGGAATTCGACTTACTTAATGTTGGAGCGTGCTGAGAAATTTGAAAAAGCAGTTGACAAACTCTATGATCGAGAATCAGACTTTCAAAAATGGTTTCGTATTGATGATAAAGGAAAAAAAGAAGGAAGGCCCACCAACACATTTTGATTGGGAACATGCAAGGACATTAATTCAGTTATTGAAAGTTTTCTATGATGTGACTTTAAGTTTCTCCAACTCTTTACATGAGACAGCAAATGAATGCTTTCATGAAATTGCATCGATACAGTCTGAGTTAATTTTGTTGAGTCGTAGTGAAACTGAAATCTTGCGCTTAATAGCATGTTCAATGAGATCCAAGTTTGATAAATATTGGGGAGATGCTGAAAAGTTTACCCTGCTTTCCACAACACCTTTGACTCCAATTGGTCCTTTAAGTTTCTCATTGTATTGGATCCTCGGTATAAACTTGATTGTGTTACTTGGAACTCAGAGGACATATATACTAAAGAGTTGGCAGATAAAATGATTGTTTTGGTTAAAGACACATTAAGTAAGTTATATATGTTTTATTCTAAAGGAATTTCTGAACATAAGGAAAGTGAAGATGGTCAAATTTCATCCAAAAATGTTGCACCAAATGAGAAACTTAAAGGACCAATTGGAGTCAAAGGTGTTGTGGAAAGCAGGGTACAAGCTTGGAAAAAACAGAAAACAACCAAAATTCATATGGATAAATCAAAACTTGAGATATACTTAGCAGAAGATATTCTAAACGTGGGTGAGAATGTCGACTTTAACATTTTGGATTGGTGGAATATCAATTCTTCAAAATTCAAAGTTCTTTCTGCCATAGCTCGTGATATATTTGCAATTCAAGTGTCTACAGTGGCATCTGAGTCATGCTTCAGCAGTAGTGGACTTGTTCTTGATGTTTATCGTAGTTCTTTGTCTCCTAAAATGACTGAATCACTATTTGCGCTCAGAATTGGTTATATCCTTTTGGCTTTAAATTTGACGAAAATGATTTTGATCATTTTGAGAATACCGAAAAGATAATTCATGGTGAGTTTAAAATCTTTTTTATGATTAATTAGTTTAAATGTTCTTATACTTTAAACTAATTTAGTGTCTTGTATAGATGTTCATAATAAGGTTGTGGAGTCACAAGAAGAAAATGAAAAACAAGAAGCTACAATCATTGATCATTAGTTTGTGAACTCATGAAGGATGAAACAAAAGATGCTAATGTGATTAAAGAGCCTTTGAAGTTTGGTGCTTTTGAGAAATTTAACAATCTATTGGAATCATTTAGTAGCTAATGTGATGACAAAGCAACTATTATGTTTTAGTTTATAAGTTAGAATAATTTATGCAATATTACTGTTATGGATTATAGAATCTTTCTTATATGTCTGTTAATGAATTTTGGAAACATAGCAGAAGCTTTGGATGGTTCTATCTTGGTGGAATATGGATGATGGAATCTGCTATGTTTCTAGCTTTGGGCTCTCCAATCTTCTGCTATGTTTGATTTCTAAATATATGTCTGTTATTTATTTAGTGGGTTGAATTGATTTTCATTGTTTTAGTTTGATTTCTACTGTTATGGTCATCAACAACACAAGGTTAAGCATGCTTTTGTTCATAACAAACCAAGTCTTCAATAAAATTTGGGATCTCTAATAAAAAATGATCAAAACTCCACAAATAAATATTAGATAGTTCCCTAACCTCCACTTAATATAAAATCCAAAATGATAAACGCAGCTTAACAATTGGACCCACCAAAAAGCCATTGTCTAGTTACAATGATGTCAATTTAACAAGTTCCAACTAGAGTCAAATATTTAATCATGTAATAAAAAGCCAATTCATACTGTATTAGACTTTACTATGTTTGTTTAGAAAAGTTTTATAGATTTGAAATCACGAATTCAATAGGCTATTGAAGCTACCCACCTAATCTACATACATCTACAATGAATGGTAGTTAGTTACAATTAAATTCGTTGCTTTAAAGTTTGTATTTGATGATTCCAAAATAATAAATTTTGCATTTGAATACTCAACTTTTGCCCCCAACAAGAAAGACAACAATTCTAACTAACATTATGGAGGAAGAATCATAAGCTAGTAACTAATAGCTCAGTGCTAAATTGATAAAATAAAATGAAAGATCCAGTAGTAAAGTAAAAAGATAATTTCATAAAAACACAATAATCATCACAAAATTAGTCGATTGTGCTTAATTTCGATCGCGAATATACATGGTTTTAATCAATTTAATGTAGTAATAACAATAGTGGGTCATTGGATATGTAACACCCCATTTCTAACCCAACGGATAACATCAAAATACAATCAGAGTGCACAAAATTTGGACGCGTGACGATCGTAAGGGTCCTGTGACGGTCGTCACACTACCAAAAACCTGGGCGTCACATTTTCAACTTACAGAAACATACATTTCACAACTTAATTAGACAGTATGCATTTAGTAATGATACATAACACAGATGCTTGGATGAAGATACAACAACATGCTTAACATCTCGACTACAAGGCATCTTATTAATTTGCAGCGGAATATAAAACATTTCCAACATTTATAATGATTAACGCAAGACCACGAAACTTGCAGCAACTCCATTAAAATTCAGCAAGTAAAAGTGTTACATAGATTCAACAAAAACAACTAGTTCAACCATAGAAATCAGCACTACCGATTCACCGGCTTAGTGTGTACAACTAACATTTAGTACTCGACAGTAACAACCAATTAAATTAAGAATATCCAGTAAAATTCAGCAACAAGAAAGTCAAATAAAACAGTAATATTCATCGTTCATCCCTCCAAGAGTGCTACGTATCAGAGCGACCGGCGACACCTTAAAGGAAAGCCACACCCTATTCCTGATTACCTGCAAATTACCACCAACGGAGGTAACATACAACGTAAAGGGGTGAGATATCAACAACATAACATAAGGCATGATAAAAGTCATGTCAGAATATTATCACAACATTATAATTCCAGCAGTACGCAAAATATTATCAATAATTAAACCGCAACAATTCGGTATTCAAAATCTGTGACAATTAGCATTAACAATTCAGTAACTCAACAATGCAACTCAACAAATGCGACTCAACTGTGCATATGCATGTGGTACCATTTCGGAGTAAAACTCCACAACTAATTCATTTGCCACTAAGGGCCGCCAATACAGGCCAACAATTTTCCACTAAGGGCCGCCAATACAGGCCATCCAAGATGATATTCCATGAAATGCAATTATTATGGACTACAACATAACCGCAACAACTAATTCAACAAGGCATTTAAGCCTGCAACCAATTTGTCCATAACAGAGGCATACCCATCATCATATAACTACAACTTATCAACATAATCAAATGAGAATATTATAATAACATTTTTTCAACAATGACATAACATCTTCATATGCATCAGGTATTCATCATCTCAATCCGTTCATGTAAGGGAACAGTAACAATATCATTATCAACAAATAAGAATTCAAGACATTTTCGCAGAACGGCATCGCAACTTCTATATACTTATTTATCTACGGTTTACGGTAAACTCCATTAATTATGGAACGACAATTCACGAGATATTAGACAGACCAATGACCAACCATACTATTTCGACACAGACAACCCTTTATCGTTAACATTTACCAACCTACGGAACCAACCCCATGATTCCATACCCTTCATGAATTCTATCATACCCTTGGTTATAGAATTGAACCCCACCCTTACCTTGGAATTGAGGTCAATCCTAACTTCCGGTTCTAGTTTATCTCCGCGATGACTCCTCTGTCACAGTCTTGCAAATTCTCCGATGGATAATCTACTTCTGTTATCAACTTCTCTCAGCCACTCTCTTTCTTCCTTTACAGTTTCTCTTTTGCAAAATTCGTCAACTGAATTGAGCGTAAGGGAATATGAGAATACGTTACTAAACTTCCAGCATTTTCGTGGCCACGTTCTACTTTTGTCAAATGGGATTTTATTACTACGACGATCGTAACAAGCGTCACGACCGTGAAGGCCATGACGGTCGTAACAAGCTCATGACGAACGTCACGATCGTGACGACCGTAACAAGCCCATGACGAGCGTCATATCAGCAGAATTCCATTTTTCTAGACAGAACATCTCTTTATCTTTCCAACGCTTCAAACGGGGACTAAAACCGACTTACGGATCAAGAGATATGAATTTTCAAAGTTTTCCCTAAAACTACTACGGGATTCTGCACTTTTTGCCCGAAAATTTGACCGATTCAATTCCTTTCTTCGAGACAACCACATATTCAAATATGACTACGACACAACGAGACACGACAACATCATAATTAAATTTAATCGAAATAAAACGGGCGTTACAACTCTCCCCTACTAAAAGAATTTCGTCCTCGAAATTACCTCTATCAAACAGCTCGGGATAAGACTCCCGCATCTTGCTCTCCAGTTCCCACGTCAAGCTTTCGCCAGCAGCTCCCAACCAAATCACTTTCACCAAGGCAATCTCTTTTCCTCTTAACATCTTCACCTCACGATCATCAATTCTCACAGGCCTTGTCTCTATAGTAAGATTATCACGTACCTGCACATCATCCATAGGAATGACATGCGATGGATCTGAAATATACTTGCGGAGCTGCGACACGTGAAATACATCATGCAAATTCGAAAAATTAGGCGGCAACGCCACTTGATATGCAACCTTTCCAACTCTGTCTAGTATCTGGTACGGACCAATGAAACAAGGAGTAAGCTTCTTAGATTTCAAAGCTCTACCAACTCCAGTCACAGGCGTGACTCTCAAAAACACATGATCTCCAGCTTCAAATTCTAAATCCTTCCTGCGCTTATCATGATAACTTTTCTGTCTATTCTGTGAAGCTTTCATCTTTTCTCGAATTAACTTCACCTTCTCAGTAGTCTCCCGAACAATCTCCGGTCTGAGTACTACACTCTCCCCCGATTCATACCAACACAACAGAGTCCTACACCGCCGACCATACAAAGCTTCGAACGGTGCCATTCCAATGCTAGAGTGATAACTGTTATTATAAGTAAACTCTATCAACGGAAGGTAAGTATCCCACGAACCACCGTCCTCAAGAACACATGCCCTCAGCAAATCCTCTAAAGACTGAATAGTCCGTTCAGTCTGACCGTCTGTTTGAGGATGTTATGTTGAACTCAACCTCAACTTAGAACCCAATGCCTCTTGCAGACTCTTCCAAAACTCAGAAGTAAACCTCGAATCTCTATCCGACACAATACAAAACGGAACACCATGCAACTTAACAACAACTCTAACATAAATCTCTGCCAACTTCGATACTGGGAAAATGATGTTAATAGGAATAAAGTGAGATGACTTTGTAAGCCTATCAACAATCACCCAAATAGAATCACATCCTCTCAAGGTATTCGACAAACCCGTTACATAATCCATTGAAATGCTGTCCCATTTCCATTATGGAATCTCTAACGGTTGCATCAACCCAACAGGTTTCTGATGCTCGACTTTCGACTTCTGACAAGTCAAACATGCATACACAAATCGTGCTACATCACGCTTCATACCAGGCCATCAAAACAGATTCCTCAAATCACTATACATTTTCGTCGCTCCTGGGTGAATACTTAACTTACTTCTGTGACTCTCTTCCAAAATTTCTTTCTTCATATCTGCACTATCAGGAATACAAATACGACCACGAAACCTCAACACGCCCTGCGCATCCAACTGATATTCATTATTTTCCGAATGATCTACTCCAGGCATTAAATCCACTAACTTCACATCTAATTTCTGAGCCTCTCTGATGCTGTCCAGAAAATCATTATTAATCTTTAACATGCCCAACTTTACACTCTTCGGTGTTACTTCGCAAACTAAACTCAGATCTCTGAATTGCTCAATCAATTCCAACTCTTTAGCCATCATTGCTGACATGTGCAAAGTCTTGCGGCTTAAGGCATCAGCTGTAACATTAGCTTTTCCCGGATGGTAATGTAAACCAAAATCATAATCTTTTAACAGTTCCAACCACCTCCGTTGTCTCATGTTCAGTTCCTTTTGATCAAACAAGTACTTCAAACTCTTATGGTCACTCAACACTTTGAATCTTGAACCATAAAGATAATTCCTCCAAATCTTCAGTACAAACACAACAGCAACAAGTTCTAAATCGTGCGTAGGGTAATTCTTCTCGTGGATTCTCAATTGTCTTGAAGCATAAGCAACTACTTTATTATTCTGCATGAGCACACCTCCTAAACCAAACTTAGAAGCATCCCAGTATACCATAAACGGTTCTTCTGCATTAGGCAAGGTCAACACCTGAGCAAACGTCAACCTCTTCTTTAACTCTATAAAACCTGCTTCGCATTGAGCATCCCACACAAAGGCTTTCCCTTTACAAGTCAACTTAGTTAATGGAAGGGCCAACTTAGAAAAACCTTCAATAAACCTTCTGTAATAACCAACAAGTCCTAAAAAGCTTCTAATTTTCGTTACCGACTTCGGAGTTTCCCATTGCAACACATCATCAACCTTAGATGGATCTACAAAAATTCCACTACCTGATATAACATGACCCATAAAGCTAACTTCTTCCAACCAGAAGTCGCACTTTGACAGTCTCGCAAACAACTTCCTTTCTTTCAACACTTGCAGTACTAATCTCAAGTGCCCAACATGCTCCTCTTTCGACTTAGAATAAATTAGGATATCATCAATGAATACTACCACAAACCGATCCAAATACTCGTGAAAGATACGGTTCATGTACTCCATAAAAACTCCCGGCGCATTAGTAACACCAAAAGGCATTACCGTAAACTCATAGTGTCCATATCTAGTTCTGAACGCCGTCTTTTGAACATCATCATCTTTTACCTTAATCTGGTGATACCCTTACCTCAAATCAATTTTACTAAATACCCGCGCCCCAACCAACTGATCCATCAAGTCATCAATTCTTGGAAGCGGATATTTATTCTTAATTGTCACTTTATTTAGTTGTCGGTAATCAATACACAACCTCATACTGCCATCTTTCTTCTTTACTAATAATACCGGCGCTCCCCACGGCGATACACTTGGTCTAACGAACTTCTTCTCAAGTAAGTCTTTCAACTGTTTCTTCAACTCTGCCAATTTAGATGCAGACATCCTGTACGGCACCATAGACACAGGTTTGGTACCAGGTACAAGATCAATAGAAAATTCAATTTCCCGTTCCGGAGGGACTTCAGGAATTTCATCTGGAAACACTTCCAGAAAATCACAAACAACTTCTAACTCATCAATTATCGCTTGATTCTCAACGGATAATGATGCTACCAACGCAAACACCTGAGCATCTCCTAGCAATATCTGCTTCATCTGTTTCATAGTTATCAAACTGGCTCCCTCCTTCTTAGGAGTAGAAAACCTCACCGACTTATCGAAGCAATTAATATGAACGCAGTTATACTCTAACCAATTCATACCCAAAATTACATCCATCCCACTTAGTGGCAAACAAACTAAGTCAACCAGGAAATATCTATCAAACATTGACAGAGGAAATTTTAAACATACAAGAGATGTAGTCACTGGTCCCTTAGCTGGAGTCTCAACTACCATCCCCCCATTCATGTGAGATAACACAAGACCCAAACGTTCAACACAATCAGCAGCAATAAAACAATGAGAAGCACCAGTGTCAATAATAGCAAGTAAAGGAGTACTATTAATGAAACAAGTACCTTCAATGAGCCGGTCGCCGCTGGACGTATGAGTCCCCAATAGAGCGAACACACGTCCATCAGTCTTCTCTTTCTTAGGCTTCTGACACTTGTCACTTATGTGTCCCTCTTCACCACAGTTGAAACAAACTGTTCCTTTGCATTTGCATTCAGCAACAGCGTGTCCCAACTCTCCGCAACGGTAACATCTCATTGGTCCAGAATTACACACATTACTCTTGTGGCCAGGTTTCCCACACTTATAGCAAACAATGCCAGTAGGAGCGTCTCCCCTACTAGTTTTCTTGCCATCAGTTGCTTTCTGTTTCCCTTTGCCAGCTGGAGGATCGTAAGGTTTACCGCGAGTCAGATGCGACTTACTTCTCCTCTCACTCAACAGCTTGTAATGAGCATTGCTATCTTCTTCGTAAATCCTACAGCTTTCAACCAATGAATCAAAAACACGAATCTTCTAATACCCGATTGCCTTCTTAATTTCAGACTTCAATCCGTTCTCAAACTTGATACATTTAGAGAACTCAGCGGTTTTAGCGCTGTAGTGCGGATAAAACTTAGCCAACTCCTTGAACTTTTCCGCATATTCAGTAACAGATTTGTCTCCTTGCTTCAGTTCAAGAAATTCAATCTCTTTCTTACCACGAACATCTTTCGGGTAATACTTCTTCAGAAATTCCCTACGGAATACAGTCCAAGTAATCTCCTCACCTGCAGCTTCCAACACCGGACGGGTATCTAGCCACCAGTCATCAGCTTCGGCTGCTAGCATATGAGTCCCATAACAAACCTTATGTGCTGGAGTACAATCCATCACACGAAAGATTCGCTCCATTTCCTTCAACCACTCCAACACACCATCAGGATCATGCTTACCCTTGAAGGTATGCGAATTCTCTCGTTGAAACGTTTCCAAACTGCGAGACCCAGCATCTCCAACAGGATTCGACTGATGTTCCATAGCATTAGCTAAAGCTTGCAGAGCAGCAGCAATTGCAGCATCATTTCCTCCCATCCATTTCACTTAAACTGCAACAGCCAACCGTCAGATTTCACAATTAACGAGACTCTCGTGCTAGGCACGACGAATGACTCGACGACTCTAGACAACTTGGTTGGACGGACTGACCTGCTCTGATACCACTAATATAACACCCCATTTCTAACCTAACGGATAACATCAAAATACAATCAGAGTGCACAAAATTTGGACGCGTTACGATCGTAAGGGTCCTGTGATGGTCGTCACACTACCAAAATCCTGGGCGTCACATTTTCAACTTACAGAAACATACATTTCACAACTTAATTAGACAACATGCATTTAGTGTAAGAACAGAGTATGCCTAAGAGGGGGTGAATTAGGATTTTAGGGACTTTTTCCGGTTTTTCGGTATTCTTGAAATTTTACTGGTTAGGTTCTGGGTACTTAATGCAGAAGAAAGTAAAAGGACAGTGGACACCAAGATTTATAGTGGTTCCCCTCACAATCCGAGAGTACTCCACTCCCCTTTCAACACGAAAGAGAGTTTTCACTATTGTTTAATAAAGTACAACCTATCACACCATCAACCGGTGAGGCCTACTATCAAATAATAAAAATCAACAAGTGTACAAGAACAATCCTCTTGTAAACACTCACCCTTGTGTCCAACAAACCTGGATCACAAGTCAAAAACAAGTAATTTGAATACTTTGATTTGAGAGTAATAATGGTAATGTCAATCCTGAGATTGATCTTCTCCTTCTGATCAAAATTCACTCATTTAATTTCAACACAAGTGTTCAATTCTATGCATATGAAAGATATGATCAATATGAACACTTTTGAAAAAATTTGAAAAGTATTTGAAAGTGGTGAATTTGATTCAAAGAATTGTTTTGAAATTGATTTTTTTTGGAGGATTGATTTTCAATTTGAAAAACTCAGAATTTATATGTGTAAACACACCTTTTCCAACAGGTATATTTGAGTATAATTCAAAATATGAACTGGTATAATTTTCGAACCATTTTTGAACTTGAAACAAAGCCATTTTTCAAAATACGTTCAGTGTTAATCGGTTAACACTTGAACGTTATACCAAAATATTCAAAATTTGAAATGGTTAACCGGTTAACCTATATGGTTAATCGGTTAACACTGCTATTTTTCAGAAAAATGCTTATAAAAATAGTGTTATACCAATTCTACTAGTTTAAAAAATATTCTAATGCAATGTGATCAAATGATAAAGATATTGAACACTTGTATATCAATTAAATTAATGGATTTTGATATACCATAGCTTGTGTCCAAAACTTGAAAGTTGATCAGTCAAATGTTCATGAAGCTTTGAATGTTGATCACTTCCATTCCACTTGCTCTTGGTCTTTTGAAAGCGTTTCCCTTTTTGCACAGATGAAATATTCTTGATCTTGATGTTGACGTCATCAAAACTTTGAGATGAAGCTTGCTTCTACAGTCTCCCCCTTTTTGATGATGACAACCAAAATGATCTTGTGCAATTTTTGACGATGATTAGCAGTGATCTTGTTTTCTCCCCCTATGTCCATGAACTCCCCCTATCGAATACATAGGCAAAAATTCTGCACACATAGACATAAGAAAGCCAAAGCTCTTCTCCCCCTTTGTCATAAGCAAAAAGGAAGGAGCTTTCAAGAAAGAAAACTAGATAGACCAATAATGCAAGCAATCACAAGAATATGGAAGCAAAGCATACTGAAATTAAAAGACAGCAATACTGCGAATATTGTACGAGTTACAATGCCAAATTAAAACAGAGTTCAAACATAAATGAAAGCATAAAACATCAAAAACTAGAAAACAATGCAATAAAAGACATCAACAGCAACATATTCTCTAAAGATCCTCATCAGGCATATCCACATCATCTTCTTCTTCTTCTTCACTGTCATCCTCTTCTTCAATCTCTTCGTCCACAACTCGGGTGTTGGAATGTGGAGGGTTAAGAATGAGGTTTCTGAGGGAGGCAATGGCTCGGGAGGTATCTCTATGCATATTCATTGACTCTCGATGCTGGTTCATCATGGTTGTATAGAGAAACTCACTTGTAAGACCCCCTTCAGGCATTGGATACGCGTGATGGACAGGACCGTCATCGGTATACCTGTAGGTACCGTCAGCCGCTTTGATGATTCCAGTATTTTTGACAATATTAATCTCATTGATCTCATTAGTTGTAGGTTTCATATTGGAGGATGGTTCCCTGTTGAGGTCTAGTTCAGTTAATTCCAGGATTCTCGAAATCAACCGAGCATACGGTAACCGTGTGATGCACTGAGGTTGCTGCTGCAGATGATACATGATGGTCAGAATCCAATTGACCCTTATGCGATTCTTGATTGTGTACAAAAGCTGCATCTCTAAGTCGTTAATCTGAGAGTGGTTGGAATCCTTTGGGATGAGGACATAGCAGATAATGTAATGAAGCATTCAATCAGATACCGTCAGATTCTTGGCATAGCACAGCATACGAGCGGTGCGAGAGTTTGCAATAACTGTTTCTTTTGGGAACCTGCAAATCTGATAGTAATACTCCATTTTATCATAATTTTCCCAAGGTCCATCTACATGGTTTACACCTTTCCTCAAGAAGCAGCCTTTTGATGGAATCTTAAGGTGTCTAGCAAGGGTGGATAATTTCTCAACAAACTCATGGTCTCTAATGGTGGAACGGATCATGTGGTTCTCATCCATGTCCAGATATACAGCCATCTTACTCATAAAAGCTTTAACAAGATCAGGATAAATAATACCAGAGTCGGTGACGAACTTGTCGATGCGCTGATATTCCAATAGTGTAGGAAAGTCAAAAGAAAGTGCAGGAAAAGCTCGAAGATTTACGTACTTTACCGGCAGAAGTTGACGAACACGAACTTTGAAATCCATCCGCCTCTTTTTGGTGGTTTCCATTGGAATACTGTCGTCATCAGATTCTGATGCATACTCAGGAAGCTTTCCCTTTCCTTTGCGTGAGGATGCCATGGATGAAAGTTTGAGAGACCTGAAGTTGTGGGTTCTGAGGAAGTTAGGGTTTGAGAAGTTGTGGGGATGGTTATGAGGAGTTATCCAACTTTAGAAAGTGGGAAAGAGAAGTTAGGGTTTGAAGAGGGAAGTTCCACAAAACTCTTTAAGAGGGAATATGATTTTGGATATGTGTTGCACCCCAAAATTTGACCAAAATTTATTTATCCATCAAGTGTTTGAAGGTTGATACCTTCATCAGAAAGTTCAAGAGATCCTCAGAGAATTTGGTTGAAACCAAGGTTGTGTGTCTCATAACTTGAGAGTTGTGGGAGCTCCTCAGATGATTCTGAGACTGTGAGAATGAACTTGAAGTTTTGAGAAAGTTTATGAGATGTCTTGAAAGCCATCATGAAGCCCAGAGAGGTCATTATGCAAGAATTCAGAAGATTCAACCATGAATGGTAGAATTAGGGTTTTGACTGGGTCAACCCTAGGTCAACTGATGATTTGGAGAAGGTTGAGACCTAATCCAAGGGCCATGTGATCATGGAATGATGTATGGAGATGTTGTAAGGATGATTCCTAGACCAACTCATCATGATTGAGGAGTTTGAGAAGTTTTAAGCTAGGGTTTCTAAGGATTGACAGTGTAAAATCCCCTAGTTTGATCCCTATCTTCCAGGCCGTTTTAGCTCAAGATGTGATTGTCATCTCATCTTCCCCACAACATGAATGTTGTAGAGCTTGTTCTTAGCTTCAATTTGAGTGGTAGAAGTCCTTGATAGGATTTATGGAGCTCAAGTTATGGTTTTGACAAATTACAGGTCATCTGAGGTATGTGAATATGGGTCCTTGAAAGTCACCCAACTTGCAGACAACTTTTGCCCTAGTAGGATGATTCCTATGATCTCTTGGTAAACATGAATGTTGAAGAGCATCTTCTTAGCTTTCCAAAGATTACTAGAAGTCCTTGATAGGATTTGTAGAACTCAACTTATGGCTTTGACAAGCCAAGGGCATTTTGGTCATTTGGAAGTTATAGGTCATTTCAAGCATATGGCCATATCTCCTACTTCCAAGCTTCAAATGGAAAAACTTTCAACATAAAAGTTTCTTAGAATGATGTTTTAAGGCTAGTAGGGTGGTCATGAGATGTTGGAAAGACTCATAGCAAAAAGTGATAAAAATGGCCTAAAAATGAGGCATAAGTTAATTCAAGTGAAATGAAAAATCCTAAAATCCAAGCTATAAACCCTAACCATGGCATATGATAGGTAATTTTGACTCCCAAGGGCATTTTAAGAACAATGGTTCAGCCACAATTTTGATTTGAGGCTTAAATTTTGGAGTTGCTTTGTAAAAGTCTTACTTGCATAATGGGGTACCTAGCCAAAACAAAGAAAAGCTTCATAAACAAGGTGTTTAAGCTTTGTATCTTGTCCAAAATACCACTTAAGGAGATATTCAAGTTAATTAATCAAGTATATGGGTTTTTGTCATGATATCTCACATGGTGAGAATGGAAATGCAAAATATCAAGTCATGAAACTTCAAGTTCCATCTAGATTGATCTAGATGATTCTAGATCCTTCTAAATTAGTCTATATATTGAGTGCAATCTCCATTGGTGAAAGGTTGGTGATTGTTGATGTTAATGGTGGTAGAGAAAAGAGATTGAACCAAAATTCTCCATTTTGCAAATTGTATTGAAACTTCATTTTTCTCTTCATTACCCTTCCATTTTCTTCCACAAATCATCACTACAAACCTCCCTGAACATGTTCATGCTAGAGTAAGGTTCCATTGTTGAAGAATTGGAGCTTTCCAAGTGAAGTTGCAAGAGAGCAAAAGGGATTGGATCTGAAGATACAAGCCATCTCCATCAAATCTTGTGCAAGCAGAGGATTGTGCATCACCTAGAGACCATTCTTGAAGATCTACAAGGATTGATTCGAAGCTTTTCAACACCTACCATTGCAAGAGTCAAGGTAAGCAAAACCACTTCCACCCTTTGATTTAGGCATGGCTAGGATTAGTTCTTGTTGTGAAACCATTAGAGACCATTAGGTGATTCATTTGGATGAGTTTAAGACCAATTAGTGAGGTTTCATTAATGGATGATAATGCACGAATTTTGGTTGGTTTTAATCAGCATGGCATAAGGATTAATTATATATAAAGATTGTTGAGTTTTGTGATGGTGGAAAATTGAAGAAAGTTTGGATTCTTGATGTTGTACTGTTCGGGTAGGATGATAGAGAGAGTTTTAATGCAATCTAATGGCATGGTTGGATTCTACATAAAATTCTAGTCAAAATTGGTTCTTGGATCATGGCATTTGATGGAGAAATGAGAGAGAACGAAGGTGATAAAGTTTCATGCATGGAGTTTGTGTTTTCATGGAGTTTATGAAACCCTAATGTCCAAAGGTTGAAGACAACGTATAAGCCGTACGATCACGCCTTGACAATTTGACCAAAGAGCCAATCGGATGGCCCAGATTCACGCACGAAATGGGAGGGAAGTGAGCATCAAAACGCAGCGTTTTGGCTTAGTATACTAGCTGGGCTTAGCTCGTTTTTGCTTTCCCCACCCCCTGTCCAAGCCCAGTTCCATTCTGTACTATGAATACATGCTATTCGCACCGCAGTTCTTATCTTTTTCTTTTTATTTTTGATTTTTTCTGAATTAAGCTGGGCCCAGGCGCACCCCCCCCCTCCTGGGCCCATAATCATTTCCAACTGCATTTCATTTCTTATTGCACCCCTCATCATTTTTTTTGTATTATTTCTTCTCCAAATTTTATTAATCTTTAAAAATTCATAACAAAATGAAAAATGAATATTTTTTAATGAGACTTTTTTTCCCATTTTCCATTTTCTGTCTAGAAAAATATAAAATCATAAAATAGCCATTTTATTTCATTTTTATATGTTTTGCACATTTTTACTTTTAATAGCTTTTTTTAATTCTTTTAGTTGGTATACTAATTTGTAGGATTTAATTAGGGTAGTTCCCTTAGGATTTTGAGTCCAATTTTTTTAGGATAATTTGATGAATGGTTTAGGTCCCCCCTGAATTAATTTCATAATTTTGTGATAATTTTTAGGTTAGTTTTAATTAGGTAGTTCTAAGTAGTATAGAATTTGATTAAAACTTTAGTATAGGTCAATAACAATTTTAGATTTAGGATTTTTAGGGCAATTTAGTCTATGGGGAATATAAGGGACTTAAGGGTAGTTATGTAGGGTCCCCTAGCATTTATATTAGGATTTAATAGAATAGTATACTATTTTTTGTTGATTTTTGAATTGAATGATTGTTTGTGTGGCCTTTAGGGCAAGTTTTGTTTAGTTTGCTTTGCTTTGGAGTTTCCTTTGGCTTGAGGAGCTTGGTATCTCATTGTGGAGCTTAATGGAGCATACTAGAAGATTGGAAGAGGCTTGGAGGAGCTTGAGGAGCTTGTTCTTCTTCTTTTTGTTTTGTTTCAGGGTTAGGATTAGGAAGAGCTTAGATGTAGATAATTTCTTTCTTAAACATGGATAGTATTCTTCACATCCATTCCTCCCTGTGATTCAAAGTCCTTCCAGGGTATACACCTCTCTCCTTTGGAGGTATTAGTGCTATACCCAGGAGGTAGAACTTTTGAGGGAACCCTTCATTTGATATTGAACCCTTATAGGTCACCTTTGGTGATCAAATAAGCAGTTCAATATTCCCCAGCTTATCCAGTAGTGATTTTTCTCTGATTTGATTTGTCTTGGGAGCTGTCAGAGCCTGAGCATGAAGATGAAGACTTCACTGAAGATTGTTGAAGAGGATGAATCCCTGAAGACTGCCATTCCAGCTGAAGCTTGAAGAGCATGAAGATCAAGTTGATACTTGAAGATCCCTGAAGATGGTGAAGCCTGAAGGTGGAGCTGATCAAAGAAGCTGAAGCTTAAGGGGAGAAGATGAGTTGATACTCATGTTGTAGGGTTGATACCTGGAAAGCAGTTGAGGATTGAAGTCTGAAGACTGAGTTGCTGTCGGAGGAGCTGAGGCTTTCTTCTGTTTTTCTTTTCTGTATTGTGTGTTTTGTCTGATTTGTCTGTTGCATTAGATTAAGTCCATCTAGAATAAGTAAAATCTAGGAGCATGATTGCATTAGAGGTTGAGTTGCTCCCTCTGCTTGTATTGTTATTGCGTGGCTTTGCTTGCGGGTATTCGGTAGAGCCCAGCTCCCTTGCCCATGTGGTTTGTTTGCCTGATGGCATTTCATTTCTTTTATCTGTATGATTGCAGTTTACTGTTTATTGCTTGATAGCATGTTGCTTATTTTCAGTATGATTACTGTTATTTCATGACTGGCTTGAGGTCGATACGAGCTTGTGGAGGCTGAAGCCCCACACACATTTCCTCCCTCACTTGCATTGCATGCATTTTACTGTTAAGCTGATGCTTTGTCTGTTTGGTGTATCATTGACATGATCCCTTAGGACTCTCATTTCCTTTGATAAGGATTTGATGATAGACTTTTAGGTTGAAACCTATGCATGACAACTTCTAGGAGTTCCCTGTTCAAACCTCAACCATAGGATGAATCCATGGCATGACAACAGTAGGACTTGATAGTCTCCCTCCTAGTTGGGCCTGTTCTCTTCTCATCTCAAAACAGTTCAAGATACAGTAATCATGAATGATTTCTTTCGTACGTTACGAGCCTTAAGCTATCTGAGAAAGGATTGTGGGAGAGTTTCTTTTCCACAGTCTGGATGTTTAGTATGGTACCCTTTGGGTGGCATGCGACGCATTCACTCTCAAGTCATAGTCTCTAGTGCGGTTGAAATCGCAAACGCAATAAAAAACACTTCTTTCGTAAAAAACAGGAAATAAACCGTAGTTTCCCGAACTACGTGAGCTCTGATCTCTCATGCCTGTTGAGAGTACGTAGGCACAAGATGGCGAAGTCTTGGCGAGCTACCTTCCCCCATAACCCTTCGTAGGTCGAACTACGTTGACTCTGATTTCTCATTCTCTGATGAGAATACGTAGGCATAAAGCGCGACGCTTTGCCGAGTCATTTTTCTTTTCTTTTTCAGCCAGCCTTGATAGGTAGATAGATTATAACCAACCCGTCCAAGTAAACAAAAAAGCGAGGATCCCGTCGAGTACGACGGACGTGAGGGGTGCTAATACCTTCCCCTTGCGTAACCGACTCCCGAACCCAGACAATGGTTGCGATGACCTTGTGTTACCCTTTTTTGTCAGGTTTTTCCGATCGTTTCCTTTCCCGCTCTGAGGGATAAATAACGAAAGGTGGCGACTCTTCTGTCATGCCGACACCTTATTTTCGCGCAAGCGACAGCTGGCGACTCCACTGGGGATCGAACCCAGAATCTCTGGTTTTCTGGTTCCCTAAGAGAGTCAATCCTACCGCTTGCATGTTTACTTATTGGGTTGCGTTTATTTATCGCATTTTACTTCTCGCACTTTATTTCCCGCATCTTTATTTCCAGTTTGATATGATTATCTGTGCTGTTGTGGGATGGGAGTTCTGATGAGCGAGAAGCCAGACCCAGGCTTGAGTGCACCATAGAATTAGAGTGGAAATTAGTGGGCGCGTGCTTGCTTTGTAGGCACTAGTGTCTCATGAAATCCACGCTCAGACGAGGTTCATCCGGTTGGCTTCACTTTCAACCCTTTGGGTTGAGACGGTTGCTGGTTTGGTGGATTGTCGACTCTGGGGACCGATGATTTGTGATTCAGCTAAGTGAGGCCTCTTCATGAGCTGGTGATGCCACACCTTCTGGGTATCGTATCACCCCTCTTGAAAGTCTGTGACGCTGATGAACGCATAGGATTCCGTACCTTGAGTCAGTTTAGGTCCATACCTATGAGTGGGATCGGGTTTATTGCAGGAAACTTTGACCTTCAGACTACCTGGTTTTCTTGACAGTGAATCAGTTATATTGGTACCAGGGTTTCTCAGTTGCAGATTTGTCTGTTCTTGATAGAGCAGGTTTTGATCAGAGGATCTTATCATCAGGTGTTTGTCTGTTCTTAATAGAGCAGGTTTTGATCAGAGGATCTTATCATCAGGTGTATGTCTGTTCTTGATAGAGCAGGTCTGATCAGAGTATCAGCATCAGTGGTTTGTTCCGGATAGAGCAGATTTTGAGTGGGGTCTGAAGATCTCATCAGCAGCTGTATGTTTGTTCTTGATAGGGCAGATTTTTGATTTGGGGTCTGAAGACTTCATCAGCAGATATCTCTTGATCATACATCCGAGGCCTTATCATCAGACTTTTGTTCTTGACAGAGCGGAATTATGATCCCGTGTATATGGTCCTATCAGATGGTTGTTCCTGGCAGATCAGATTTGTTGTCCTACGTCGGGGTTTTCTTCTTATCAGTGGTTGTTCTTGACAGAGCCGCGTCATGGTTTTGTTGATACAAAATCTCCACAACAGTAGTTACCTGGATATATTATTGCATGACTGCATCTTGTATTAGTTCGCATATTCATTTTGCATTCCATTAGCAGGTGTCTGTGCTGCAGGCGCATTTCGTACCCTGATTCTGGTGTCCCGGACAATATGAGATATTTTCTTCCATGAATGGATCCAGTCTTATCACTGCATTGACACTATGTTGGCACGTTGACACCAGAATTAGGGGTGATCTCCTAAATGTACAGACACCCATGGAATTAGCATAATTCATCTTGCATGACGGAAGTCGGGGCTTGTCTTCTAACCCTTGTGTTTGCAGGTTTGACTCAGAATCGAGCAACTCAGACTAATGGAGCAGGTACAAGCTGAGTTGGGGAAAATCCAAAGCCAGTTGGGGCAGGTCATGAATGACATACAGGCAGTGCGCCTGGACCAGCAAGTGCTCAGAGAAGAGAATCAGCAGCTGCAGAATCAGTTGAGCTTTCTCATGGGAGTGGTGAGAAGTATGCTAAAGAAGGAGAGTGATCGAGCACCCGAGGTGGAGACCAAAGTGCTTCCTCTGTTGCCGTCAGTGCCACCTGTGCTGAAGCCAAGTGGACTTCGTGGATCCTCTACACCGCATGAAGCTCGAGGCCTGTCTCGTCAGCAGCCGCGCCAGGCATCTCAGAATAACCCTGAAGGTCATAATCAAAAGAAGAAGTTACTTGATAGAGTTGTAGACCCAATACCTGTGAGTTATGCCCGGCTGTTGCCACTGTTGGTTCAGAACCGTGTTCTCAAGCTTCGAACTTTGGATCCACCAGATGACGTGTCACCAGACGTCGATCTCAACACACATTGTGATTTCCACTCAGGAGCACCGGGGCACCATGTTGAAACATGTAAGGCTCTCAAGAATAAGATTCAAGACCATATTGACTCAAGGACAATTAGGCTTGTGCCGGGCGGCATGAGAGCATCGGGAAAGTTCATCCCGTACCCTGCAGAAGAGGTGAATGATTCCACTCCTTTGCCTGAAGTTGAGAAAGATCTTGAATATGTCCCGCGACCTTTGGTGACTGAATCGCCTCGCTCGCAGTTTCTACCTGGATCAAGTTCAAGGACGCAAGCGCCTAAACAAGGGACCGTTGCCATTCAGAAACGACGACCCCTTACTCCTTGGCGGAAAGAATACCAGCACTAGAATCAAAAGAGGCCACGCAACCACTTGGAACGAAGGAATGCTTCTTTCCATCCAGTGCCTGTGCCGTATAGCCAGATTCTTCCACAGTTGATTCAGAATTCTTTGGTGGAACCGCAAGCTCTCAAGCCCGTGCCAGAGCCTTACCCTCCAGGGTACAATCCTCATGCTCAGTGTGGTTACCATGGTGAATCTCCGGGGCATTCAACTGAAGACTGCAAAGCTTTTCAGGCGAAAGTGCAACAGTTGATCGATAAAGGGTGCATTTCCTTCCCAGATGGAGTCTTGGTTGTGCGTGACAACCTCTCAGCTGTCTGAGCTCGCAGATTCAGAGGGTTATTTCCAGAAGCCCGTGGTCCAGACAGGCAGACGTCCTCAGCATTGGCAGTCCTCAGATTTATTACCATTTGCATTTGTAGTTTCTTTTCTGTTAGTTACTACTTGCTGTTAAACATTGTATGTTTCGAATGGTAATATTAATAAAGTGACTATGCATTTTTTCTGAATTAGTTATGTCGTTGTCACTCATTTACTGCATTGCACTGACACTTGCATTTTATTCACTCCACTTTATCACTATGATTAGCGATGAGCGGAGGGAGGATGATGAAACTGAATACTCATAGCCGATGATCGTATTGCTTTCAGATGAAACCTTGCCGATGACGTATAAGGCATTGTTTCAAATCCCCTAAACACCGGAGAGATAAGGAAGAGAATCCCTTGTTAACCACTTCGAGCCGAGAAGTAGAAGTTTCTTTTGGACTTGTTAAACCCTCACATCTTAACCCGGGGCAGGGTAGTTGTCAGTTAGCTTGATCGAGCGTTCAAGTCTTATAGAGGAGTGTTGTCCTTCGAGGACCAATTACATCATATTCCTCTCCAGAGGTCGTACCTCATCAACCACAATGGTTAAACCTCACCAACCAGGAGTGAAACAGTTATAATCCTTTCGGAGCAATCAAGACAGCCAGTGTCGCACGACTCGTTCCAAAAGAAAAAAAAAAGGAATAAGAAAGCCCACTAAGTAAAAAAGAAAAGCTAGAAAGCAAATACTTAGGCAAAAATCAGGGCATCCCGCTGGACTTCAAAAGAAAAATCGAAAAGAACTCTGAAGAGTCAGTCCAGGCAAAAATTAGGGAATCAAAAGAATGAAAAAGAAAAGATTATAAAAAAGAAAAATCCTCGAACAAGGACGAAGTCGTGTAGATACAGACACCGAAACGAAAAAAGGAGTAACTGTCACTCCGAAACACCTTGTGAATTCTTTAACCAGTTGTTCCCAATGGTCGACATACCTCTCGAAGAGGCGAGCGCTTGAGCTAAGTTAACTGAACTTTAGGATCGGAGAACATCACGTAGAAGGGGTGGGTACAAATCATAATTTGAGCCGAATATCCTTTGTTTCACGAACCGTGAACCCGACCACGATACAACCCTTAAAAGACCTAATTGAGGCATGGTTTATTCTGAAAGCGCGTTGCGATAGAGTTGAGTAACCTGACTCCTCCTTGATTTGCTAATCATATCTTTGTTGTATTTTTCACTGATCGAATCAGCACTACGTTTGAAACCTTTGGTTCATTCGTCACTCACTAGCACGACACGTAAATGAGTGACAGTACAACATTTTTTCGAAATTTGCATTAACACTGCATTAAAATTACCATTCGTGAATAAACAATTTTAATTGCAGGTCAGTAGCTGATACGGAGGAACTCCATCAGGGAGTGGTCAATCAGGACTGAATCGTCAGAGGTCTGAATCAGAACGGTATGCTGCGAAGCCCGGTGAATTTGGGGCAATGACTTCCTGTGAGTTTGGAATCAGTTTGTCTAAGGACAAGTCCCGGAGTATCAGTTGATTATGGGGAAGTTTATGCAAGAAGCGGTTGATCGGAAGTGAACCTTCTCGAGACCCAATCAGGGGCAGTTATCCAGAATTCTTGCGATTTGGGGGCAGATCCCTCCAGTGTTCAATCAGAGCATGTTGAGTCGCTCATCGCTTGTGCAGGGGCAAACTACTTCAGAGATTTTGAAGCCAACCATGCTGAGAGTTGGTCAGTGGAGGATGAATCCTCCCGTTGTACAGATGTCGGGATAGGCCATATGAGGATTGTCTTGTTACCAGCTGCTTCCTGTCCAGAATGAACTTTCCCAAAGGTCGGATTGGGGCAAGTTGAATTGTACTGGGGCAAGTTGTTCAAATGAGTTTGTTCACCCTAGCAAGAGTTGAGTGTCGGGGAATCATGTCATTACCCTGCCAAAACCTGAGCCTTCTGAAGAAGCCTTGTTGTCATTGGATTGTTATCCTACAGCCTAACCTGTTGCTTGACTCCATGATTGGTAGTCTGTAGTCCCTGTGTTGACGGTGTTGAATCAGGATTGTTTCTCAGCGGAGACGTACAGTCCGAGATGGTTTCCCCTGTGCAGTTTGAGACTGCAGCAAATTGAGATGGCATTTATCCCTTATCAGATTAGGGTCAAGATTAGCCTCAGTAGGGTTTGATTGATATTCCCGACAGAGTATGGCCACCCTAAGCGTTGAGCGTTGATTAGCCTGATGTGTTATTTTCCCAAGTAGGTTGAGACTGAAGCGTTCCCTGACCGGCAGATTCGGGTTTATTTCCCCAGCAGTGGGACTGATGCAATGATGTATCGCCACAGAGTCCGAGTTTGACTCCTCCCCCTCCGAGTCTAGGTCATTGACTCATTCCTCAAGCAGAGGTCGGTGGTGATTCCCTCATGAAGTAATCTCTAGACGGGTAGATTTTGATGTCAGCCAGAGAAGAGTTATTTCTCAGCAGATTGCTTCGTACCCTAAAAAGACTTAGGGTGTTCAAAAAAGACCGTTCAGGGTTGTCTTCCTCGGTGAAGTGAGATTCAAATGCAGTGATCGATTGTTATCTTCCGCAGATGTCAAAGGTGTTTCCTTGATAGGATCAGTACAGCTCCAACAGAGTCGTACCATGAGCAGCTAAGGACTGATATCCCCAGCAGTGTTGATACACAGATATTCCTCATCAGGCTTATTTACCCGGCAAGTGGTACCCAGAAGGGTCAGTCTCCGTAAGGCGTATGCAAGATTACCCTCAGCAGACCAGGATTGATATCCCCGAAGCAGGATGGTTCCTCCTTCTCCAGCAGAGTGCTGTAGCCTCTCCTCGCGGAGTCTGAACGCAAGATCGTGAGCATTGATATGTCTCCCCAGGCAGAGGTGATTCTCTTCCCCAAGCAGATGCGTCCAGAAGGAACGTCACCTCATCAGCTGAGTCAAGCACCGAAGAATGATGTCTTCTCCCACCCGCACCGGGTCACAAGTGCTAGTTTCATAGAAATGTTCGGGTGCCGAAGCTCGTGTTTTCCCCAGTAAAGTCGCCGAAGCAGGTGTCTCCCCCCGCACCGGGTCACAAGTGCAGGTTTCGTAGGAAGCTATTCGTACGCCGAAGTATGCAACGACTGATGGTGTCAGACTGAAGTCTCCAGCGGAATTGAGATTCCCCACCAGAGTCGTATTCTCTCCCGAAGTCGGATGATTCCCCCTTCCCCAGTAGAGTGTTGGAATAGCTGATGCCGTATTCCTCTGCAGAGTTGTACTCTCCCCGGGAGGCGGATGTTTCCTTCTTCCCCAGCGGAATTGAAATTCCTCATCAGAGTCGTACTCTCCAGTGAAGTAGAATGATTTCTCTTTCCCCGGCTGAGTTCGTAATCCCCAAGAGAGTCGAATCCTTGGTGGCAGTTGGGACCATGAGTGGGTTTTCCCTAGCAGAGCGTTGAGCAGCTGATGCCGTATTCCCCCAGAGTCGCGCTTTCTCCAATGAAGCAGAATGGTTTCTCCTTCCTCAGCCAAGTTTGCAGATCCCCAAGAGAGCCGAATCCTTGGAAGTTGATCAGATCATGATTGGTTACTTCCCCAGTGGAGCGTTGAGCAGCTGAAGTTGTTTCCCTACAGAGTTGTTATCCCCAGAAGAGTAGCCGAGACGGCCGCCCAGTTTATTCTCGCGATTAATATCGTTTGCTCTCAGCAGGTCCAGGTCCTCGTAGAGCTTCGTTCCCTGCAGTAATCAGCTGAAGTTGTTTCTCCTGCAGCAGTCAACGGAAGATCATTTCCCCAGACGGAGTCCAATTGATATTGGCGCAACCACGTTCTCTGTAACACCCCCTTCTATACCCCAAATAAATGCATATAAAACAATTAAGCACATACAAATTATCAGAGTAAAAAGGTTTTATAATAAGGTATAAAAGAAGAATGCCACAATTTCACCAATAAAACACTTTCACATTTTTCTCCACAAGATATGTAACATTTTCAAAATTAAGCGGAAGATCAAATCATTTAATCGTTTTCAAAATATTAATCCACGTACACACAAGTTAATCCAAATTAATACATCATATCAGTTAGATTACACGATCACATCAACTGATACATCGCAATGTATCACAAAAGAATGACTATACTAGTCTAACTACCCGGTGTTACATATCAGAGCAGCAGACTCAAAAGAATGAAGAATACTTCACAAAAGGGACTCCAGCATCCTAATCTGCAATGCCTCGTAGAGCATTATAAAACAGCAGAAGGGTGAGAAATATTACCATAATAATCAATGCATAAGATTATATATATATATACAGGTATCACATAATTACATTCTACATTTCTCACCACAAATTCATTTCATAGTCATATTTATCATGTTGTAAATATAAACAAATATGAACATACCCAAACATATCCCTCCATACATATTCCCCAATCATCCAAAACCCATCATATTCACTAGCATACTTCATATGCCCATGACATTTATGCTATTACCACATCATCAAACAATGCACACATATCCACGATATGTTCCCATGCATTTCTCACAATTATTAACGATGCACACATATCCACGATATGTTCCCATGCATTTCTCACAATTATTAACAATGCACACATATCCACGATATGTTCCCATGCATCCCATACATTTATTAACGATGCACACATATCCACGATATGTTCCCATGCATCCCATACATTTATTAACGATGCACACATATCCACGATATGTTCCCATGCATCCCATACATTTATTAACGATGCATACATATCCATGATATGTTCCCATGCATCTCTCATCACATAATTGTATACCCATTAAGCATTCGCAAGTTCATTAGACAATACACATACATTCATCATTGTATTCACATGTATTTCTATTTATCATAATTAATACGCATCGCACATCAACTAGGATTCACGCCCGGAGGCTACCCACAGTACACATCATCACAATTCATCATATCTATATCATATCATAGAGGTATTAACCTATGTGAATCAATCAAACAATCACCACATGAGCAACACAGCAAAAGAAAAATGCTGTCACATTCGCCTTCATTCGCCTGGCGAACCCTCGCAGCGAACCTTCGCCTGGCCTTCGCCTGGCGAACTCTCTCAGCGAACACTCGCTAGGCTTCGCCTGGCGAGACTTCCCAGCGAGCCCAAGTCAGTAGCTACTGACTTCATTCGCCACCATTCGCCAGCACCATCGCTGGGCGAACCTTCGCTATCCAACTTCGCTTGGCGAACTCGCCAGCGAAGTCCACTGGGACTTAATCATAATTACTCGCCAGCATTCGCTAGGCTTCGCCTTCGCTCGCCTGGCGAGAGCCAGCGAACCTGCGCAGAACAGAACCCTATTCTGCCTCTCCTTCATCAATCCATCATCAACCAAACCTTGAACATCCAAATCAGTACAAATAGCATCAATACATGTTACCCGACTATTCTACGGCGTTATTACTCAGTTCCAACCGATTAAATCATCAATCTACCAATTAATCCGACATTTGCCCTAATTGGAAAGTGATGAAAACTCTACCAAAACCCCAACCCAACATACATAACATCATGCAATGATCAAATAGAAACATTTCTCACCCTTACCTCGATTAATCGGAGCTTTGATGTTGGTTCTTGATGATTTCCACTTTTCCTCTTCTTCTCCTCTCTTTCTCTTCTTTCTTCTTTCTTTCCTCTTTCTCTCCAAATGTTTCTAACTTTCTTTTCTTTTCTTCCTCACTTATATATTCCTTTTATTTTCTTTCCTTCCAATTTCCTTTCAATTCTCTATTAATTCCAATTAATAAAAATTAATTCCAATATTAACATAAAATCCCACTAAATCAATTGATTACTACAATTAATTATTTAATGAAATTTGGGCTGTTACATTCTCCTCAGCAGGATGATTCCTCTATCTGAGTAGTTCTTTCTCCTTGACAGGAGGACTCCCCTCGACATTTATTTTGCTGACGGGATCGCATCATCGTGCATGATTGCATAGCATTTAGCATAAATGCATAGCATTTAGCATAAATGCATAATGTGCAGCATAAACGCATAGCATTTCCACCGTGCGGAGCATGGAGCCGAAGCATATGCATCATAAGCATGATCTAGGTTGTTACCGTTCTTGTTTTACAGGTGTTCCGCCGAAGGATCCGTTGCTCAGGATGATTCATGGCATTCTCCCCCAGAGTCGCTTGCTCAAGATGATTCTTAAGACCCCAGTGCAGTCTCCAGAGTTGGTTGCTCAAATTGATACTCAGAGTCTCCAGCTAAGATCGCCCAGGACGATCCTTGAAGCCCCAAGAGAGCTGAATCCTTGGAAGCTGCTCAGGCCGTGATTGGTTTGTCCCGGGCAAGAGTTGTCCAGGATAATTCCTGGAATCCCCAACAGAATGCTTCTCCAGAATGGTTATCAGTTCGAGATGATTCTTGAAGGTTCCCGGCGGAGTTATTTGTTCAAGGTGATTCTTGAAGTCCTCAGCAGAGTTGATTTATCCAGAATGAGTTCTGGACCCCCGGAGTGGAGTTACTTGATAGTCCTCCAGATTCCTCAGCGGCGAAGCGTCCTCCCCAACAGTTTTTTCCAATGGCGAAGTTGAAATCTCCCTTGAAGACTTCGTGACTGAAGTCTGATCGGGTTAATAAAGCGGTTTTCTCAGTTTCTCTGAATGCCGGATGATATGACCGACTACGTATTACCGGTTACCGTGTGACCTATTCCCCAATGAAGTTTCTTCATCCTGATGGCGAGGTCAGATTAGGTGGTTGTCCAGCGGTGATGTTGGATATTTGTTTGTTTGACGGCGAGGTCAGATTATGTTTGTTTGGACGGCGAGGCCAGATTATGTTTGCTTTGACGGCGAGGTCAGATTCCGTTTGTTTCCGGCGGCGATGTTGTAGGTTTGTTTCGACGGCGAGGTCAGATTATGTTTGTTTGGACGGCGAGGCCAGATTATGTTTGCTTTGACGGCGAGGTCAGATTATGTTTGTTTCCGGTGGCGAGGTTGGATGTTTGTTTTGATGGCGAGGTCAGATTACGTTTGTTTCCGGCGGCGATGTTGGAGGTTTGTTTCGACGGCGAGGTCAGATTATGCTTGTTTCCAGCGGCGATGTTGGATGTTTGTTTGGACGGCGAAGCCAGATTATGTTTGTTTCCGGCGGTGAGGTCGGATATTTGCTTTGACGGCGAGGTCAGATTATGTTTGTTTCCGGCGGCGATGTTGGATGTTTGCTTTGACGGCGGGGTCAAATTATGTCTGTTTTGGCGGCGATGTCAGAAGATTATGTTCGACGGCGATGTCAGACTCTTTAAATCCCCAGCAGAGATGATGTTTGTACGACGGTGATGTCGAGTGTCTCTCAGAGTGATGTTTGTTTCCGACGGCGATGTCAGATTTAGTTCTCCAGCGGTGATGTTGGATATTTTGGTTGATCGACGGCGATGTCAGATTTAGTTCTCCAGCGATGATGTTGGGTGTTTTGATTGTCCGACGGCGATGTCAGATTTAGTTCCCCAGCGGTGATGTTGGGTATTTTGATTGTCCGACGGCGATGTCAGATTTAGTTCTCCCGCAGTGATGTTGGGTATTTTGATTGTCCGACGGTGATGTCAGATTTAGTTCTCCAGCGGTGATGTTGGGTATTTTGATTGTCCGACGGCAATGTCAGACTCTTCAGTTCTCCAGCGGCGATGTTGGGTATTTCGGATTCGACGGCGAGGTCAGATTTAGTTCTCCAGCGGTGATGTTGGATATTTTGATTGTCCGACGACGATGTCAGATTTAGTTCTCCAGCGGTGATGTTGGGTATTTTGATTGTCCGACGGCGATGTCAGATTTAGTTCTCCAGCGGTGATGTTGGGTATTTTGATTGTCCGACGGCGATGTTGGGTATTTTGATTGTCCGACGGGGATTTCAGATTTAGTCTTCCAGCGGTGATGTTGGGTATTTTGATTGTCCGACGGCGATGTCAGATTTAGTTCTCCAGCGGTGATGTTGAGTACTTTGGTTGTCCGACGGCGATGTCAGATTTAGTTCTCCAGCGGTGATGTTGGGTACTTTGATTGTCCGACGGCGATGTCAGATTTAGTTCTCCAGCGGTGATGTTGGGTACTTTGGTTGATCGACGGCGATGTCAGATTTAGTTCTCCGGTGGCGATGTTGGATGTTTGTTTCCTCGAATTATGGTTGTTCTTGACGGCGATGTCAGGTGATTTGGTGTTCCAGCGGCGATGTTGGGTGTTTATCAGAATTTTGTTTTGTTTCTGACGGTGATGTCAGGTGGCTTAGTCTTCCAGCGGCGGTGTTGGGTGTTTTGGTTGTCGGATGACAATATCAGAAGAGTTAATGTGAATAACTGATGGCGATGTTAGATCAGTATTTCTCCAGATGGTTTCCGTGCAGCTATTATTCCAGTGTTCGAAGAGTTGAGCAGTTGGTAAATTTTCGGGTTTACCGATATTCAACCGTCTCGCACCTTGATTGGCTGTGAGCCGTTCGCTCCTCACCCAGTCAGGTTCAAGCCGTTTGAATAGGGGCAGCTGTTGCACCCCAAAATTTGACCAACATTTATTTATCCATCAAGTGTTTGAAGGTTGATACCTTCATCAGAAAGTTCAGGAGATCCTCAGAGAATTTGGTTGAAACCAAGGTTGTGTGTCTCATAACTTGAGAGTTGTGGGAGCTCCTCGGATGATTCTGAGACTGTGAGAATGAACTTGAAGTTTTGAGAAAGTTTATGAGATGTCTTGAAAGCCATCATGAAGCCCAGAGAGGTCATTATGCAAGAATTCAGAAGATTCAACCATGAATGGTAGAATTAGGGTTTTGACTGGGTCAACCCTAGGTCAACTGATGATTTGGAGAAGGTTGAGACCTAATCCAAGGGTCATGTGATCATGGAATGATGTATGGAGATGTTATAAGGATGATTCCTAGACCAACTCATCATGATTGAGGAGTTTGAGAAGTTTTAAGCTAGGGTTTCTAAGGATTGACAGTGTAAAATCCCCTAGTTTGATCCCTATCTTCCAGGCAGTTTTAGCTCAAGATGTGATGGTCATCTCATCTTCCCCATAACATGAATTTTGTAGAGCTTGTTCTTAGCTTCAATTTGAGTGGTAGAAGTCCTTGATAGGATTTATGGAGCTCAAGTTATGGTTTTGACAAATTACAGGTCATCTGAGGTATGTGAATCTGGGTCCTTGAAAGTCACCCAACTTGCAGACAACTTTTGCCCTAGTAGGATGATTCCTATGATCTCTTGGTAAACATGAATGTTGAAGAGCATCTTCTTAGATTTCCAAATATTACTAGAAGTCCTTGATAGGATTTGTAGAACTCAACTTATGGCTTTGACAAGCCAAGGGCATTTTGGTCATTTGGAAGTTATAGGTCATTTCAAGCATATGGCCATATCTCCTACTTCCAAGCTTCAAATGGAAAAACTTTCAACATCAAAGTTTCTTAGAATGATGTTTTAAGGCTAGTTGGGTGGTCATGAGATGTTGGAAAGGCTCATAGCAAAAAGTGATAAAAATGGCCTAAAAATGAGGCATAAGTTAATTCAAGTGAAATGGAAAATCCTAAAATCCAAGCTATAAACCCTAACCATGGCATATGATAGGTCATTTTGACTCCCAAGGGCATTTTAAGAATAATGATTCAGCCACAATTTTGATTTGAGGCTTAAATTTTGGAGTTGCTTTTTAAAAGTCTTACTTGCATAATGGGGTACCTAGCCAAAACAAAGAAAAGCTTCATAAACAAGGTGTTTAAGCTTTGTATCTTGTCCAAAATATCACTTAAGGAGATATTCAAGTTAATTAATCAAGTATAAGGGTTTTTGTCATGATATCTCACATGGTGAGAATGGAAATGCAAAATATCAAGTCATGAAACTTCAAGTTCCATCTAGATTGATCTAGATGATTCTAGATCCTTCTAAATTAGTCTATATATTGAGTGCAATCTCCATTGGTGAAAGGTTGGTGATTGTTGATGTTAATGGTGGTAGAGAAAAGAGATTGAACCAAAATTCTCCATTTTGCAAATTGTATTGAAACTTCATTTTTCTCCTCATTACCCTTCCATTTTCTTCCACAAATCATCACTACAAACCTCCCTGAACATGTTCATGCTAGAGTAAGGTTCCATTTTTGAAGAATTGGAGCTTTCCAAGTGAAGTTGCAAGAGAGCAAAAGGGATTGGATCTGAAGATACAAGCCATCTCCATCAAATCTTGTGCAAGCAGAGGATTGTGCATCACCTAGAGACCATTCTTGAAGATCTACAAGGATTGATTCGAAGCTTTTCAACACCTACCATTGCAAGAGTCAAGGTAAGCAAAACCACTTCCACACTTTGATTTAGGCATGGCTAGGATTAGTTCTTGTTGTGAAACCATTAGAGACCATTAGATGATTCATTTGGATGAGTTTAAGACCAATTAGTGAGGTTTCATTAATGGAGGTTGATTCTTGATGGAGGTAGAACACACTATTTAATGGATGATAATGCACGAATTTTGGTTGGTTTTAATCAGCATGGCATAGGGATTAATTATATATAAAGATTGTTGAGTTTTGTGATGGTGGAAAATTGAAGAAAGTTTGGATTCTTGATGTTGTACTGTTCGGGTAGGATGATAGAGAGAGTTTTAATGCAATCTAATGGCATGGTTGGATTCTACATAAAATTCTAGTCAAAATTGGTTCTTGGATCATGGCATTTGATGGAGAAATGAGAGAGAACGAAGGTGATAAAGTTTCATGCATGAAGTTTGTGTTTTCATGGAGTTTATGAAACCCTAATGTCCAAAGGTTGAAGACAACATATAAGCCGTACGATCACGCCTTGACAATTTGACCAAAGAGCCAATCGGATGGCCCAGATTCACGCACGAAATGGGAGGGAAGTGAGCATCAAAACACAACGTTTTGGCTTAGTATACTAGCTGGGCTTAGCTCGTTTTTGCTTTCCCCACCCCCTGTCCAAGCCCAGTTCCATTCTGTACTATGAATACATGCTATTCGCACCGCAGTTCTTATCTTTTTCTTTTTATTTTTGATTTTTTCTGAATTAAGCTGGGCCCAGGCGCGCCATGCTAGGCGCACCCCCCCTCCTGGGCCCATAATCATTTCCAACTGCATTTCATTTCTTATTGCACCCCACATCATTTTTTTTGTATTATTTCTTCTCCAAATTTTATTAATCTTTAAAAATTCATAAAAAAATGAAAAATAAATATTTTTTAATGAAACTTTTTTTCCCATTTTCCATTTTCTGTCTAGAAAAATATAAAATCATAAAATAGCCATTTTATTTCATTTTTATATTTTTTGCACATTTTTACTTTTAATAGCTTTTTTTAATTCTTTTTGTTGGTATACTAATTTGTAGGATTTAATTAGGGTAGTTCCCTTAGGATTTTGAGTCCAATTTTTTTAGGATAATTATATGAATGGTTTAGGTCCCCCCTGAATTAATTTCATAATTTTGTGATAATTTTTAGGTTAGTTTTAATTAGGTAGTTCTAAGTAGTATAGAATTTGATTAAAACTTTAGTATAGGTCAATAAAAATTTTAGATTTAGGATTTTTAGGGCAATTTAGTCTATGGGGAATATAAGGGACTTAAGGGTAGTTATGTAGGGTCCCCTAGCATTTATATTAGGATTTAATAGAATAGTATACTATTTTTTGTTGATTTTTGAATTGAATGATTGTTTGTGTGGCCTTTAGGGCAAGTTTTGTTTAGTTTGCTTTGCTTTGGAGTTTCCTTTGGCTTGAGGAGCTTGGTATCTCATTGTGGAGCTTAATGGAGCATACTAGAAGATTGGAAGAGGCTTGGAGGAGCTTGAGGAGCTTGTTCTTCTTCTTTTTGTTTTGTTTCAGGGTTAGGATTAGGAAGAGCTTAGATGTAGATAATTTCTTTCTTAAACATGGATAGTATTCTTCACATCCATTCCTCCCTGTGATTCAAAGTCCTTCTAGGGTATACACCTCTCTCCTTTGGAGGGATTAGTGCTATACCCAGGAGGTAGAAATTTTGAGGGAACCCTTCATTTGATATTGAACCCTTATAGGTCACCTTTGGTGATCAAATAAGCAGTTCAATATCCCCCAGCTTATCCAGTAGTGATTTTTCTCTGATTTGATTTGTCTTGGGAGCTGTCAGAGCCTGAGCATGAAGATGAAGACTTCACTGAAGATTGTTGAAGAGGATGAATCCCTGAAGACTGCCATTCCAGCTGAAGCTTGAAGAGCATGAAGATCAAGTTGATACTTGAAGATCCCTGAAGATGGTGAAGCCTGAAGGTGGAGCTGATCAAAGAAGATGAAGCTTAAGGGGAGAAGATGAGTTGATACTCATGTTGTAGGGTTGATACCTGGAAAGCAGTTGAGGATTGAAGTCTGAAGACTGAGTTGCTGTTGGAGGAGCTGAGGCTTTCTTCTGTTTTTCTTTTCTGTATTGTGTGTTTTGTCTGATTTGTCTGTTGCATTAGATTAAGTCCATCTAGAATAAGTAGAATCTAGGAGCATGATTGCATTAGAGGTTGAGTTGCTCCCTCTGCTTGTATTTTTATTGCGTGGCTTTGCTTGCGGGTATTCGGTAGAGCCCAGCTCCCTTGCCCATGTGGTTTGTTTTCCTGATGGCATTTCATTTCTTTTATCTGTATGATTGCAGTTTACTGTTTATTGCTTGATAGCATGTTGCTTATTTTCAGTATGATTACTGTTATTTCATGACTGGCTTGAGGTCGAGACGAGCTTGTGGAGGCTGAAGCCCCACACACATTTCCTCCCTCACTTGCATTGCATGCATTTTACTGTTAAGCTGATGCTTTGTCTGTTTGGTGTATCATTGACATGATCCCTTAGGACTCTCATTTCCTTTGATAAGGATTTGATGATAGACTTTTAGGTTGAAACCTATGCATGACAACTTCTAGGAGTTCCCTGTTCAAACCTCAACCATAGGATGAATCCATGGCATGACAACAGTAGGACTTGATAGTCTCCCTCCTAGTTGGGCCTGTTCTCTTCTCATCTCAAAACAGTTCAAGATACAGTAATCATGAATGATTTCTTTCGTACGTTACGAGCCTTAAGCTATCTGAGAAAGGATTGTGGGAGAGTTTCTTTTCCACAGTCTGGATGTTTAGTATGGTACCCTTTGGGTGGCATGCGACGCATTCACTCTCAGGTCATAGTCTCTAGTGCGGTTGAAATCGCAAACGCAATAAAAAACACTTCTTTCGTAAAAAACAGGAAATAAACTGTAGTTTCCCGAACTACGTGAGCTCTGATCTCTCATGCCTGTTGAGAGTACGTAGGCACAAGATGGCGAAGTCTTGGCGAGCTACCTTCCCCCATAACCCTTCGTAGGTCGAACTACGTTGACTCTGATTTCTCATTCTCTGATGAGAATACGTAGGCATAAAGCGCGACGCTTTGCCGAGTCATTTTTCTTTTCTTTTTCAGCCAGCCTTGATAGGTAGATAGATTATAACCAACCCGTCCAAGTAAACAAACAAGCGAGGATCCCGTCGAGTACGACGGACGTGAGGGGTGCTAATACCTTCCCCTTGCGTAATCGACTCCCGAACCCAGACAATGGTTGCGATGACCTTGTCTTACCCTTTTTCGTCAGGTTTTTCCGATCGTTTCCTTTCCCGCTCTGAGGGATAAATAACGAAAGGTGGCGACTCTTCTGTCATGCCGGCACCTTATTTTCGCGCAAGCGACAGCTGGCGACTCCACTGGGGATCGAACCCAGAATCTCTGGTTTTCTGGTTCCCTAAGAGAGTCAATCCTACCGCTTGCATGTTTACTTGTTGGGTTGCGTTTATTTATCGCATTTTACTTCTCGCACTTTATTTCCCGCATCTTTATTTCCAGTTTGATATGATTATCTGTGCTGTTGTGGGATGGGAGTTCTGATGAGCGAGAAGCCAGACCCAGGCTTGAGTGCACCATAGAATTAGAGTGGAAATTAGTGGGCGCGTGCTTGCTTTGTAGGCACTAGTGTCTCATGAAATCCACGCTCAGACGAGGTTCATCTGGTTGGCTTCACTTTCAACCCTTTGGGTTGAGACGGTTGCTGGTTTGGTGGATTGTCGACTCTGGGGACTGATCATTTGTGATTCAGCTAAGTGAGGCCTCTTCATGAGCTGGTGATGCCACACCTTCTGGATATCGTATCACCCCTCTTGAAAGTCTGTGACGCTGATGAACGCATAGGATGCCGTACCTTGAGTCAGTTTAGGTCCATACCTGTGAGTGGGATCGGGTTTATTGCAGGAAACTTTGACCTTCAGACTACCTGGTTTTCTTGACAGTGAATCAGTTATATTGGTACCAGGGTTTCTCAGTTGCAGATTTGTCTGTTCTTGATAGAGCAGGTTTTGATCAGAGGATCTTATCATCAGGTGTTTATCTGTTCTTGATAGAGCAGGTTTTGATCAAAGGATCTTATCATCAGGTGTATGTCTGTTCTTGATAGAGCAGGTCTGATCAGAGTATCAGCATCAGTGGTTTGTTCCGGATAGAGCAGATTTTGAGTGGGGTCTGAAGATCTCATCAGCAGCTGTATGTTTGTTCTTGATAGGGCAGATTTTTGATTTGGGGTCTGAAGACTTCATCAGCAGATATCTCTTGATCATACATCCGAGGCCTTATCATCAGACTTTTGTTCTTGACAGAGCGGAATTATGATCCCGTGTATATGGTCCTATCAGATGGTTGTTCCTGGCAGATCAGATTTATTGTCCTACGCCGAGGTTTTCTTCTTATCAGTGGTTGTTCTTGACAGAGCCGCGTCATGGTTTTGTTGATACAAAATCTCCACAACAGCAGTTACCTGGATATATTATTGCATGACTGCATCTTGCATTAGTTCGCATATTCATTTTGCATTCCATTAGCAGGTGTCTGTGCTGCAGGCGCATTTCGTACCCTGATTCTGGTGTCCCGGACAATATGAGATATTTTCTTCCATGAATGGATCCAGTCTTATCACTGCATTGACACTATGTTGGCACGTTGACACCAGAATTAGGGGTGATCTCCTAAATGTACAGACACCCATGGAATTAGCATAATTCATCTTGCATGACGGAAGTCGGGGCTTGTCTTCTAACCCTTGTGTTTGCAGGTTTGACTCAGAATCGAGCAACTCAGACTAATGGAGTAGGTACAAACTGAGTTGGGGAAAATCCAAAGCCAGTTGGGGCAGGTCATGAATGACATACAGGCAGTGCGCCTGGACCAGCAAGTGCTCAGAGAAGAGAATCAGCAGCTGCAGAATCAGTTGAGCTTTCTCATGGGAGTGGTGAGAAGTATGCTAAAGAAGGAGAGTGATCGAGCACCCGAGGTGGAGACCAAAGTGCTTCCTCCGTTGCCGTCAGTGCCACCTGTGCTGAAGCCAAGTGGACTTCGTGGATCCTCTACACCGCATGAAGCTCGAGGCCTGTCTCGTCAGCAGCCGCGCCAGGCATCTCAGAATAACCCTGAAGGTCATAATCAAAAGAAGAAGTTACTTGATAGAGCTGTAGACCCAATACCTGTGAGTTATGCCCGGCTGTTGCCACTGTTGGTTCAGAACCGTGTTCTCAAGCTTCGAACTTTGGATCCACCAGATGACGTGTCACCAGACGTCGATCTCAGCACACATTGTGATTTCCACTCAGGAGCACCGGGGCACCATGTTGAAACATGTAAGGCTCTCAAGAATAAGATTCAAGACCTTATTGACTCAAGGACAATTAGGCTTGTGCCGGGCGGCATGAGAGCATCGGGAAAGTTCATCCAGTACCCTACAGAAGAGGTGAATGATTCCACTCCTTTGCCTGAAGCTGAGAAAGATCTTGAATATGTCCCGCGACCTTTGGTGACTGAATCGCCTCGCTCGCAGTTTCTACCTGGATCAAGTTCAAGGACGCAAGCGCCTAAACAAGGGACCGTTGCCATTCAGAAACGACGACCCCTTACTCCTTGGCAGAAAGAATACCAGCACCAGAATCAAAAGAGGCCTCGCAACCACTTGGAACGAAGGAATGCTTCTTTCCATCCAGTGCATGTGCCGTATAGCCAGATTCTTCCACAGTTGATTCAGAATTCTTTGGTGGAACCGCAAGCTCTCAAGCCCGTGCCAGAGCCTTACCCTCCAGGGTGCAATCCTCATGCTCAGTGTGGTTACCATGGTGAATCTCCGGGGCATTCAACTGAAGACTGCAAAGCTTTTCAGGCGAAAGTGCAACAGTTGATCGATAAAGGGTGCATTTCCTTCCCAGATGGAGTCTTGGTTGTGCGTGACAACCTCTCAGCTGTCTGAGCTCGCAGATTCAGAGGGTTATTTCCAGAAGCCCGTGGTCCAGACAGGCAGACGTCCTCAGCATTGACAGTCCTCAGATTTATTACCATTTGCATTTGTAGTTTCTTTTCTGTTAGTTACTACTTGCTGTTAAACATTGTATGTTTCGAATGGTAATATTAATAAAGTGACTATGCATTTTTTCTGAATTAGTTATGTCGTTGTCACTCATTTACTGCATTGCACTGACACTTGCATTTTATTCACTCCACTTTATCACTATGATTAGCGATGAGCGGAGGGAGGATGATGAAACTGAATACTCATAGCCGATGATCGTATTGCTTTCAGATGAAACCTTACCGATGACGTATAAGGCATTGTTTCAAATCCCCTAAACACCGGAGAGATAAGGAAGAGAATCCCTTGTTAACCACTTCGAGCCGAGAAGTAGGAGTTTCTTTTGGACTTGTTAAACCCTCACATCTTAACCCGGGGCAGGGTAGTTGTCAGTTAGCATGATCGAGCGTTCAAGTCTTATAGAGGAGTGTTGTCCTTCGAGGACCAATCACATCATATTCCTCTCCAGAGGTCGTACCTCATCAACCACAATGGTTAAACCTCACCAACCAGGAGTGAAACAGTTATAATCCTTTCGGAGCAATCAAGACAGCCAGTGTCGCACGACTCGTTCCAAAAGAAAAAAAAGGAATAAGAAAGCCCGCTAAGTAAAAAAGAAAAGCTAGAAAGCAAATACTTAGGCAAAAATCAGGGCATCCCGCTGGACTTCAAAAGAAAAATCGAAAAGAACTCTGAAGAGTCAGTCCAGGCAAAAATTAGGGAATCAAAAGAATGAAAAAGAAAAGATTATAAAAAAGAAAAATCCTCGAACAAGGACGAAGTCGTGTAGATACAGACACCGAAACAAAAAAAGGAGTAACTGTCACTCCGAAACACCTTGTGAATTCTTTAACCAGTTGTTCCCAATGATCGACATACCTCTCGAAGAGGCGAGTGCTTGAGCTAAGTTAACTGAACTTTAGGATCAGAGAACATCACGTAGAAGGGGTGGGTACAAATCATAATTTGAGCCGAATATCCTTTGTTTCACGAACCGTGAACCCGACCACGATACAACCCTTAAAAGACCTAATTGAGGCAGGGTTTATTCTGAAAGCGCGTTGCGATAGAGTTGAGTAACCTGACTCCTCCTTGATTTGCTAATCATATCTTTGTTGTATTTTTCACTGATCGAATCAGCACTACGTTTGAAACCTTTGGTTCATTCGTCACTCACTAGCACGACACGTAAATGAGTGACAGTACAACATTTTTTCGAAATTTGCATTAACACTGCATTAAAATTACCATTCGTGAATAAACAATTTTAATTGCAGGTCAGTAGCTGATACGGAGGAACTCCATCAGGGAGTGGTCAATCAGGACTGAATCGTCAGAGGTCTGGATCAGAACGGTATGCTGCGAAGCCCGGTGAATTTGGGGCAATGACTTCCTGTGAGTTTGGAATCAGTTTGTCTAAGGACAAGTCCCGGAGTATTAGTTGATTATGGGGCAGTTTATGCAAGAAGCGGTTGATCGGAAGTGAACCTTCTCGAGACCCAATCAGGGGCAGTTATCCAGAATTCTTGCGATTTGGGGGCAGATCCCTCCAGTGTTCAATCAGAGCATGTTGAGTCGCTCATCGCTCATTCAGGGGCAAACTACTTCAGAGATTTTGAAGCCAACCATGCTGAGAGTTGGTCAGTGGAGGATGAATCCTCCCGTTGTACAGATGTCGGGATAGGCCATCTGAGGATTGTCTTGTTACCAGCTGCTTTCTGTCCAGAATGAACTTTCCCAAAGGTCGGATTGGGGCAAGTTGAATTGTAATGGGGCAAGTTGTTCAAATGAGTTTGTTCACCCTAGCAAGAGTTGAGTGTCGGGGAATCATGTCATTACCCTGCCAAAACCTGAGCCTTCTGAAGAAGCCTTGTTGTCATTGGATTGTTATCCTACAACCTAACCTGTTGCTTGACTCCATGATTGGTAGTCTGTATTCCCTGTGTTGACGGTGTTGAATCAGGATTGTTTCTCAGCGGAGACGTACAGTCCGAGATGGTTTCCCCTGTGCAGTTTGAGACTGCAGCAAATTGATATGGCATTTATCCCTTATCAGATTAGGGTCAAGATTAGCCTCAGTAGGGTTTAATTGATATTCCCGGCAGAGTATGGCCACCCTAAGCGTTGAGCGTTGATTAGCCTGATGTTCTATTTTCCCAAGTAGGTTGAGACTGAAGCGTTCCCTGACCGGCAGATTCGGGTTTATTTCCCCAGCAGTGGGACTGATGCAATGATGTATCCCCACAGAGTCCGAGTTTGACTCCTCCCCCTCCGAGTCTAGGTCATTGACTCATTCCTCAAGCAGAGGTCGGTGGTGATTCCCTCATGAAGTAATCTCTAGACGGGTAGATTTTGATGTCAGCCAGAGAAGAGTTATTTCTCAACAGATTGCTTTGTACCCTAAAAAGACTTAGGGTGTTCAAAAAAGACCGTTCAGGGTTGTCTTCCTCGGTGAAGTGAGATTCAAATGCAGTGATCGATTGTTATCTTCCGCAGATGTCAAAGGTGTTTCCTTGATAGGATCAGTACAACTCCAACAGAGTCGTACCATGAGCAGCTAAGGACTGATATCCCCAGCAATGTTGATACACAGATATTCCTCATCAGGCTTATTTACCCGGCAAGTGGTACCCAGAAGGGTCAGTCTCTGTAAGGCGTATGCAAGATTACCCTCAGCAGACCAGGATTGATATCCCCGAAGCAGGATGGTTCCTCCTTCTCCAGCAGAGTGCTGTAGCCTCTCCTCGCAGAGTCTGAACGCAAGATCGTGAGCATTGATATGTCTCCCCAGGCAGAGGTGATTCTCTTCCCCAAGCAGATGCGTCCAGAAGGAACGTCACCTCATCAGCTGAGTCAAGCACCGAAGAATGATGTCTTCTCCCACCCGCACCGGGTCACAAGTGCTAGTTTCATAGAAATGTTCGGGTGCCGAAGCTCGCTTTTTCCCCAGTAAAGTCGCCGAAGCAGGTGTCTCCCCCCGCACCGGGTCACAAGTGCAGGTTTCGTAGGAAGCTATTCGTACGCCGAAGTATGCAACGACTGATGGTGTCAGACTGAAGTCTCCAGCGGAATTGAGATTCCCCACCAGAGCCGTATTCTCTCCCGAAGTCGGATGATTCCCCCTTCCCCAGTAGAGTGTTGGAATAGCTGATGCCGTATTCCTCTGCAGAGTTGTACTCTCCCCGGGAGGCGGATGTTTCCTTCTTCCCCAGCGGAATTGAAATTCCTCATCAGAGTCGTACTCTCCAGTGAAGTAGAATGATTTCTCTTTCCCCGGCTGAGTTCGTAATCCCCAAGAGAGTCGAATCCTTGGTGGCAGTTGGGACCATGAGTGGGTTTTCCCTAGCAGAGCGTTGAGCAGCTGATGCCGTATTCCCCCAGAGTCGCGCTTTCTCCAATGAAGCAGAATGGTTTCTCCTTCCTCAGCCAAGTTTGCAGATCCCCAAGAGAGCCGAATCCTTGGAAGTTGATCAGATCATGATTGGTTACTTCCCCAGTGGAGCGTTGAGCAGCTGAAGTTGTTTCCCTACAGAGTTGTTATCCCCAGAAGAGTAGCCGAGACGGCCGCCCAGTTTATTCTCGCGATTAATATCGTTTGCTCTCAGCAGGTCCAGGTCCTCGTAGAGCTTCGTTCCCTGCAGTAATCAACTGAAGTTGTTTCTCCTGCAGCAGTCAACGGAAGATCATTTCCCCAGACGGAGTCCAATTGATATTGGCGAAACCACGTTCTCCTCAGCAGGATGATTCCTCTATCTGAGTAGTTCTTTCTCCTTGACAGGAGGACTCCCCTCGGCATTTATTTTGCTGACGGGATCGCATCATCGTGCATGATTGCATAGCATTTAGCATAAATGCATAGCATTTAGCATAAATGCATAACGTGCAGCATAAACGCATAGCATTTCCACCGTCCGGAGCATGGCGCGGAAGCATATGCATCATAAGCATGATCTAGGTTGTTACCGTTCTTGTTTTACAGGTGTTCCGCCGAAGGATCCGTTGCTCAGGATGATTCCTGGCATTCTCCCCCAGAGTCGCTTGCTCAAGATGATTCTTAAGATCCCAGTGCAGTCTCCAGAGTTGGTTGCTCAAATTGATACTCGGAGTCTCCAGCTAAGATCGCCCAGGATGATCCTTGAAGCCCCAAGAGAGCCGAATCCTTGGAAGCTGCTCAGGCCGTGATTGGTTTGTCCCCGGCAAGAGTTGCTTCTCCAGAATGCTTCTCCAGAATGGTTATCAGTTCGAGATGATTCTTGAAGGTGCCCGGCGGAGTTATTTGTTCAAGGTGATTCTTGAAGTCCTCAGCAGAGTTGATTTATCCAGAATGAGTTCTGGACCCCCGGAGCGGAGTTACTTGATAGTCCTCCAGATTCCTCAGCGGCGAAGCGTCCTCCCCAACAGTTTTTTCCAATGGCGAAGTTGAAATCTCCCTTGAAGACTCCGTGACTGAAGTCTGACCGGGTTAATAAAGCGGTTTTCTCAGTTTCTCTGAATGCCGGATGATATGACCGACTACGTATTACCGGTTACCGTGTGACCTATTCCCCAATGAAGTTTCTTCATCCTGATGGCGAGGTCAGATTAGGTGGTTGTCCAGCGGTGATGTTGGATATTTGTTTGTTTGACGGCGAGGTCAGATTATGTTTGTTTGGACGGCGAGGCCAGATTATGTTTGCTTTGACGGCGAGGTCAGATTACGTTTGTTTCCGGCGGCGATGTTGGAGGTTTGTTTCGACGGCAAGGTCAGATTATGTTTGTTTGGACGGCGAGGCCAGATTATGTTTGCTTTGACGGCGAGGTCAGATTATGTTTGTTTCCGGCGGCGAGGTTGGATGTTTGTTTTGACGGCGAGGTCAGATTACGTTTGTTTCCGGCGGCGATGTTGGAGGTTTGTTTCGACGGCAAGGTCAGATTATGCTTGTTTCCGGCGGCGATGTTGGATGTTTGTTTGGACGGCGAAGCCAAATTATGTTTGTTTCCGGCGGTGAGGTCGGATGTTTTCTTTGACGGCGAGGTCAGATTATGTTTGTTTCCGGCGGCGATGTTGGATGTTTGCTTTGACGGCGGGGTTAGATTATGTCTATTTTGGCGGCGATGTCAGAAGATTATGTTCGACGGCGATGTCAGACTCTTTAAATCCCCAGCAGAGATGATGTTTGTACGACAGCAATGTCGAGTGTCTCTCAGAGTGATGTTTGTTTCCGACGGCGATGTCAGATTTAGTTCTCCAGCGGTGATGTTGGATATTTTGGTTGATCGACGACGATGTCAGATTTAGTTCTCCAGCGGTGATGTTGGGTGTTTTGATTATCCGACGGCAATGTCAGATTTAGTTCCCCAGCGGTGATGTTGGGTATTTTGATTGTCCGACGGCGATGTCAGATTTAGTTCTCCAGCGGTGATGTTGGGTATTTTGATTGTCCGACGGCGATGTCAGATTTAGTTCTCCAGCGGTGATGTTGGGTATTTTGATTGTCCGACGGCTATGTCAGACTCTTCAGTTCTCCAGCGGCGATGTTGGGTATTTCGGATTCGACGGCGAGGTCAGATTTAGTTCTCCAGCGGTGATGTTGGATATTTTGATTGTCCGACGGCGATGTCAGATTTAGTTCTCCAGCGGTGATGTTGGGTATTTTGATTGTCCGACGGCGATGTCAGATTTAGTTCTCCAGCGGTGATGTTGGGTATTTTGATTGTCCGACGGCGATGTCAGATTTAGTCTTCCAGCGGCGATGTTGAGTATTTTGATTGTCCGACGGCGATGTCAGATTTAGTCTTCCAGCGGTGATGTTGGGTATTTTGATTGTCCGACGGCGATGTCAGATTTAGTTCTCCAGCGGTGATGTTGGGTACTTTGGTTGTCCGACGGCGATGTCAGATTTAGTTCTCCAGCGGTGATGTTGGGTACTTTGATTGTCCGACGGCGATGTCAGATTTAGTTCTCCAGCGGTGATGTTGGGTACTTTGGTTGATCGACAACGATGTCAGATTTAGTTCTCCGGCGGCGATGTTGGATGTTTGTTTCCTCGAATTATGGTTGTTCTTGACGGCGATGTCAGGTGATTTGGTGTTCCAGCGGCGATGTTGGGTGTTTCTCAGAATTTTGTTTTGTTTCTGATGGTGATGTCAGGTGGCTTAGTCTTCCAGCGGCGATGTTGGGTGTTTTGGTTGTCGGATGACAATATCAGAAGAGTTAATGTGAATAACTGACGGCGATGTTAGATCAGTATTTCTCCAGATGGTTGCCGTGCAGCTATTATTCCAGTGTTCGAAGAGTTGAGCAGTTGGCAAATTTTCGGGTTTACCGATATTCAACCGTCTCGCACCTTGATTGGCTGAGAGCCGTTCGCTCCTCACCCAGTCAGGTTCAAGCCGTTTGAATAGGGGCAGCTGTTGCACCCCAAAATTTGACCAACATTTATTTATCCATCAAGTGTTTGAAGGTTGATACCTTCATCAGAAAGTTCAAGAGATCCTCAGAGAATTTGGTTGAAACCAAGGTTGTGTGTCTCATAACTTGAGAGTTGTGGGAGCTCCTCAGATGATTCTGAGACTGTGAGAGTGAACTTGAAGTTTTGAGAAAGTTTATGAGATGTCTTGAAAGCCATCATGAAGCCCAGAGAGGTCATTATGCAAGAATTCAGAAGATTCAACCATGAATGGTAGAATTAGGGTTTTGACTGGGTCAACCCTAGGTCAACTGATGATTTGGAGAAGGTTGAGACCTAATCCAAGGGTCATGTGATCATGGAATGATGTATGGAGATGTTATAAGGATGATTCCTAGACTAACTCATCATGATTGAGGAGTTTGAGAAGTTTTAAGCTAGGGTTTCTAAGGATTGACAGTGTAAAATCCCCTAGTTTGATCCCTATCTTCCAGGCAGTTTTAGCTCAAGATGTGATAATGCACAATTTTGGTTGGTTTTAATCAGCATGGCATAGGGATTAATTATATATAAAGATTGTTGAGTTTTGTGATGGTGGAAAATTGAAGAAAGTTTGGATTCTTGATGTTGTACTGTTCGGGTAGGATGATAGAGAGAGTTTTAATGCAATCTAATGGCATGGTTGGATTCTACATAAAATTCTAGTCAAAATTGGTTCTTGGATCATGGCATTTGATGGAGAAATGAGAGAGAACGAAGGTGATAAAGTTTCATGCATGGAGTTTGTGTTTTCATGGAGTTTATGAAACCCTAATGTCCAAAGGTTGAAGACAACATATAAGCCGTACGATCACGCCTTGACAATTTGACCAAAGAGCCAATCGGATGGCCCAGATTCACGCACGAAATGGGAGGGAAGTGAGCATCAAAACGCAGCGTTTTGGCTTAGTATACTAGCTGGGCTTAGCTCGTTTTTGCTTTCCCCACCCCCTGTCCAAGCCCAGTTCCATTCTGTACTATGAATACATGCTATTCGCACCGCAATTCTTATCTTTTTCTTTTGATTTTTGATTTTTTCTGAATTAAGCTGGGCCCAGGCGCGCCATGCTAGGCGCACCCCCCCTCCTGGGCCCATAATCATTTCCAACTGCATTTCATTTCTTATTGCACCCCTCATCATTTTTTTTGTATTATTTCTTCTCCAAATTTTATTAATCTTTAAAAATTCATAACAAAATGAAAAATGAATATTTTTTAATGAAACTTTTTTTCCAATTTTCCATTTTCTGTCTAGAAAAATATAAAATCATAAAATAGCCATTTTATTTCATTTTTATATTTTTTGCACATTTTTACTTTTAATAGCTTTTTTTAATTCTTTTAGTTGGTATACTAATTTGTAGGATTTAATTAGGGTAGTTCCCTTAGGATTTTGAGTCCAATTTTTTTAGGATAATTAGATGAATGGTTTAGGCCCCCCCTGAATTAATTTCATAATTTTGTGATAATTTTTAGGTTAGTTTTAATTAGGTAGTTCTAAGTAGTATAGAATTTGATTAAAACTTTAGTATAGGTCAATAACAATTTTAGATTTAGGATTTTTAGGGCAATTTAGTCTATGGGGAATATAAGGGACTTAAGGGTAGTTATGTAGGGTCCCCTAGCATTTATATTAGGATTTAATAGAATAGTATACTATTTTTTGTTGATTTTTGAATTGAATGATTGTTTGTGTGGCCTTTAGGGCAAGTTTTGTTTAGTTTGCTTTGCTTTGGAGTTTCCTTTGGCTTGAGGAGCTTGGTATCTCATTGTGGAGCTTAATGGAGCATACTAGAAGATTGGAAGAGGCTTGGAGGAGCTTGAGGAGCTTGTTCTTCTTCTTTTTGTTTTGTTTCAGGGTTAGGATTAGGAAGAGCTTAGATGTAGATAATTTCTTTCTTAAACATGGATAGTATTCTTCACATCCATTCCTCCCTGTGATTCAAAGTCCTTCCAGGGTATACACCTCTCTCCTTTGGAGGTATTAGTGCTATACCCAGGAGGTAGAACTTTTGAGGGAACCCTTCATTTGATATTGAACCCTTATAGGTCACCTTTGGTGATCAAATAAGCAGTTCAATATCCCCCAGCTTATCCAGTAGTGATTTTTCTCTGATTTGATTTGTCTTGGGAGCTGTCAGAGTCTGAGCATGAAGATGAAGACTTCACTGAAGATTGTTGAAGAGGATGAATCCCTGAAGACTGCCATTCCAGCTGAAGCTTGAAGAGCATGAAGATCAAGTTGATACTTGAAGATCCCTGAAGATGGTGAAGCCTGAAGGTGGAGCTGATCAAAGAAGCTGAAGCTTAAGGGGAGAAGATGAGTTGATACTCATGTTGTAGGGTTGATACCTGGAAAGCAGTTGAGGATTGAAGTCTGAAGACTGAGTTGCTGTCGGAGGAGCTGAGGCTTTCTTCTGTTTTTCTTTTCTGTATTGTGTGTTTTGTCTGATTTGTCTGTTGCATTAGATTAAGTCCATCTAGAATAAGTAGAATCTAGGAGCATGATTGCATTAGAGGTTGAGTTGCTCCCTCTGCTTGTATTGTTATTGCGTGGCTTTGCTTGCGGGTATTCGGTAGAGCCCAGCTCCCTTGCCCATGTGGTTTGTTTGCCTGATGGCATTTCATTTCTTTTATCTGTATGATTGCACTTTACTGTTTATTGCTTGATAGCATGTTGCTTATTTTCAGTATGATTACTGTTATTTCATGACTGGCTTGAGGTCGAGACGAGCTTGTGGAGGCTGAAGCCCCACACACATTTCCTCCCTCACTTGCATTGCATGCATTTTACTGTTAAGCTGATGCTTTGTCTGTTTGGTGTATCATTGACATGATCCCTTAGGACTCTCATTTCCTTTGATAAGGATTTGATGATAGACTTTTAGGTTGAAACCTATGCATGACAACTTCTAGGAGTTCCCTGTTCAAACCTCAACCATAGGATGAATCCATGGCATGACAACAGTAGGACTTGATAGTCTCCCTCCTAGTTGGGCCTGTTCTCTTCTCATCTCAAAACAGTTCAAGATACAGTAATCATGAATGATTTCTTTCGTACGTTACGAGCCTTAAGCTATCTGAGAAAGGATTGTGGGAGAGTTTCTTTTCCACAGTCTGGATGTTTAGTATGGTACCCTTTGGGTGGCATGCGACGCATTCACTCTCAGGTCATAGTCTCTAGTGCGGTTGAAATCGCAAACGCAATAAAAAACACTTCTTTCGTAAAAAACAGGAAATAAACCGTAGTTTCCCGAACTACGTGAGCTCTGATCTCTCATGCCTGTTGAGAGTACGTAGGCACAAGATGGCGAAGTCTTGGCGAGCTACCTTCCCCCATAACCCTTCGTAGGTCGAACTACGTTGACTCTGATTTCTCATTCTCTGATGAGAATACGTAGGCATAAAGCGCGACGCTTTGCCGAGTCTTTTTTCTTTTCTTTTTCAGCCAGCCTTGATAGGTAGATAGATTATAACCAACCCGTCCAAGTAAACAAACAAGCGAGGATCCCGTCGAGTACGGCGGACGTGAGGGGTGCTAATACCTTCCCCTTGCGTAACCGACTCCCGAACCCAGACAATGGTTGCGATGACCTTGTCTTACCCTTTTTCGTCAGGTTTTTCCGATCGTTTCCTTTCCCGCTCTGAGGGATAAATAACGAAAGGTGGCGACTCTTCTGTCATGCCGGCACCTTATTTTCGCGCAAGCGACAATATGGATTTGGATTCTTAAGAGAATATGGACCAAATAAAAAATGCATTTATCATATATAATATTTTCAAAATTTTAATTAATTTTCGTTTCTGATTTTTAGAAAATTTAACAGTGTTAATCGGTTAACCATATAGGTTAATCGGTTAACACATTTAAAAATTGAGTCAGAATTGAAAATTTAACAGTTTTAATCGGTTAACCCATATGGTTAATCGATTAACACACTCGAATTTTTGAAAAATACTTAAAAACAGAATGCATACACATGAAAACACAACACAAATAATGCATACACATATTAGAGAAAAGGTCAGATGTCACCTTCATCAAGAATCCCAAGTTCTCGCCGAGTTTTGTAGAATGGTTCTTTTGCCAAAGGTTTGGTGAAGATGTCGGCGAGTTGATTGTGCGTGTCGACGAAAGTAACATCTACATCTCCATTCAATACGTGATCTCGAAGGAAGTGATGCCGAATATCTATATGTTTTGTTCTTGAATGCATGACCGAGTTCTTTGTAATATTGATGGCACTTGTATTATCACATCTAAGAGGAATGCTGCCGAGATCTATACCGTAATCGAGGAGTTGTTGCTTGAGCCACAGAATTTGTGCACAACAACTTCCTGCTGCAATATATTCCGCTTCGGCTGTACTGAGTGCTACACACGCTTGCTTCTTGCAGGCCCATGACACTAATGCATTCCCGAGAATGTGACATGTACCACTTGTGCTTTTTCTATCGGTCTTACATCCTGCATAGTCAGCGTCAGAGTAACCAACTAAAGAACAAATACTACCTTTAGGATACCATAATCCGATGTTCATTGTCCCTTTGAGATACTTTATGATTCTCTTTACGGCTGTGAGATGTGATTCCTTCGGACTTGCTTGAAAGCGTGCACACAAACAAACGCTAAACATAATGTCAGGACGGCTTGCCGTTAAATATAGTAATGAACCAATCATACCTCGATATTTTGTTATATCAACTGGAGTACCGAATTCATCTTGATCAACGTACGTTCCGGATCCCATAGGAGTGGACATTACCTTGCAACTGTCCATATCGAATTTCTTCAACAATTCCTTGCAATACTTGGATTGGTTGAGGAAGATGCCATCCTTAGTTTGCTTGATTTGTAGTCCAAGAAAATAATTCAATTTTCCCATCATGGACATCTCGAACTCTCCTTGCATCATAAGTGAGAGTTCTTCGCAAAGCTCTTTGTTTGTTGATCCGAAGATGATGTCGTCGACATAGACTTGAACCAATAAAGTGTTTCCTTTGATCTTCTTTATGAACAATGTCTTGTCAACCTTTCCTTTTGTAAATCCTTTCTCACATAAGAAATTGCTAAGGCGGTCATACCATGCTCTTGGTGCTTGTTTTAGTCCGTAGAGTGCCTTTTTCAGTTTGTAGACATGTGAGGGATTCTTGAAGTCTTCAAAACCCGGAGGTTGTTTTACGTAGACTTCCTCATTAATGTACCCATTCAGGAAAGCGCTTTTGACATCCATCTGGAACAACTGAAAATTCATAGAACAAGCGTAAGCAAGTAGTAATCTAATTGCTTCTAACCTTGCTACCGGAGCGAACGTTTCATCAAAATTAATTCCTTCCTCCTGGTTGTAGCCTTGTGTGACCAATCTTGCTTTGTTACAAACTATGATCCCGTTCTCGTCAAGTTTGTTCTTGAACACCCATCTTGTTCCTATGATGTGCTTATGGTCTGGTCTTGGTACAAGACTCCAAACTTGATTCCTTTCGAATTGGTTGAGTTCTTCTTGCATCGCTACAATCCATTGGTCGTCGCCTAAGGCTTCATCAATCTTGGTTGGTTCAATTTGAGACACAAAAGCCATGTTGAGACAAGCATCCTTTAGATTAAGTCGAGTTGCAACGCCTTGGCTAATATCACCAATAACTTTATCTATCGGGTGATCTCTATGCGTTCTCCATTCCTTCGGAAGATCTTGATGTTCTTCAATGATTTGAGTGACATCTTCTTGTGGTATTTCTTGATTCTTTGAAATCTCTTCTTGTTGTTGTGGAGAACCTACTATATCATCATCATCATCCATAATAATATTATCCTCTTTCGAGGGGTTAGTCTCATCAAACGAAACATGAATGGATTCTTCAATAGTAAGTGTTCTTTTATTAAAAATTCTAAATGCTTTACTATAAAGAGAGTAACCAAGAAATATACCTTCGTCGGATTTCTCATCAAACTTACTGAGATTATCTTTGTTGTTGTTGAGAACAAAGCATTTGCACCCGAATATGTGGAAGAATGCTATATTTGGTTTTCTACCCTTGAACAACTCATACGGAGTCTTTTTGAGGAGTGGTCGAATATTGACACAGTTGCTTACGAAGCATGTTGTACTAACTGCATCTGCCCAAAAATATTTAGGAAGGTTTGAGTCGCTGAGCATTGTCCTTGCAAGCTCTACCAGTGATCTATTCTTCCGTTCTACGACACCGTTTTGTTGAGGCGTCCTTGGTGCTGAAAAATTATGAGAAATTCCATACTCTTCGCAAAATTCTTCAAAGTCTGAATTTTGGAATTCTCCACTGTAATCACTTCTTATAGAGGCTATGGTGAGTGATTTTTCATTCTGAATTTGCTTTGCATATTTCTTGAATGCTTTAAAAGCATCACTTTTCTGCACTAAAAACAATGTCCAAGTGTATCGAGAGAAATCATCAACAATAACTAAGGCGTAGAAATTACCTCCGAAGCTTTTTGTTCTCGATGGACCGAAAAGATCCATATGCAACAATTGAAGTGGTCTTGATGTAGAAACCACTTGCTTGGATTTGAAAGTTGTCTTGGTATGTTTTCCTTTTGACATGCATCGCATAACTTATCCTTGATGAATTTTATCTTCGGAAGACCAACAACTAGATCATGCTTTATCAACTTGTTTAAATGCTCCATGTGAATGTGAGCAAATCTTTTATGCCAAAGCCATGCCTCGTTGTTGTTTGCCATAAGACACTTTGCCTTCAAGGAAGGGTCATCAAAAGAAATCATAAAAATGTTATTATATCTTTTACCTTTTAGCAAAATGTCATGAGTGACTTCATGTTCTATCAAGCATTCCTCCTTTGTGAAGTTGATTCGGAACCCTTTGTCACACAATTGACTTATGCTAAGTAGGTTGTGTTTAAGGCCTTCCACATAAAGAACGTCTTCGATGATTGTACATGGAGGTGCACCAATGGTTCCAACTCCAATAATTTTTCCCTTATTATCATCACCGTAAGTGACGTATCCTTTGGCCTTTAATGATAGACTTGAAAATTTGTTTATATCTCCCGTCATATGCTTCGAGCAACCGCTATTAAGATACCATTGATTAGTGGTTGTCTTCAAGCATACCTCATTTTCTTCATCGGAGTGGTGAGAGGCCATTAACGCCATATTTGCACATTCATCGTTTTTCGATTCCGATGATGAACTTACTTCGTTGTCGTCCCATGCGACATAAGCCTTCTTCGTTCTGAAATCCTTCTTGCCTTTGAATTTTCCTTTATTTGCGAGTTTCGGGCAATCTGGCTTTATGTGACCTTGTTTCCCACATTCGTAACATGTAATTTCTTGGTTTGATGTGGGTGCCTCCTTTTTCCTGAAATGTTTATTCTTTTTAGAAAAAGAGGAAATTTTATTATTATTAAAAAACTTACCAAGCTTCTTTACTAGAAGCATGAAATTTTCGTCTTCGGAAGATTCGTCATTTTTGTCATCCTTTGTGTCAATCTTCAAGGCAATTCCTTTGGACTTCTTGTCTTGACTTTCATGCTTCTCAAGCCTACCAAGTTCCAGTTCATGCTCTTGAAGTTTGCCAAATAATGAAGCGGATGTCATCGTTGAAAGACTCTTCTTTTCGGAAATAGCGGTCACCTTTGGTTGCCATTCTCTTGTTAAGGATCTTAGGACTTTCAAGTTGAGATCATCATTGGTGAAGGTCTTCCCAAGAGCAATCAGATGATTAGTTAGATGAACGAATCTCTTTTGTAAGGCAACAATGGATTCACCGGGCTGCATACGGAACATTTCATATTCTTGACTTAAAGTATTAAGTCTTGATCTTTTTACTTCGGCTGTCCCTTCATGCGTTTCTACCAGGGTGTCCCAAATTTCCTTTGCTGATTTACACTGTGATATACGGAAGAATTCGTCCATGCTGAGAGCACTTTGAAGTATGTTGATTGCTTTCTTCTCATTCAAAATTCTCTTCTTGTCATCTTCATCATATGAGGATTTTATCTTTGGAGTTCCAACACCATTTACCACACTTGTAGGAACATGTGGACCAGTTTCTATGGTTTCCCATATACCATCTCCTTGAGCCTCAAGATGTGCCTTCATACGGATTTTCCAAAAATCGAAGTATTCTCCAGAAAAGAGTGGTGGCTTGTTACTGCTTCCACCATCTTTGAAAACAGGGTTAGTACTAGCGGAAGCCATTAGGATCGATAGGAACAGGTTACCTTAACCTGCTCTGATGCCAATTGTAAGAACAGAGTATGCCTAAGAGGGGGGGGGGGTGAATTAGGATTTTAGGGACTTTTTCCGGTTTTTCGGTATTCTTGAAATTTTACTGGTTAGGTTCTGGGTACTTAATGCAGAAGAAAGTAAAAGGACAGTGGACACCAAGATTTATAGTGGTTCCCCTCACAATCCGAGAGTACTCCACTCCCCTTTCAACACGAAAGAGAGTTTTCACTATTGTTTAATAAAGTACAACCTATCACACCATCAACCGGTGAGGCCTACTATCAAATAATAAAAATCAACAAGTGTACAAGAACAATCCTCTTGTAAACACTCACCCTTGTGTCCAACAAACCTGGATCACAAGTCAAAAACAAGTAATCTGAATACTTTGATTTGAGAGTAATAATGGTAATGTCAATGCTGAGATTGATCTTCTCCTTCTGATCAAAATTCACTCATTTAATTTCAACACAAGTGTTCAATGCTATGCATATGAAAGATATGATCAATATGAACACTTTTGAAAAAATTTGAAAAGTATTTGAAAGTGGTGAATTTGATTCAAAGAATTGTTTTGAAATTGATTTTTTTTGGAGGATTGATTTTCAATTTGAAAAACTCAGAATTTATATGTGTAAACACACCTTTTCCAACAGGTATATTTGAGTATAATTCAAAATATGAACTGGTATAATTTTCGAACCATTTTAGAACTTGAAACAAAGCCAGTTTTCAAAATACGTTCAGTGTTAATCGGTTAACCTATATGGTTAATCGGTTAACACTTGAACGTTATACCAAAATATTCAAAATTTGAAATGGTTAACCGGTTAACCTATATGGTTAATCGGTTAACACTGCTATTTTTCAGAAAAATGCTTATAAAAATAGTGTTATACCAATTCTACTAGTTTAAAAAATATTCTAATGCAGTGTGATCAAATGATAAAGATATTGAACACTTGTATATCAATTAAATTAATGTATTTTGATATACCATAGCTTGTGTCCAAAACATGAAAGTTGATCAGTCAAATGTTCATGAAGCTTTGAATGTTGATCACTTCCATTCCACTTGCTCTTGGTCTTTTGAAAGCGTTTCCCCTTTTGCACAGATGAAATATTCTTGATCTTGATGTTGACGTCATCAAAACTTTGAGATGAAGCTTGCTTCTACATTTACTAATGATACATAGCACAAAAGCTTGGATGAAGATACAACAGCTTACTTAACATCTTGACTACAAGGCATCTTATTAATTTGCAGCGGAATATAAAACATTTCCAACATTTATAATGATTAACGCAAGACCACGAAACTTGCAGCAACTCCATTAAAATTCAGCAAGTAAAAATCTTACATAGATTCAACAAAAACAACTAGTTCAACCATAGAAATCAGCACTACCGATTCACCGGCTTAGTGAGTACAACTAACATTTAGTACTCGACAGTAACAACCAATTAAATTAAGAATATTCAGTAAAATTCAGCAACAAGAAAGTAAAAAAAACAATAATATTCATCGTTCATCCCCCCAAGAGTGCTACATATCAGAGCGACCGATGACACCTTAAAGGAAAGCCACACCCTATTCCTGATTACCTGCAAATTACCACCAACGGAGGTAACATACAACGTAAAGGGGTGAGATATCAACAACATAACATAAGGCATGATAAAAGTCATGTCAGAATATTATCACAGCATTATAATTCCAACAGTCCGCAAAATATTATCACTAATTAAACCGCAACAATTCGGTATTCAAAATCTGTGACAATTAGCATTAACAATTCAGTAACTCAACAATGCAACTCAACAATGCAACTCAACAAATGCGACTCAACTGTGCATATACATGTGGTACCATTTCGGAGTAAAACTCCACAACCAATTCATTTGCCACTAAGGGATGCCAATACAGGCCATCCAAGATGATATGCCATGAAATGCAACTATTATGGACTACAACATAACCGCAACAGCTAATTCAACAAGGCATTTAAGCCTACAACCAATTTGTCCATAACAGAGGCATACCCATCATCATATAACTACAACTTATCAACATAATCAAATGAGAATATTATAATAACATTTTCTCAACAATGACATAACATCTTCATATGCATCAAGTATTCATCATCTCAATCCGTTCATGTAAGGGAACATTAACGATATCATTATCAACAAATAAGAATTCAAGACATTTCCGCAGAACGGCATCGCAACTTCTACATACTTATTTATCTACGGTTTACGGTAAACTCCATTAATTATGGAACGGAAATTCACGAGATATTACACAGACCAATGACCGACCATACTATTTCGACACAGACAACCCTTTATCGTTAACATTTACCAACCTACGGAACCAACCCCATGATTCCATACCCTTCATGAATTCTATCATACCCTTGGTTATAGAATTGAACCCCACCCTTACCTTGGAATTGAGGTCAATCCTAACTTCCGGTTCTGGTTTATCTCCGCGGTGACTCCTCTATCACAGTCTTGCAAATTCTCCGATGGATAATCTACTTCTGTTATCAACTTCTCTCAACCACTCTCTTTCTTCCTTTACGGTTTCTCTTTTGCAAAATTCGTCAACTGAATTGAGCGTAAGAGAATACGAGAATACGTTACTAAACTTCCAGCATTTTCGTGGCCACGTTCTAATTGTGTCAAATGGGATTTTATTACTACGACGATCGTAACAAGCGTCACGACCGTGAAGGCCATGACGGTCGTAACAAGCTCATGACGAACGTCACGATCGTGACGACCGTAACAAGCCCATGACGAGCGTCATATCAGCAGAATTCCATTTTTTCTAGATAGAACATCTCTTTATATTTCCAACGCTTCGAACGGGGACTAAAACCGACTTACGGATCAAGAGATATGAATTTTCGAAGTTTTCCCTAAAACTGCTACGGGATTCTGCACTTTTTGCCTGAAAATTCGACCGATTCAATTCTTTTCTTCGAGACAACCACATATTCAAATACGACTACGACACAATGAGACATGAAAACATCATAATTAAATTTAATCGAAATAAAACGGGTGTTACAGGATATATCACCAGTACAGAGAAGATTGAACATTTTACTATATTAAGTATGAGTTCTCTGCAACATTTTGAAACTACAACAATCTCAACTTCAACCAATACAAATTCTAAATTTGTCCAAAAAAATAAGTGACAGATGATATAAATCTCTGTTCAAATAATACAAATCATGCCAAATTGCATACAGATACATGTATTCTGGATCCAAATTCTATGTGTGCAAATCTCAACTGTTTGTATTCTCCAATTGGGAGTTTTAAAAATTGCAAGTTTCAGCTGTAACTTTCATATATGAGGAACATTTTTCGTGACGAAATCAAAACCATTTGGATAGTAATTTTCAATGTAACAGAGCAAGTGAACCCTTACATACAGTGAAATGGTTGATGAAGGATATTTGCTTCCCATCCACCCTCACATGCTTAAGATGATTTCACATTCTTCTGTAAAGTGGTTTGTGAACACCCATACCATAGTGTTATGTTAAAATAAGGAATTTATGAATCTATTAAAAGAACTTGTGACTGAAAAGTTCACATTCCTAGCTTGTAACATCAAGCACATGCGAATAAAATATTTCAAGACAATCTCTAATTTTTTAAAATAATTTATTAAATTTTGCAAGTCATTAAATTTTTTTTCTTCATATATTTTGGGTCAACCCGATATCGTCTTACATTAACCGGTCTAAATTAATATATATATTATCGGGTTTTTTTCGGGTTTAGGACGGGTTAGGGTCATTAAAATAGCCCGATCAAAATTTAGGACAGGGTTAGGGTTAGTCATAACCCTTCCCAACTCGTCCCTTGCTCACCCCTAGTTGGCGTTCTAGCAGTTAGGTGTTTTGCGGATTGTTGTCTGGAGTCTTACGCGTTACCTGTTTGCGGTAGAACGGAAGTAACATGTCCTTTTTAAAAAGTTTTATGAGGGAATCCCGAAGGATGAAAAGATTCGGCTTTGTTGAAGTGTTTTTGTTAGAGTTTTCAAAAGACGTTTGAGATGCGCGTTGCACTAAAGTCTATGGGTAGAGATGAATATTTTGAACGCCAAGTCGAGCGCCTTGTGTTCAAAATACTCTGAGTGAGTGTAGGAGAAGCTTGAATCTCATTAATTCTCCACCACACACTACCCGCATCATGTTTATTAAGTATTCTTTGAATTTTATTGAGAAAAATGTCACTTGACGTTAAATCAAGGGTTTTATTGCTTATTAATAAAAAGTTTGAAGTGATGCGAACAATGTTTGAAGTGATCCGAACAATGTTGATGGCGATGCACGGGGAAATCGACTTACAAGTTTCGGTTTGGGCTTGATATGTGGATCAAGAATGCTTTTAGGGTTCGGTCCTAATTTCTAAGATGTCTAACTAACGAAACAACGGAAAATAAAATAACAAAGTACATCAAACGCGGGAGGGATACATGACAAAGTACAAGGGATAATCAAAGCGAGAAATAAAGAGGCTCATTGTAGAGTAGCCCAAGAGGAAACTATGTGTGTGAAAGGTGTCATAGACAAAACAAATGAATCTATGATACAAGTCTAAGGGTTTAAAAGTGATGTAATAGCAATCACTTTGCAATTTAAGATCACAAGTCTCAAATAATTATTCATGTCAAGCCTAGGTCACACACGAAGCATAATAGGCCTTCACAAAAGAAATTAATTATTTGGTCTTTTCGATTTTTATGATGTTTTTGTTCATTTTTCAATAATAACTAAACATTACTACAAAAAGAAATATAAAACTACGACACACAACCTCTCACGCAATCGACAAATAACAAGGAAAGACACACTAATAAGTACTAAATACATCAGCAAAGGAAATAATTAATTTAGAGAGAAAATTTTGAAATAAAAAACCTAATTAAGATATCTAAAAATTAAATTTAAATTAAATATTATCTTATAAAAAGAAAGTGAAATAAAACAAAATAATATAAAATCTTTTTAAAAATTTACAATGAAATTTTTTGCACTTTTTAATAGAAGGGATGAATTATAATATTTGAACTTTTATAAAAAAAATGGTCATTTTGTTCCTACACATCTAGTTGACGGTGTGTTATGGAAAACAAAGATATAGAAATGTGAACCAAATAAGATAAGGAAAAAGTGCATTGCAGTTTTAAAGAAAAAACTATTATAACTACCACTTTTGGTATTGATGAATTTTTGGAGGTTTCTCATCGCGATAGTTTTGCATCTGGCCTTTAGTTTTGATGATAATAATGCATTGATTCTTAGAGAACAATTTTGTACACTAATGGTTTTTTTCTAGTGTGTAGCTTTTGCTAAATAGGTTCTGATCATCGCAACCAAGTTTCGGGTTCGGAAGTCGATTATGTGAAGGGAAGGTATTAGCACCCCCTCACATCCATCAGACTCGATTGGAACCATCTAAGTTGTTTAAGATGGAATGGGTATTCTAATCTAAAAGTCTACTTGCTAAAGGGAAATAGGGGTTGGTTTTTTATTAGGGTGCTCGCCAAGGATTGTGGCCCTTGTGCCTATGTATTTTCACTTGAAAGAAGTGAAAAATCAGAGAGTCCATAGTTCGTGTGACTATAGTGAAAAAAATAGGAAGTTTGCTTGCTAGGATCTCTCATTCTCTTGCCTACATATTCTCAACAGGTATGAGAAATCATATCAGTCATAGTTCGTCCTACGGTTTGTTGGTGTTTTTTATGGGCGATGCTAAGGTTGGCATTCTAGCAATTAGGTGTTTTGTCGATTGTTGTCTAGAGTCTTATGCGTTACCTGTTTGCGGTAGAACGGAAGTTACATGTCCTTTTTGAAAAGTTTTATGAGGGAATCCCGAAGGATGAAAATATTTGGCTTTGATGAAGTGTTTTTGTTAGTGTTTTGAAAATACGTTTGAGATGCGCGTTGCACTAAAGTCTATGGGTAGAGGTGAATGTTTTTGTTCATTTTTCAACAATAACTAAACATTACTACAAAAAGAAATATAAAACTATGACACACAACCGCTCATGCAATCGACAAATAACAAGGAAATACACTCTAATAAGTACTAAATACATCAGCAAAGGAAATAATTAATTTTAAGAGAAATTTTTGAAATAAACAAACCTAATTAAGATATCTAAAAATTAAATTTAAATTAATTATCATCTTATAAAAAGAAAGTGAAATAAAGCAAAATAATATAAAATCTTTTTAAAAATTTAAAATGAAATTTTTTGTATTTTTTAATAGAAGGGATAAATTATAATATTTGAACTTTTATAAAAAAAATGGTCATTTTGTTCGTACACATCTAGTTGACGGTGTGTTGTAGAAAACAAAGATATAGAAATGTGAACCAAATAAGATAAGTAAAAAGTGCATTGCAGTTTTAAAGAAAAACCTATTATCACTACCACTTTTGGTATTGATGAATTTTTGGAGGTTTCTCACCGCGATAGTTTTGCATCTGGCCTTTAGTTTCGATGATTGTTTCTTAGAGAATAATTTTGTACACTAATGGTTTTTGTCTAGTTCGTAGCTTTTGCTAAATAAGTTTTGACTCTAAAGCTTAGACGTGTGACATCATCAGACTCTAGAATCAACACACTCGGACTCTGAAGAAATACAAGTGTTTTACAAGATGCTGTCAAGATTGTCGCTACGCGAAAAATGCACAGAGTCAGCGCCGAATTTTATTCATCCCAAAGAAGGAAAGAGAAATATCGATAAAACCTTTAGGAAAAGAACAGGGTCATTGCTACCAAGTTTCAGGTTCGGAAAGCGGTTATGTAAGGGGAAAGCACCCCCTCACGTCCATCATACTCAATTGGAACCATCTAAGTTGTTTAAGATGGAATGAGTGTTCTAGTCTAAAAGTCTACTTGCTAAAGGGAAAGAAGGTTTGGTTTTTTATTAGGGTGCTCGCCAAAGATTGGGGCCCTTGTGCCTATGTATTTTCACTTGAAAGAAGTGAAAAATCAGAGCGTCTGTAGTTCGTGGGACTATGGTGAAAAAAATAGGAAGTTTGCTCGCTAGGATTTCGCATTCCCAAGCCTACGTATTCTCAACATGTATGAGAAATCAGATCAGTCGTAGTTCGGCCTACGGTTTGTTGGTGTTTTTTATGGATGATGCTAACCTTGGCGTTCTAGCAGTTAGGTGTTTTGCCGATCATTGTCTGGAGTCTTACGCGTTACCTATTTGCGGTGGAACAGAAGTAACATGTCCTTTTTGAAAAGTTTTATGGGGGAATCCCGAAGGATGAAAAGATTTGGCTTTGTTGAAGTGTTTGTGTTAGAGTTTTCAAAAGACGTTTGAGATGCGCGTTGCACTAAAGTCTATGGGTAGAGGTGAATATTTCGAATGGCCAAGTCGAGCGCCTTGTGTTCAAAATACTGTGAGCGAGTGTAGGAGGAGCTCAAATCTCATTCTTTCTCCACCACACATTACACGCATCATGTTTATTAAGTATTCTTTGATTTTTATTGAGAAAACTGTCACTTGACGTTGGATCAATGGTTTTATTGCTTATTAAGAAAAAGTTTGAAGTGATGCGAACAATGTTGTTGGCGATCCACGGGAAAATCGGCTTACAAATTTGGGTTTGGGCTTGATATGTGGATCAAGAATGCTTTTAAGGTTCGGTCCTAATTTCTAAGATGTCTAACTAGAGAAACAACGGAAAATAAAATAATAAAGTACATCAAACGGGGGAGGGATACATGACAAAGTACAAGGGATAATCAAAGCGAGAAATAAAGAGGCTCATTGTAGAGTAGCCCAAGAGGAAACTATGTGTGTGAAAGGTGTGATATACTAAACAAATGAATCCATAATACAAGTCTAAGGGTTTAAAAGCGAAGTAATAGCAACCACTTTGTGATTTAAGATCACAAGTCTCAAATAATGATTCATGTCAAGCCTAGGTCACACACGAATCATAATAGGCCCTCACAAAAGAAATTACTTATTTCGTCTTTTCGATTTTTTATGATGTTTTTGTTCATTTTTCAATAATAACTAATCATAACTACAAAAAGAAATATAAAACTACAACACACAACCGCTCATGCAATCGACAAATAACAAGGAAATACACAATAATAAGTACTAAATACATCGACAAAGGAAAGAATTATATTTAAGAGAAAATTTTGAAATAAACAAACCTAAATAAGATATCTAAAAATTAAATTTAAATCAATTATTATCATATATAAAGAAAGTGAAATAAAAAAATAATATAAAATCTTTATAAAAATTTAAAATGATTTTTTCTAATTTTTTAATAAATGGATGAATTATAATATTTGAAATTTTATTAAAAAAATGGTCAGTATGTTCTTACACATCTTGTTGATGGTGTATTTTGGAAAACAAAGATATAGAAATGTGAACCAAATATGATAAGTAAAAAGTGCATTGCAGTTTTTAAGAAAAAACTATTATCACTACCACTTTTGGTATTCATGAATTTTTGTAGGTTTCTCACTGCGATACTTTTATATCTGACCTTTAGTTTTGATGATAAAAATGCATTGTTTCTTAGAGAAAAATTGTGTACACTAAAGGTTTTTTTATAGTATGTAGCTTTTTCTAGATAGATTTTGACTCTGAAGCTTTGACGTATGACGTCATTAGACTCTAGAATCAACACACTCTGACTCTGAAGAGATACAAGTGTTTTTCAAGATGTTGTCAAGTTTGTCGCTACGCGAAAAAATGACACAGAGTCACCCCCGAATTTTATTTATCCGAAAGAAGGAAAGGGAAATATCGATAAAACCTTTAGGAAAAGAACATGGTCATCGCAACCAAGTTTCGGATTCGGAAGTTGGTTATGTGAGGGGAAGGTATTAGCACCCTCTCACATCCATCATACTCGATTGGAACCATCTAAGTTGTTTAAGATGGAATGGGTGTTTTAATCTAAAACTCTACTTGCTAAAGGGAAATAGGGGTTGATTTTTTATTAGGGTGCTCCCCAAGGATTAGGGCCCTTGTGCCTACTTATTTTCACTTAAAAGAAGTAAAAAATCAGAGCGCCCGTAGCTCGTGGGACTACGGTGAAAAAAATAGGATGTTTTCTCGCTAGGATCTTGCAACCCCATGCCTACGTATTCTCAACAGGTATGAGAAATCAGATAAGTCGTAGTTCGACCTACGGTTTGTAGGTGTTTTTCATTGACGATGCTAACGTTAGCGTTCTAGCAGTTGGGTGTTTTGCCGATCGTTGTCTGGAGTCTTACGCGTTACTTGTTTGCGGTAGAACAAAATTATAATGTCCTTTTTGAAAAGTTTAATAAGGGAATCCCGAACGATGAAAATATTTTGATTTGTTGAAGTGTTTTTGTTAGATATTTGAAAAGACGTTTGATATGTGCGTTGCACTAAAGTCTATAGGTAGAGGTGAATTTTTCGAACGGCTAAGTCGAGCGCCTTGTGTTTAAAATACTCTGAGTAAGTGTAAGAGGAGCTCAATTCTCATTCTTTCTCCACCACACATTACACGCATGATGGTTATTAAGTATTCTTTGAATTTTATTAAGAAAAATGCCACTTGACGTTGGATCAAGGGTTTTATTGCTCATTCACAAAAAGTTTGAAGTGATGCGAACAATGTTGATGGCGATGCACGGGGATATCGACTTACAAGTTTGGGTTTGGGCCTGATATGTAGATCAAGAATGCTTTTAGGGTTCGGTTCTAATTTATGAGATGTCTAACTAGCGAAACAACGGAAAATAAAATAACAAAGTACATAAAATGGGGGAGGGATACATGACAAAGTACAAGGGATTACCAAAGCGAGAAATAAAGAGGCTCATTGTAGAGTAGCCCAAGAGGAAACTATGTGTGTGAAAGGTATCATAGACTAAACAAATGAATCCATAATACAAGTCTAAGGGTTTAAAAGCGATGTAATTTCAACCACTTTGTGATTTAAGATCATCACAAGTCTCAAATAATGATTCAAGTCAAGTCTAGGTCACACACGAATCATAATAGGCCCTCATAAAAGAAATTAATTATTTCGTCTTTTCGATTTTTATGATGTTTTTGTTCATTTTTCAATAATAACTAAACATTACTATAAAAAGAAATATAAAACTACGACACACAACCGCTCATACAATCGGCAAATAACAAGGAAAGACACACTAATAAGTACAAAATACATCAACAAAGGAAAGAATTAATTTTAAGAGAAAATTTTGAAATAAACAAACCTAATGAAGATATCTACAAATTAAATATAAATCAATTATTATCTTATAAAAGGAAAGTGAAATTAAAAAAAAATATAAAATCTTAATAAAAAGTTAAAATGATTTTTTCTGTAGTTTTTAATAAATGGATGAATTATAATATTTGAACTTTTCAAAAAAATGGTCATTTTGTTCTTACACATCTAGTTGAAGGTTTGTTGTTGAAAACAAAGATATAGAAATGTGAACCAAATAAGATAAGTAAAAAGTGCATTGTAGTGTTTAAGAAAAAACAATTACCACTACCACTTTTGGTATTGATGAAATTTTGAAGGTTTCTCACTGCGATAGTTTTGTATCTGACCTTTAGTTTTGATGATAGCAATGCATTGTTTCTTAGAGAAAAATTTTGTACACTAAAGGTTTTTTTCTAGTGTGTAGCTTTTGCTAGATAGGTTCTGACTCTGAAGCTTTGACGTGTGACGTCATTAGACATTATAATCAACACACTCTGACTCTGAAGAGATACAAGTGTTTTACAAGATGTTGTCAAGTTTGTCGCTACGTGAAAAAATGACACAGAGTCGCCACCGAATTTTATTTATCCGAAAGAAGGAAAGGGAAATATCGATAAAACCTTTAGGAAAAGAACATGGTCATCGCAACCAAGTTTCGAGTTCGGAAGTCGGTTATGTGAGGGGAAGGTATTAACGCCCCCTCACATCCATCATACTCGATTGGAACCATCTAAGTTGTTTAAGATGGAATGGGTGTTCTAATCTAAAAGTATACTTGCTAAAGGGAAATAGGGGTTGGTTTTTTATTAGGGTGCTCGCCAAGGATTGGGTGCCTTGTGCCTATGTATTTTCACTTAAAAGAAGTGAAAAATCAGAGCGTCCGTAGTTCGTTGGACTATGGTAAAAAAATAGGAAGTTTGCTCGCTAGAATCTCATAATCCTTCGCCTACGTATTCTCAACAGGTATGAGAAATCAGAGCAGTCGTAGCTCGGCCTACGGTTTGTTGGTGTTTTTTATGGACGATGCTAATGTTTCGTTCTAGCAGTTAGGTGTTTTTCCGATCGTTGTCTGGAGTCTTACACATTACCTGTTTGCGGTAAAACGGAAGTAACATGTCCTATTTGAAATGTTTTATGAGGGAATCCCGAAGGATGAAAATATTTTGATTTGTTGAAATGTTTTTGTTAGAGTTTTGAAAAGACGTTTGAAATGCGCGTTGCACTAAAGTCTATGGGTAGAGGTGAATAATTCGAACGGCCAAGTCGAGCACCTTGTGTTCAAAATACTCTGAGTGAATGTAGGTGGAGCTCACTTCTCATTCTTTCTCCACCACACACTACACACATCATGTTTATTAAGTATTCTTTGAATTTTATTGAGAAAAATGCCACTTGACGTTGGATCAAGGGTTTTATTGCTTATTAAAAAAAAGTTTGAAGTGATGCGAACAATGTTGGTGGCGATGCACGGGAAAATCGACTTACAAGTTTGGGTTTGGGCTTGATATGTATATCAAGAATGCTTTTAGGGTTCGGTCCCAATTTCTAAGATTTCTAATTAGCGAAACAATTGAAAATAAAATAACAAAGTACATCAAACGGGGGAGGGATACATGACAAATTACAAGGGATTATCAAAGCGAGAAATAAATAGGCTCATTGTAGAGTAGCCCAAGAGGAAACTATGTGTGTGAAAGGTGTCATAGACTAAACAAATGAATCTATAATACAAGTCTAAGGGTTTAAAATCGATGTAATAGCAACCACTTTGTAATTTAAGATCACAAGTCTCAAATAATGATTCAAGTCAAGCCTAGGTCACACACGAATCATAATAGGCCCTCACAAAAGAAATTAATTATTTCGTCTTTTCGATTTTTTATGATGTTTTTGTTCATCTTTCAATAATAACTAAACATTACTACAAAAAGAAATTTAAAACTACGACATACAACCGCTCATGCAATCGACAAATAACAATGAAAGACACACTAATAAGTACTAAATACATCAGCAAAGGAAATAATTAATTTTAAGAGAAAATTTTGAAATAAACAAACCTATTTAATATATCAAAAATTAAATTTAAATTAATTATTATCTTATAAAAAAAGTGAAATAAAACAAAATAATATAAAATCTTTATAAAAATTTAAAATGAATTTTTTTGTATTTTTTTAATAGAAGGGATGAATTATAATATTTGAGCTTTTATAAAAAAATGGTCATTTTGTTCTTACACATCTAGTTGACAGTGTGTTGTGGAAAACAATGATATAGAAATGTGAACCAAATAAGATAACTAAAAAGTGCATTGCAGTTTTAAAGAAAAAACTATTATCACTACCACTTTTGGTATTGATAAATTTTTGGAGGTTTCTCACCGTGATAGTTTTGTATCTGACCTTTAGTTTTGATGATAACAATGCATTGTTTCTTAGAGAACAATTTTGTACACTAAAGGTTGTTTTTCTAATGTGTAGCTTTTGCTAAACAGGTTCTGACTCTGAAGCTTTGACGTGTGACATCATCAGACTCTATAATCAACACACTCTAACTCTGAAGAGATACAAGTGTTTTACAAGATGCTGTCAAGTTTGTCGCTACGCGAAAAATGACACAGAGTCGCCACCGAATTTTATTAATCCCAAATAAGTAAAGGGAAATATCGATAAAACCATTTGGAAAAGAACATGGTCATCGCAACCAAGTTTCGAGTTCAGAAGTTGGTTATATGAGGGGAAGGTATTAGCACCCCCTCACATCTATCATACTCGATTGGAACCATCTAAGTTGTTTAAGATGGAACAGGTGTTCTAATCTAAAAGTCTACTTGCTAAAGGGAAATAGGGGTTTGTTTTTTATTAGGGTGCTTGCCAAGGATTGGGGCCCTTCTGCCTACGTATTTTAACTTGAAATAAGTGAAAAATCAGAGTGTATGTAGTTCGTGGGACTACGGTAAAAAAATAGGAAGTTTGCTCGCTAGAATCTCACAATGCTACGCCTACGTATTCTCAACAGGTATGAGAAATCAGAGCAGTAATAGCTCAGCCTACGGTTTGTTGGTGTTTTTTTGCCGATTGATTTCTGGAGTCTTACACGTTACCTATTTGCGGTAGAACGGATGTAACATGTCCTTTTTGAAAGGTTTTATGAGGGAACCCCGAAGGATGAAAAGATTTTGATTTGTTGAAGTGTTTTTGTTAGAGTTTTGAAAAGACGTTTGAGATGCGCATTGCACAAAAGTCTACGAGTAGAGGTGAATATTTCAAACGACCAAGTCGGGCGGCTTATGTTCAAAATACTCTTAGTGAGTGTAAGAAGAGCTCAATTCTAATTCTTTCTCCATCACATATTACACGTATCATATTTATTAAGTATTCTTTGAATTTTATTGAGAAAAATGCCACTTGACGTTGGATCAAGGGTTTTATTGCTTATTAAGAAAAAGTTTGCAGTGATGAGAACAATGTTGATGGTGATACACTGGGGAAATCAACTTACAAGTTTGGGTTTGGGCTTGATATGTGGATCAAGAATGCTTTTAGGGTTCGGTCCTAATTTCTAAGATGTCTAACTAGCGAAACAAAGGAGAATAAAATAACAAAGGTCATCAAACGGGGAGGGATACATGACAAAGTATAAGGGATAATCAAAGTGAGAAATAAAGAGGCTCATTGTAGAGTATCCCAAGAGAAAACTATGTGTGTGTAAGGTGTCATAGACTAAACAAATGTATCCATAATACAAGTCTAAGGGTTTAACTGCGATGTAATAGCACCCACTTTGGGATTTAAGACCACAAGTCTCAAATAATGATTCATGTCAAGCCTAGGTCACACACGAATCATAATAGGCCCTCACAAAAAAATTAATTATTTCGTCTTTTCGATTTTTTATGATGTTTTTGTTCATTTTTCAATAATAACTAAACATTACTTCAAAAAGAAATATAAAACTACAACAGACTACCGCTCATGCAATCGACAAATAACAAAGAAAGACACACTAATAAGTACTAAATACATCAGCAAAGGAAAGATTTAATTTTAAGAGAAAATTTTGAAATAAACAAACCTAATTAAGATATCTAAAAATTAAATTTAAATTAATTATTATCTTATAAAAAGAAAATGAAATAAAACAAAATAATATAAAATATTTATAAAAATTTAAAATGAATTTTTTTTTTGTATTTTTTTAATAGAAGGGATGAATTATAATATTTGAACTTTTATAAAAAAATGGTCATTTTGTTGTTACACATCTAGTTAACAGTGTGTTGTGGAAAACAAAGATATAGAAATGTGAACCAAATAAGATAAGTAAAAAGTGCATTGCAGTTTTAAAGAAAAAACTATTATCACTACCACTTTTGGTATTGATGAATTTTTGGAGGTTTCTCACCGCGATAGTTTTGTATCTGACCTTTAGTTTTGATGATAACAATGCATTGTTTCTTAGAGAACAATTTTGTACACTAAAGGTTTTTTTTTCTAGTGTGTAGCTTTTGCTAAATAGGTTCTGACTCTGAAGCTTTGACGTGTGACGTCATCAGACTCTATAAGCAACACACTCTGACTCTGAAGAGATACAAGTGTTTTACAAGATGCTGTCATGTTTGTCGTTACGCGAAAAATGACACAGAGTCGCCACCGAATTTTATTCATCCCAAATAAGTAAAGGGAAATATCGATAAAACCTTTAGGAAAAGAACATGGTCATCGCAACCAAGTTTCGGGTTTGGAAGTCGGTTATGTGAGGGGAATGTATTAGCACCCCCTCACATTCATCATACTCGATTGGAACCATCTAAGTTATTTAAGATGGAATGGGTGTTCTAATCTAAAAGTCTACTTGCTAAAGGGAAAGAGGGGTTATTTTGATTAGGGTGCTCGCCAAGGATTGGGGTCCTTGTGCCTACGTATTTTCACTTGAAAGAAGTGAAAAATTATAGCGTTCGTAGTTCGTGGGACTACGGTGAAAAAAATAGAAAGTTTGCTTGCTAGGATCTCGCAATCCCATGCCTACGTATTCTCAACAGGTATGAGAAATCAGATAAGTCGTAGTTCAGCCTACGGTTTGTTGGTGTTTTTTATGGACGATGCTAACGTGGTCATTCTAGCAATTAGGTTTTTTGCCGATCGTTGTCTGGAGTCTTACGCGTTACCTGTTTGCGGTAGAACGGAATTAACATGTCCTTTTTGAAAAGTTTTATGAGGGAATCCCGAAGGATGAAAAGATTTGGATTTATTGAAGTGTTTTTGTTAGAGTTTTGAAAAGCCGTTTGAGATGCGTGTTGCACTAAAGTCTATGGGTAGAGGTGAATATTTTGAACGGCCAAGTCGAGCGCCTTGTGTTGAAAATACTCTGAGTGAATGTAGGAGGAGCTCAATTCTCATTCTTTCTCCACCACACACTACACGCATCATGTTTATTAAGTATTCTTTGAATTTTATTGAGAAAACGGTCACTTGACATTGGATCAAGGGTTTTATTGCTTAATAAGAAAAATTTTGAAGTGATGCGAACAATGTTTATGGCGATGCACGGGGAAATCAACTTACAAGTTTGGGTTTGGGCTTGATATGTGGATGAAGAATGCTTTTAAGGTCCGATCCTAATTTCTAAGATGTCTAACTAGCGAAACAACGGAAACTAAAATAACAAAGTTCATCAAACGGGGGAGGGATACATGACAAAGTACAAGGGATAATCAAAGTGTGAAATAAAGAGGCTCATTGTAGAGTATCCCAAGAGAAAACTATGTGTGTGAAAGGTGTCATAGACTAAACAAATGAATCCATAATACAAGTCTAAGGGTTTAAAAGCGATGTAATAGCAACCACTTTGTGATTTAAGATCAGAAGTCTCAAATAATGATTCAAGTCAAGCCTAGATCACACACGAATCATATTAGGCCCTCACAAAAGAAATTAATCATTTCGTCTTTTTGATTTTTTATGATGTTTTTGTTCATGTTCCAATAATAACTAAACATTACTACAAAAAGAAATATAAAACTACCACACACAACCGCTCATGCAATCGACAAATAACAAGGAAAGACACACTAATAAGTACTAAATACATCAGCAAAGAAAATAATTAATTTTAAGAGAAAATTTTGAAATAAACAAACCTAATTAAGATATCTAAAAATTAAATTTAAATTAATTATTATCTTATAAAAAGAAAGTGAAATAAAAAAAAGAATATAAAATCATTATAAAAATTTAAAATGATTTTTTTTTTGTATTTTTTAATAGAAGGGATGAATTATAATATTTGAACATTTATAAAAAAATGGTCATTTTGTTCTTACACATCTAGTTGACGGTGTGTTGTGGAAAACAAAGATATAGAAATGTGAACCAAATAAGATAAGTAAAAAGTGCATTGCAGTTTTAAAGAAAAAACTATTATCACTACCACTTTTGGTATTGATGAATTTTTGGAGGTGTCTCACCGCGATAGTTTTGTATCTGACCTTTAGTTTTGATTATAACAATGCATTGTTTCTGAGAGAACAATTTTATACACTAAAGGTTTTTTTCTAGTGTGTAGGTTTTTCTAAATAGGTTCTGACTCTGAAGCTTTGACGTGTGACGTCATCAGACTTTAGAATCAACACACTTCGACTCTGAAGAGATACAAGTGTTTTACAAGATGCTGTCATGTTTGTCGCTACGCGAAAAATAACACAGAGTCGCCACCGAATTTTATTCATCCCAAATAAGTAAAGGGAAATATCGATAAAACCTTTAGGAAAAGAACATGGTCATCGCAACCAAGTTTCGGGTTTGGAAGTTGGTTATGTGAGGGGAAGGTATTAGCACCCTCTCACATTCATCATACTCGATTGGAACCATCTAAGTTATTTAAGATAGAATGGGTGTTCTATTCTAAAAGTCTACTTGCTAAAGGAAAAGAGGGGTTATTTTGATTAGGGTGCTCGCCAAGGATTGAGGTCCTTGTGCCTACGTATTTTCACTTGAAAGAAGTGAAAAATTATAGCGTTCGTTGTTCGTGGGACTACGGTGAAAAACATAGAAAGTTTGCTTGCTAGGATCTCGCAATCCCAAGCCTACGTATTCTCAACAGGTATGAGAAATCAGATAAGTCGTAGTTCAGCCTACGGTTTGTTGGTTTTTTTTATGGACGATGCTAACGTTGTCATTATAGCAATTAGGTTTTTTGCCGATCGTTGTCTGGAGTCTTATGCGTTACCTGTTTGCGGTAGAACGGAATTAACATGTCCTTTTTGAAAAGTTTTATGAGGGAATCCCGAAGGATGAAAAAATTTAGATTTCTTGAAGTGTTTTTGTTAGAATTTTGAAAAGCCATTTGAGATGCGTGTTGCACTAAAGTCTATGGGTAGAGGTGAATATTTTGAACGGCCAAGTCGAGCGCCTTGTGTTCAAAATACTCTGAGTGAGTGTAGGAGGAGCTCAATTCTCATTCTTTCTCTACCACACACTACACGCATCATGTTTATTAAGTATTCTTTGAATTTTATTGAGAAAAAGGTCACTTGACGTTGGATCAAGGGTTTTATTGCTTAGTAAGAAAATTTTTGAAGTGATGCGAACAATGTTTATGGCGATGCACGGGGAAATCAACTTACAAGTTTGGGTTTGGGCTTGATATGGGGATGAAGAATGCTTTTAGGGTTCGATCCTAATTTCTAAGATGTCTAACTAGCGAAACAACGGAAACTAAAATAACAAAGTACGGGGGAGGGATACATGACAAAGTACAAGGGATAATCAAAGTGTGAAATAAAGAGGCTCATTGTAGAATATCCCAAGAGAAAACTATGTGTGTGAAAGGTGTCATAGACTAAACAAATGAATCCATAATAAAAGTCTAAGGGTTTAAAAGCGATGTAATAGCAACAACGTTGTGATTTAAGATCATAAGTCTCAAATAATGATTCAAGTCAAGCCTAGGTCACACACCAATCATATTAGGCCCTCACAAAAGAAATTAATCATTTCGTCTTTTTGATTTTTTATGATGTTTTTGTTCATGTTCCAATAATAACTAAACATTACTATAAAAAGAAATATAAAACTACCACACACAACCGCTCATGCAATCGACAAATAACAAGGAAAGACACACTAATAAGTACTAAATACATCAGCAAAGGAAATAATTAATTTTAAGAGAAAATTTTGAAATAAACAAACCTAATTAAGATATCTAAAAATTAAATTTAAATTAATTATTATCTTATAAAAAGAAAGTGAAATAAAAAAAAGAATATAAAATCATTATAAAAATTTAAAATGATTTTTTTTGTATTTTTTAATAGAACGGATGAATTATAATATTTGCACTTTTATAAAAAAATGGTCATTTTGTTCTTACACATCTAGTTGACGGTGTGTAGTTGAAAAAAAAGATATAGAAATGTGAACCAAATAAGATAAGTAAAAAGTGCATTGCAGTTTTAAAGAAAAAACTATTATCACTACCACTTTTGGTATTGATGAGTTTTTGGAGGTGTCTCACCACTATAGTTTTGTATCTGACCTTTAGTTTTGATTATAACAATGCATTGTTTCTTAGAGAATAATTTTATACACTAAAGGTTTTTTTCTAGTGTGTAGGTTTTGCTAAATAGGTTTTGACTCTGAAGCTTTGACGTGTGACGTCATTAGACTTTAGAATCAACACACTCCGACTCTGAAGAGATACAAGTGTTTTACAAGATGCTGTCATGTTTGTCGCTACGCGAAAAATAACACAGAGTCGCCACCGAATTTTATTCATCCCAAATAAGTAAAGGAAAATATCGATAAAATCTTTAGGAAAAGAACATGGTCATCGCAACCAAGTTTCGGGTTTGGAAGTCGGTTATGTGAGGTGAAGGTATTAGCACCCCCTCACATTCATCATACTCGATTGGAACCATCTAAGTTATTTAAGATAGAATGGGTGTTCTAATCTAAAACTCTACTTGCTAAAGGGAAAGAGGGGTTATTTTGATTAGGGTGCTCGCCAAGGATTGGGGTCCTTGTGCCTACGTATTTTCACTTGAAAGAAGTGAAAAATTATAGCGTTCGTAGTTCGTGGGACTACGGTGAAAAAAATAGAAAGTTTGCTTGCTAGGTGTTGCACCCTAAAATTTGCTCAACTTATTTCACTTGGTTTATGTTTCAATTGCATTAGCATTTGCATAGAAAGTCATGTACATAGTCTAATCATTTGCATTGCATAGCATAGCATATCAAGTCATCCAACAAGGGACCAAGTACTATTCTTATCTCTATGAGCCTATCAAGAGGGTCTTATTCAAGTTTAAGATTGTTCAAGTCATCAGAAAGAAATTGAAATCTAAGAAGTCAGTGGATCAAGCAGTGGATCTATCTCATATCTTGAGTGTATTTGAAGATCATCAAAGAAGTTGTGAGCTGTGAATTGAGCATGGAGGGTATATAGACATCATGGAGGACCTAGAGGGTCATTTTGAAAGTGAGAGAAGTCATTGATGTGATTACAAGAGCTGCAGTTGAAGACAGTCAACTAGGGTTTCATCTGGGTCAACCCTGGGTCAACCCTAGGTCAAGTACTTGATTGAAGGGCATCAAGGCCTGTTTGAAAGATGTGGGATGCCTCATTTGACATGTAGATATGTATGTGGTGTTGTGCCAAGGAGGAATCAAGAGAAATCAAGAAGAAGAGAGGTTTCTAAATTAGGGTTTCTGTGTAAAATCCCCTGATTTAGGTCAAACTTCCAAGCAAGATAATTCAAAATGCAAGCTTCAAATGGATCCTTGGCCAACATGAAACTTGTAGAGGATCTCAAGACCTTTAATTTGAGTGGTGGAAAACATCAAGGAGATTTATAGAACTCAAGTTATGGTTCTTGCAAGTTATAGGTCATCTGAGGCATCTGAAATTTTGTCTGTGAAAGTTACTTGACTTCTAAGCAACTTTTTCCCCTCAAGGAGGTTTCAAATGGATTTCTGGTCAACATGAAAGTTGTTCCTCATGATCTTAGATTTCTAGAAAGGTATGGTATGCCTTCATCTGATTTGTGGAACTCTACTTATGACCTTGGCAAGCAAAGGGTATTTTGGTCATTTGAGAATTACAGGTCATTTCAAACATATGCCTAAAACTCATACAAGGAAGCTTCAAATGAAAAACTTCACAACATCAAAGTTGTTCCAAATGACATTTTGAGTCTAGAAAAGTGGTCATGGAAGTTGGCAAATGCTCATAGCTCAAGATTGCAAATTTGGTCAATTAAAAGGTGAATTTAATGAATAAAAGTGACCTAAAAATGAGATTTTTCATAACATGTCCAAATGGGATGAAATTATAGGTCATTTTGATTGGAAAGAATGTTTTGAGACCATTGGCAATAGTGGATTTTTGAGTTTAGTTCAAAATTTGAGAGATATCATGGCTTGCTTATGATTAAAGTGACACATGCCAAAACTCAAGGGATTTGTGTACAAGAGGTTTCTAGCAATTTCTAGATGTTTCCATGGACATCTATATAAATCCTAGAGCTGATCCATGAAGGGGTTGCACTTCATTTTGATCCAAAACACCAAGTTTCACTCCATTTTGCATTTTTTGCAAGTTCATTCAAACCCTCCCAATTCTTCATCATTCTGCAAGATTATTGATCCTACCATACTCCATGATCATCATTGATTACATCCCAAGCAAGATTTGAGTGTATTGAAGCCATAATCGTGTGCTACAAGTTCATCCTCCAAATTGCAAAAGGAATTGGTTACAAGAATCCAAGGTGTTTAAGCAAGAACAAGTGCATACAGAATCAAGATCCATAGCCATTGATCAAGTCCTAAGCATTGCTAGCTGTGAATCCAAGGATTTCTCCATCTGTTTTCAGATTTTTACCAGGTTGGTGTTTCCTTCGAATTAGCTTAAAATAGATAGCATGATGTAGAATTATTAGGTTAGAACTGTTAGGAATAAGTAGATGATCAATTTCAGTGAGTTTGAGAGCATTTCATGGAGTTTACCATTGGAGCACAAATTCTGTTGAGACCTAGAACTTGATGATTAGGTTGTTAGAATCTTGAATTGTTAGTGATTATTGATCAGTGCAAGGCCATGAAGAGTTTAGTGTACTTAGATCATGGATTGGTGATGATGAAAATTCTGAGTCACTTTGAGGTGGAGATCGTGTTTCATGCAAGAATGGTTATTAATTGAAACCAATACTATAGATGGATTCAGTGTTGAATTTGGAGTGAGTTTGCTTTTTACATTTTTGGAATTGATGAAGAATTGAGCATGTACGAATTGATGGAAGATGGTGATGAAGCTCGAGTTCCATGGCTGTTTTCATATAAAGCCTAGCATGCCATTGGAGAAGAAACACCTCAAGCGTTGGATGAGGTCTTCTTGGTTGACTGAAATTCAGATCGCGCGGCCAGGATTTGAAGTTGAAACGAGAGGGAATCTGAGGCCATGAAACGCCTCGTTTCATTAAAGTCCTCTGGTGGGCTTAAATGCACAATTGCTAGCCACACCCCCACTATCCAGGCCCATAGCATATTGAACTGTTTTATTTACCTTTTGCACCGTTTGTAGTTATTTTTCTTTGGTATTTTTTTTTCTGATTTAACTGGGCCCAGACGCGCCTTGCTACGCGCACCCCCAGTCTGGGCCCATCATTCATTTTTCAACTTAAATCATTACTAACTGCACCCCTAACCAACTTTATTTCATTTTAATTTCATTCATTTTTCTTAATTGTTTGAAAAATCATAACAAATTGAAAATTCCATATTTTTGATTGGTTGTTTTTTTACTATTTTCATATTTCTGTGTAGAAAAATATCATGTAATAAAATTTCCATTTTATTTTCTTTTAATATTTTTTACATATTTTCTCTTTTAATGCCTTTTTAATAGATTTAATTTGTACATAGTATTTGTAGAATTTCTTTTAGGTACTTCTCATAATCTTTTTAGGCCAAATTTTTTAGTATAATTAGATACATATATTAGGTGTCCCCTTGATTTTTATACCAATTTTTTAGGATTTATTTTAGGTAGCTTAGTTAGAAACCATTAGGCTAATCATTTAGGGTTGTGAATATAATGTAGTTTAACAAAACAAATTTTCTTTTGGGTTTTCTCTAGAACAAATTAAATGATGGGCTTATAGGGGTATTATGGGTAGATAATAGATCCCTTAGAAAATATTAGGCTTCCCCTATTCTACTATTACTACTAGTACATTTCCTGTTATTGATTGATTGTGTGGTTTGCCCTCTCTAGGGTTATTTGTTTGACTGTGTGGGGTATTGGGCCTGCTTGGGGTTTGGGGTTGAGCTGAAGACTTTGCTGGTGAAGCCCATTGAAGATTAAGAGAATGAAGACCAATTTCCAGAGTTGATGAAGAGTATCTTGCTGGCAGCTGTTGAAGGTTGTAGGATCTAGGAGTTAGGTAGAGCTCTAGAATAGCAATTTGATTCACAAACATGGAAGGTCTTGTTTGCCTCCATCCCTCTCTATGATGCAGAGTCTCTCTAGGACACTCACCCCCTTCCTTTGGAAGGCTTGGTGACAGTGTCTAAGAGATAGAACTCTTGAGAGAAACTTTCCACATATTGTTAACAGTTTGTTTGCCACCTTTGGTGGTCAACTAACTGCTTAACATCCCAATTCATCTTGTTAACTGTTCCTCATCTTGGAGAGTGAGACTTGAAGAAAAGCCATTGAAATATTGAAGATAGAGACCTTACTTGCAGGCTATGAAGATGAAGACTGATGCTTGCTTGAAGCTTGTAGATGGTTGAAGATGACTTGAAGACAAATGTTGATGAAGACTGTTGTTTGCTGTTTATTTTTGCTGTTTATGATTTTTGATGTATTGATTGAATTTCTCTGACTGTATTGCTTGCCCTTTAATCTGTTAGGTTGAAAGCGAATTTTGTTCGCTTTTGCCTGTTGTTTTCTAGGTTCGAGGTTGAGTGGGACTCCCTTGCCTCGCTTGTATTGCTGTATCCATGCATTTTACTGCTTTATTGTATATATGCTATTGTTTCTGTTTCCGTTTATCCCTTAGGATCTCTGTTTCTCTCTGCGCAAGAGAGGAACAGGATAGACATTAGGTCTTAATCCATGCATGATAACATTAGGTTAGTTTGATTCCCCTTTTCAACCATAGGTTAGAGTTCTGTCTCTTCTTTCTCAAAACAAACAGAAAAACACAATAAGATTTCAAATCCAATAAAAGACACTTCTTTCGTAAAAGAATGTGAACTCATCAAAACGTCAATTTTTGTCCGCTTGGACTGTTAATCAGAAAAACCCTTTTTTTAGAAGGAGATAAAAGCAATCAAGACAGACTTGTGTCGTACGTGGCCTGAACTACGTTTGCTCTGATCTTTCATGCTGTATGAAAGTACGTAGGCATAGGATGCGATATCCTAGCGAGCAACCTTCCCCTCCTTTCCCGTAGGTAGGCGAACTACGTTGACTCTGATTTCTCATTCTAGACGGGAATACGTAGGCATAAAGTGCGATACTTTGTCGAGTCAGTTTATTTTCTTTTAACCCCAGACCTGTAGAATAGATAGAATAACAATCCGTACCAGAAAACAAGCGTGGATCCCGTCGAGTACGACGGACGTGAGGGGTGCTAATACCTTCCCCTTGCGTAACCGACTCCTGAATCCAGGATTTGGTTGCGATGACCATTCCTTTCCCCGTTTTGCGGTAGGTTTACCTCGAGCGTTTCCTTTCCCTCCGTTGGGATAAATAACGCACGGTGGCGACTCTTCTGTTCAGCCGACGCCGATTTTCGCAGTAGCGACAGCTGGCGACTCTGCTGGGGATCCAACGTCCCCTGGCGACTCTGCCGAGTTAATCCTAGCGCTTGTTTTCCCGTCGAGGATTTTGTATGGATTTACTTTTTCTGTATTTTACTTTCAACATTATATTATTGTTATTATTGCTGTATTGGGGTGTGACGGGTGTTCTATGATTAAGAGATAAGCCGGACCTGGGCTTGAGTGCACCTAGAATTAGAGTGGAAAGTAGTGGGCGCGCACATGCTTTGCATGTCCTAGTGTCCTGCGAAATCCACACTCAGACGAGGTTCTTCTGGTTGGCCTCCTGTCCTACCCTTTGGGTGGCTCGGGTTGCTGGTTAGTTGGATTGTCGACTCTGGGAACCGATCATTTGGAAGTTGGCTAAGTGAGGCCTCTTCAGGATTTGATGATGCCACTCCTTCTGGGAATCGTATCATCAACCCTGAAAGTCTGTGACGCCGATGACCGCATAGGATGCCATACTTTTGTCAGTTACTAGGACACCTACCTGTGAGAGGGTTTGGGGTTATGCAGGTAACTAGACCTTCAGATACCGGTTTGTTTCTTGATCTGAGATCCTGAGTATTTATGGACAGTTGAGAGGTCTATCAGAGACCAGTTGGAGTTATGATATGGGGTCTGTCAGAGACCAGTCAGAGTTATGTTATAGGGTCTATTAGAGACCAGTGTTGGAGCTTTGTATTGGGTCTATCTGAGACCAGGGTTTGAGGAATTCTGGAGGGTCTATCTGAGACTTTTGATATGGTTCAGGCTTCTCAGCCATGGCATTTGGTCCCTGTTGCATGTTATTTGCATTGCATTGTTCGCATAACCATTATCATTGCATCCCATTAACGTGTGTCTGTGCTGCAGGTGCATTTGCATATTCCCTGGTTCTAGTGTCCGAACTTCTGAGTATTGATCATGGCTGGTTTGAGGATGACAGTTGCCTACAAGTTACCTATCCCTGATATTACTCCCCTCCTGGGTTTGATTTCTCTTGCTGATGAGGATGTCCGTAGAAGCTTCAGGCAGAGTTACGGACGGCTGTTGAGATTGGTTCGCAAATCAACTGATGATGAACTGAATGGGCTGTATACACTGATGCAATTCTATGACCCTGCTTTGAGATGTTTCACATTCGCTGACTTTATTTTGGGGCCTACCATGGAAGAGTATGCTGAGTTTATTGAGCTACCAGTACAGAATAAAGTTCCTTTTATCCACTCTGCCGCTGAGCCCAAGTTGGAGGATTTAGCTAAGGCCTTGCACATGAATGCTTCTGAGATGTTGATGACTTCTTGGCGCGGGGTTCCAGGTTTCTCTCTCCAGTTTCTGATTGGTAAGGCTCAGGAATACGCCAAGAATGGATGTTGGGTGGTCTTTAACGCTATTTTGGCTCTGTGCATTTATGGGATAGTGCTGTTTCCCAATTTCCCGAACTTCGTGGACATGGATGCATTTCATTTGTTTGCTGCTGGCAACCCTGTACCCACATTGATCGGGGACTTCTACCATTCGATGCACTACAGAAATGAGAACAGGAGAGGCAAGAACGTCTCTTGTTGTGTGCCTTTGTTGTGCATGTGGTTTAAGATCCATCTCCCCCTGAAGGGACCTTTTGTAGATAGTGCAACTACAGCTGACTGGCCAGAGCGCCTGATGAGACTATCTTCTGAAGACATTGAGTGGTTTGACCGAGACTTGCTGGGGTCTGAGCTTATTTTCAGTTGTTCTGGGTATCCTAATGTTCCGTTGATAGGAAGAAAAGGGTGTATCAATTATAACCCATCTCTGTTTGTTCGCCAGTTTGGATACGCGTTGAAGAACCCACCCAAGGAGGAAGAAGTACAGGAATCTCTGTACTTCACCGGCGATTTGAATGGAGAGTTATTAGCCAAGCTTCAGCACGCCTGGATGCGTATCAACCGAAGAGGGAAACCACTATTGAGGAAGAATGATTGTCAGGCTTATGTACCATACAAAGTTTGGATCCAAGAGAGGGCAAGACAGTTGCTGATGCCATTTCCGGCTGCACCAGTCCCTGTTCATATTCCGGTAGAGGAACCAACCACTGTTACTATGGAGGTCTACGAGCGAGTTGTAAAAGAAAAAGAAGCCTTGATGAAGATCAACGAAGGGTTAGAAAAGGAACTGGCTCAGATGCGTAGTGAGAAGAACAAGGCTGTGCATTCTTTCCAACAGCAGATCGAGTTAGTAAACAGGCTAGGTGCTAAATTGACTGAAGAGAAAAAGAAGCGCGAACGTCTGGGTAAAGAGTTCAGAAGCTCTCACGACATGTTGGAATCCAAAAAGAAAGCACTCGATGCCGCCCACCGGGAAATCTCTTCTTGTAACAAGACGTGGAATGCTACGCTAACCAACAACAAAAAGAGGGAAGACAAATTGAAGCAGCAAATTTCTGAACTCGAAGAACAGTTGAAGGCTAGCACTAAGAAGTATGAAGAAGAGGTAATGGCCAGATATAGTCTCCAGAACGCATTGAACAAGGCCATCGAAGGAAAGAAAGAGGCTGTATCTCAGAAGCGGAAGCTATAGGATCGCTTCAGAGAAGGGGCATGGGAGGAATCTGCTGGTGATTTGCGACGTGTTCTCAAGCGAAGAGATCTACTTGTTGAGGGTCTGCTTACCCGACCGAGTCATCCAGAGACTAAGAAGTTACTAGAGGAGTACCGGGCATATGGGATTACTTGATCGTTTCATGTATTATTGTATATGCTTTATTTGCATAGCGCTGACCATCACCAGGATTGTTGGTTAAGGTCATGCCTTCTTATCGTACGCATTGATATTGTATTCTTGGCTTAATGGATTTCTCTGCAATATATGAGGTGTTTTCTATGATTCGGCTCCGATTTTCGTATTGCTGTCACTATCACCGCACTGGCACATTCGCACTAGAATCGGGGAATGATTTTCCCTAATGCACAGACACATATTGCATTGCATTCCCATTCATATTGCATTACAGGCGATTATTGAACTGTATCTCATTTCCTGCACTGTACCAGGTCTTTTCAGGATTGAAAGTCAGCGCCCGCACCGATACTCCACTCGTACCAACTGCCGAAGAATTATGGATCAGATGCAGAATGAAATGCAGGACATGCGTGAGAAGCTGGCGCTATTCATGCAGACAATGGAGACCATTGCGAAAGGCCAGGAGAATTTGCAAGCTTTGGTGCAGCCTTTGTTGGTAAGAAATGCCGAGCACGAAAATGAAGACCATAATTCTGTGCGAGTCGACACTATTCACGGGGATGGTACCCCCACACCGGTAGCTCCACCTGTGGTAAACATACCTGCTGTCAATGTGAACAACGGCGCTGCCGCCGGGAACGGTAACGTTGGAATCGGTAACGAGACTGTCGTCAACAACGTTGGGTTCGGAGATGTCAACCTGGGTGATAATATGGGAGGTAACGGCTTCGGTAATAATGGATTTGGCTTCAATGACCAGGGGTTTGATCATGCTGGGAAGTACGGCTTCAACGCTCAAGGCTTCGGGCAGGACGGATTTGGTATGACTAATCAGGGTTATGGCGGATTCGGAAATGGAAATGGCGCTGGGGTAATGGCTTTTGGACCTGCAGGAGTCGCTCCGGGGTATGGTATCAGGGGGCGAGGCCCTGTAATGAATCAGACTAGAGCTGGCCGTAACAACGGGTACGATGGATACGAAACTGGGAACGGTAACTGGCTAGAAGATCAGCAAGAGGATGCTTTCTCCGGTGGAGGTTTCGAAGGTCCTATGGATGACTCTCAAAGAATCAAGATGCTCGAGGAGCAGATGAAGGGGGTCGTGAATCAAAGCGCTGTTGGCTTAGATATGACTACAATGGGTCTGGTGCCTGGCATGAGGGTACCAATAAAATTCAAAGCTCCCATATTCGACAAATATAAGGGGGATACCTGTCCAAAGGTGCACGTGCGGTCATACTACAGAAGGATGTCGGCGTATTCAAACGATGAGAGGATGCTAATGCATTTCTTTCAAGATAGCTTGTCTGGTCCTTCCCTCGAATGGTATATGGGGTTGGAACCAACATAGATAAAGACATGGAAGCAGCTGGCTGAAGCGTTTGTGGCTCACTATAAGTACAACAGTGACTTAGCACCCAATCGGGTCCAATTGCAGGGGTTGTCCCAGAAGAAGGGAGAGAGCTTCAAAGAGTATGTGCAGAGATGGCGCGACATGGCTGCTAGAGTTCATCCTCCTTTAGAGGACAAAGAAATGAATGATATGTTCATAGGAACATTTACCGGTATGTTTTATGACAAGTTGTTTCATACTTCTTTGGGCAGTTTCTCAGACTTAATCCTGATGGGAGAGAAGATTGAAAGCAACATTAAACAGGGAAGATTCCAAGCTGAGGAATCCACTTCAGCGGGCAGTAACAGAAGGGCTTTCGGTGGGCGCCGTCAAGGTGATGCAAGCGCAGTGTTTGGGGGCCGAGGCCGAGGCCGGGGCAGAGGTCGAAACCAGTACAATCAGCCGCAGCAGGTGGCAAGTGTTACTATTCCATTTCAGCAACAACTGATACAACAACAACAACAACAACATCAGCCACAACAGGGGGCACATCCTGTCCAGCGCAGAATCCAAGGGGGCAGACCAAGGAGGGTGTTTGAAACGCCTCCTTCAACGTATGCAGAATTGCTACAGACGTTACTGGGTTTGAACTTGGTGGAAAAGAGAACTATGGCGCCAGTAACGGGCACTCCTCCGTACGGCTTTGACGCAAGCAAGCACTGTGAATTCCACTCCGGGGCTCCGGGTCATGATGTAGAGAGTTGCCACGCGTTCAAGCATGTGGTACAGGATCTATTGGATAGTAAGGCTATCAATTTTGGACAGGCAGGTCCGAATATAGTGCAAAAGCCCATGCCCAACCATGGGGCAAATGCCATTTTAACTGAGGAGGGCTTGAACTTGATTATGAATGTTGACGACCTAAAGACACCGTTGTGCGAGATAAAGAGCAGGTTATTGCAAGGCGGTGTGTATCCAGGCTGCGACGAGTATTGTTTAGAGTGTTGAACCCAAGCTGGGGGGTGTGCTGAATTGAAGAAGGGTATTCAGACCTTAATAGATGGAGGCACATTACAATTCGACCGAACGGCAGTTGAAGAACCTGCAGAGGTATTAGCAGATAAGCAAAGTGATGTAGCTACTGTGACGATTCCCCGAAAAACGATAACCATAACGGCACCGGCCAAACGACCGCCGATCACTATCACCAAGGCCGGACCGATCCCTTATGAGAGCACTAAGGCAGTCCCCTGGACTTATGGATTGGAAGTATAATTTGATGGGGTGAAAATTGACGTTAATAAACAGCCAGTTGAGGTTGTAGACAACGTCGTCGGTACTGGAGGTATGACAAGAAGTGGGAGAATCTTCATATTGCCTGAGGTAGAGGCTGAACGACTGGCGAAAGGAAAAGGAAAGATGAATGAGACTGTCCCTGTGCAGAGGAACGAAAAAGAAACATCGTCGAAGGATGTGGAAGAGTTCATGCGCCTTATTCGTAAGAGTGATTATAAGATTGTTGAGCACCTTCAACAGACACCGTCAAAGATATCCATACTGTCGTTGCTATTATGTTCCGAAGCTCACAGAAATGCATTGTTGAAAGTTCTGGATACTTCCTTCGTACCCCAAGATGTTTCCGTGAATCAGCTGGAGGGGGTGCTGGCGCATGTGAATGCAGGCCATAGCTTGGGATTTACAGACTTTGATTTGACCCCGAAGGGGAGAGAGCATAACATGGCATTGCACGTCTCAGTTGAGTGTAGGGGCTCAGTCATGTCTCATGTACTGGTAGACACCGGATCTTCCTTAAACGTGCTGCCCAAGAAAGCGATGATGAAACTAGTGTAAGAACACAGATTGTGTCTTAGTTATATCTCTATGTTTTGATGATAACACTTATGAATTTTGTATTCAAGAATTATATACTCTAAACGTGTTCTAGATTGTTTGCTACAGGCACTAAAGAAAATTCTCTTAAGAGAGCAAATTTGGATCTGAACAATGTTTTTATGAAGGGCTTCATAGGTTCAAGAGCATCTTAAGTGAAGATCTGGACGCTGCTCTCAGAAGAATCTGATTTCTGTCTCTTGAAGATTCTGAAGCAGGAGCCTCTAAAGCATAGAAGACTCTGCTCTGATAGATTTACACGCTCAAGCATACAAGCTGCACATACTCTGATTCAGCTCAATCTAAAGAACATCCAAGACTCTGAAGATCCAGAAGATCTCTATTCTGGAGACTCTGAAGATTCAGATTCTAATGTTGAAAGCTGAACTTACTTTGAAGAAGATTTAAATATGTACGTTGGTTTATCTCAACAGCTCTTTCCTATTTTGTGCTAGACACAAGGACACAGACAAAAAGGTTTTATCTGTGCATTCCATTCTAAGGAAAGTTTTCTGCAAGTGAAGACAAAAGACATCAGGCTTGTTTCAGCACAGCCTCCAATGTAAAGACAAAAGGCTTCAGGCTTTTCTGCACAGCCTTCAACGTAACAAGACTTCTTGGATCTAAGTGCCTATATAAAGAAGTCCACTCCATCTTCTTCAGTATCGAACTTCTAGCAAAATCTCTCTCCATAGCAAAACTCTCAAAGCTCTTATTTATTTTATTTTGCTATAACATTGTTCTTAATTTAAGAGAAATATCACAGTTGTGATAACAGCTTATTAGAAGCATTCTTACTCTTGTAAAAGTTTTACATTGTTTGTAAAAGGTTTTCCTTAAGAGGATCCAGTTGGGATCAGTTGCTCTTGAGAAGACTAAGAACAGTTGTTCTTAGGTGTTGCTATTTGTAATCTGTTTGATTAAAATAGTGGATTAAGTCCTTGACAGAGAAAGGCAAATCACTCTTGAGAGGGTGGACTGGAGTAGTTGTATTCAACGAACCAGGATAAAAATATCTGTGTTCATATCTTTTATTTTTAGTCTTACTTATTCAACCCCCCCCCCCTTCTAAGTAATTTTCTCACCTTCAGTTGGCATCAGAGCTCCGGTTCTGCGTGTGCTCCACTTAACCGTGACAGTTAAAGATCCAGTGAGAAAGATACTTTGATATTTGTTTGGTTGTCATTATGGATAATACTTCTACATCAACTTACAACAACAAATATGAAGGAGATAGGATCAGTACTAAGCCACCCATGTTTGATGGGGAAAAATTTGACTATTGGAAAGATAGAATAGAAAGTTTTTTCCTTGGGTATGATGCTGATCTTTGGGATATGGTCATTGATGGATATGAACATCCTACTGATGAGGATGGCAAAAAGATTGATAGAAAATCAATGACTGAAGTACAGAAAAGAGATTTCAAGAATCACCACAAAGCCAGAACTATATTGCTTAATGCAATCTCTCATACTGAGTATGAGAAGATTACTAACAGAGATACTGCTCATGACATGTTTGAGTCACTCAAAATGACTCATGAGGGAAACTCTCAAGTTAAAGAGACCAAGGCGTTGGCGCTCATACAGAAGTATGAGGCATTTAAAATGGAAGAGTCTGAAAATGTAGAAACTATGTTTTCTAGATTTCAGATCCTTACAGCTGGTCTGAAAGTTCTGGATAAGGGCTACTCAACGTCAGATCATGTCAAGAAGATCATCAGAAGTCTTCCCACCAGATGGAGACCAATGGTGACCGCATTGAAGATGGCAAAAGATCTGAACAAGATCTCTTTAGAAGAACTTATCAGTTCTTTGAGAAGCCATGAAATTGAGCTGGAGGAAGATGAACCCCAGAAGAAAGATAAAGGTAAATCCATAGCTTTAAAATCTAACAAACCTGTTAAAGCTTTGCAGGTAAAAGAAGAAAGCTCTGAAGAATCTTCTTCTGAAGAAGAAGATGAACTGTCCATGCTTTCCAGAAGAATCAACAAGCTCTGGAAGCACAAGGGAAAGAAGTTTAATAACTTCAGAAAAGCTGACCACAGGAAGGAATCTTCTGGACACAGAAGATCTGGAAAGAAAGAGGTCACATGCTATGAATGCAAGGAACCTAGGCATTACAAAAATGACTGCCCCAAACTTCTCAAGGAGAAACCCAAGAGAAAGATTGATAAAAAGAAGAAGGTTCTTATGGCAACTTGGGATGATTCAGATGAATCTGAATCTGAATCTGAAGCAGAAGAAGAGTGTGCCAACATGGCATTAATGGCTGGAATAGAAGATCAGAATGAAGAATTATCATCTGAATCTGAGTCAGACTCTGACTCTGACGCTGAAGAGGTAATGTCTAAACTTACCAAAGAAGAACTTATAAAGGTGTTATCTGAAGTTCTGAAAAGCTATAATAATATCAAACTCAAAAACAAGAAGCTGAAAAGCAATCTTGAATCTGAGATTGATAATTTGAAAACAGAACTTGTTGAGCAAAAAGAAATAAATATAAAAATCAAAAATGATTTGGAAATTGCCCAACAAGAATCTGACTCTGAAGCTAAGTCATCTGAAAATATTTTGGAAAAATATGACTCTAGTTTTCAGAGGTTCCTCACTAAAAGCATAGACAGAAGCAAGATGGCTTCTATGATCTATGGAGTTAGTAGGAATAAAAGAAAGGGAATTGGATTTCAATCTTCTTCTCTTGAAAAAGATGTAAGACCAATACCTGTAGATGATCTGATCATTAAGATAACTTCTTTATACTCTAATTTTAAATTTGGTCATTTAAATGATATTAAACACACGAGCTCTGAAAAGAATACTCATGTGTTTAGATCTAAGGCAAGTCTAAACAAAAACTATGTTGAAAAACAAAAGTTTAGACAAACCTACAAGGCAACTAACCCTAAAGGACCCAAGAAGATCTGGGTACCTAAAGACAAAATAATCCCTGTTGCAGATGTCCTTAGCAGCAAGGTCAGGACACCAATCATGGTACCTGGACTCTGGATGCTCACGACACATGACAGGAGAAAGGTCTATGTTCCAAAGTCTGGAACTTAGATCTGGAGGGGACGTGAAATTTGGAGGGAACCAGAAGGGCAAAATCATTGGCTCTGGAACAATAGGTAATGGCAACCTACCCTCTATTTCTAATGTTCTGTTAGTTGAAGGATTGAAACATAATCTATTGTCCATAAGTCAATTAAGTGACAATGGTTATGATATAATCTTTAATCAAAAATGTTGCAAAGCTGTATGTCAAAAGGATGGTTCTATCCTATTCAATGGAAAGAGGAAACACAACATTTATAAAATTAACCTTTCAGAACTTAAAGTTCAAAATGTAAAATGCCTCTTATCTGTGAATGATGAGCAATGGGTCTGGCATAGAAGATTGGGGCATATTAATATGAGACGTATATCTCAGATTAATAAACTCAATCTGGTCAGAGGACTTCCTAAGTTGAAGTTCAACTCAGATGCTCTGTGTGAAGCATGTCAAAGAGGTAAATTTTCAAAATCTCATTTTAAATCAAAAAATGTTGTTTCTACCTCCAGACCATTGGAATTACTTCACATTGATCTGTTTGGACCAGTGAAAACTGCATCCATCAGAGGCAAGAAGTATGGGTTAGTCATTGTAGATGACTACAGCAGATGGACATGGGTAAAGTTTCTAAAACACAAGGATGAGTCTCATTCTGTGTTCTTTGACTTCTGCAATCAAGTCCAGACTGAAAAAGATTGTAAAATTATTTCAGAACAAAACCAACCAGAGACTGTTCAAACTGAACACTCTGAACAAACAATTCCCTCAGAAGATCCAAATCTTTCTGACAATATTCTTGATGTTCAACCCCTCAATCAATCAATTATAATTTCTTCAACATCTGTTCACTCAGATGAATCTTCTGATTCATCTGATTCATCTGATTGTGATTCAGAGTCACTCAAACAAGCTCGCTCTGAAAGTGTTATGAAGAAACATCTTAACATTGCCTTGTTTCATACCCCACCAAACTCTCCATCTCATCAACAACCATCTGAAACTCAACCATCTGACACTCAAACATCTGGAAACCAAACCATTCCTCAACCACCTGAAACCAATCCATTTGAAAATCAGACTTTTCCTCAACCATCTGAACTTCCTCAATCTGACATCCACACATCTCAACCACCCACACCTCAACCACAACCATCTGAACCTACTCCTGTTAACACCCCTAATCCTTTTTCCTCTGGACAGTCTGAACAGTCAGATCTAGGATCATGTGTTAATACTATGTTTGATATTTTCAAAAAGGAGTTAGATTCTGAATATGATCGTGTTAAGGCTGTATGCATGTCTAGTTTGGATCCAACTGTTTCGAATACTGCTTGGAAGCGCTTCATCTGGATGTTCAACAAAGCTGCCTTAAAAGTTAGAGCTAAATGCTCTAAGTTTGCTAAGACTAAATTTGCAGAATTAATCAAGGTAACTCTGATGAACATGCCTCATCCTCCTCCTGTGTTACTTTTGGAAGCTGCTCCTCCAGTAGTTCCTGAATCTGAAATGGTTGAACAAGCTTCTGTTGAAAACCAATCTGAAGGGAACCCTGCTGCTACTGCATCTGCTCCGTCTTCATCTGTGGTTGCAGAACTTGTGAATGATGTGAAGGATATAAAGGACTGGATGATCAAGCAAGAGAAAACAACTGATGAAATAAAGACCTGGATGTCTAAACAAGAAGAGTCAGCTGCCAAGATGACAGAGCTTCTGACCCTTATTGCCTCTCGCCAGACCTAGTTTTATTTGTTGTTTTGCACATGAACTGATTTTGCTGTCTGTTTGTTTTTTTGTTGTGTTATATGTTTTGGCATCTGCATGTTTGACTGTGAACTTTGGTTTGTTTTAATTGCATGATAATATGTTTGCTCCTATATGCCTCTTTTCTTCTATATCTTTCTGCCTTTGAAAATCTTTTTGATTATGACAAAAAGGGGGAGAAAAAGAGAAACTGAGTGTTCAACCTATAAGCAATTACTAAAACTGAAATTCAGACACTTTATTAACTTACTTTGAATTTAAGTCTTTCAGATTACATTGATATATCTGACATAATTCATTGAAGTTACCCTGAGACTGTGTCAACCAGAACCTGATCCTCTAAAGAAAATCTGAGTATTCAATCAACTCTGATAACTCTGATATCTCACTCTGATACATTTATTCTAAAAGAGAATTCATGCAAGATGATAACCAGACGTTCTGACTAAAGGAAGTCATATGTATATGGCATCAAGATTTGATTCTGAACTCTTTCATCAGGCTCTGAATCTGAAATATACTAAATCAGAAAGGGAAGTATTCTATGCTATTGAAGTATTTATTTCAGGGGGAGATTGTTAATCTCAGGGGGAGTTTCTAATTCATACTCTTTATTGAACAAAATTTCTCATGTTTTGTCATCATCAAAAAGGGGGAGATTGTAAGAACACAGATTGTGTCTTAGTTATATCTCTATGTTTTGATGATAACACTTATGAATTTTGTATTTGTCGCTACTGCGAAAATCGGCGCCGGCTGAACAGAAGAGTCGCCACCGCGCGTTATTTATCCCACGGGAGGGAAAGGAAACGCTCAGAGTAAACCTCGCAAAAAACGGGGAAAGGTATGGTCATCGCAACCAAAACCTGGGTTCGGGAGTCGGTTACGCAAGGGGAAGGTATTAGCACCCCTCACGTCCGTCGTACTCGACGGGATCCACGCTTGTTTTCGGGTATGGACTGTTATTCTATCTAAACTAAAGGTTAGGGGTTAAAAAGAAAATAAAATGACTCGGAAAAGTATCGCACTTTATGCCTACGTATTCCCGTCTGAAACGAGAAATCAGAGTCAACATAGTTCGCCTACCTACGGGAAAGGAGGGGAAGGTTGCTCGCTAGGATATCGCATCCTATGCCTACGTACTTTCATACAGCATGAAAGATCAGAGCAAACGTAGTTCGGGCCACGTATGACACCAGTCTGTCTTGGTTGATTTTATTCCTTCTGAAAAAGGTTTTTCTGATTACTGGTCCAAGCGGACAAAAATGACGTTTTGATGAGTTCACATTCTTTTACGGAAGAAGTGTCTTTTATTGTATTTGAAATTTTATTATATTTTTCTGTTTGTTTGAGGAAGAAGAGACAGAACTCTAACCTACGGTTGCGAAGGGAATCAGACTAACCTAATGTTATCATGCATGGGTTAAGACCTAAAGTCTATCATGCTCCTCTCTTGCGCAGAGAGAAACAGAGGTCCTAAGGGAATAGACGGAAACAGAAACAATAGCAGATATATACAGTAAAGCAGTAAAATGCATGGATGCAGCAATACAAGCGAGGCAAGGGAGTCCCACTCATCCTCGAACCTAGAAAACAATAGGCAAAAGTGAACAGACTTCACTTTCCACCCAACAGGGTAAACAATAAACAATACAGTCCAGAAAACCAATCAATACATCAGAAATGAAATACAGCAAAAATAAACAGCCACAGCAGCTCTGCATCAACATCTGACTTCAAATCATCTCCAATCAGCTATCAACTTCAGCAAGCCTCAATCCCTATCTCCACAGTCTTCAAGCAAGGGCTTTGGTCATCAATCTTCCATCTGCAATGGCTTTTCTTCAAGTCTCCGATCTTCAGGATGAACATCAATCAACAAGATGAAGTGAATGAATGTTAGACAGTCAATTACCTACCAAGGGTGGTTCATTAACTGTTAACATTATATAGACAATTTTCCCTCAAAAGTTCTATCTTTCAAATACATTCACTGATCCTTCCAAAGGAAGGAGGTGGATATTTGAAAGAGACTTTGAATCATAGAGAAAGGATGGATGCAGACAAGGCATTCCATGTTTGAGAAACAAGCTTTCTAATCTAGAGCTCTGCCTAGCTTCTAAACCCTAGTCTCCTCAGCAGCTGCTAGTAGGAACCTCCTCATCAACTCTGGAAGTTGGTCTTCAAGCTCTGGATCTCCAATGGCTTCATCATCACAAGTCTTCAGCTCTCCCAATCCCCAAGCAATCCCAATACCCATACAGACAAACAATAATCCCCAGAGGGCACACCACACCAATCAATCAAATATAGACAGTAATATACCCATAGCAGTAGGGGAATCCTAGTGATTTCTAAGGGATCTAATAACTACCCATAGTCCCTATAGTCCCATATCTAACATATTCAATCTCTAAGTCCTAAGGGAAATGATTCAATTCTCCTAAGTCATCACTTAAACCCTAATTTTGTTCATGTTATTCTCACCTAAACTAATCACCTAAAATTAACTCCTAAAAATGGGAACTAAATTGTATACACAAGCTAATCTTATCTACTAATCAACCTAAAAAGAATGGGTGAAAAATATTAAAGCAACTATTCAAACTAAAATTATCAAATTCATGTACTAAACAAAATATTATTTACACCTAATTAAAAGGAAAATATGCCAAAAATAAGAAAATAAAATGAACTATTAATTTTTTTGGATGGTAATTTTCTTGACCAAATTAAGAAAATAATGCAAAAAGAACCAATGGAAAATATGCATTTTATGATTTGTTATGAATTTTAAAAGATTTAATGTTTTTTTGAAATAAAATGAAATGAATTAATGAGAAAGGGGTGCAGAAAGTGATGAATTGCAGTTAAAACAACCAACTGGGCCCAGACTGGGGGCGCGCATAGCAAGCGCGTCTGGGCCCATATGCATTCAGAAACTAACAAAAATTAAAAAAAGGATAAACGGTGCAGATAGCAGGTTTTTTAGTTCATTTCCAATTGGGCCATGCACTTGGGGGTGTGAAAAGCAATGCAATCTGAGCCCAGTTTGCCACCATAAGTGAAACGGTGCGTTTGATCATTTGAAATTCCCTCCGTCTCTATCTTTCAATCGTGGCCATTGGTTCAGTATCCCAGTCAAAGTCAATCTCAAGATCGTGTGGCCCAGGGGTTATCTTCAACCTCCAGCAAACCCTAAGCCATGAAAACCCTAACCATGCTTGCATCTTCAAGTGCTCTGTTCTCTCTCATTTCACCATGAATTCCCCGACTCCAAGAGCAAAGTTGCTCTAAATTCCTCCCTCTACACAACCATAACCATAACTCCTTCTAAAACTCAAGCAATAATGGAACCCGATAGGTATAACAGATGGAATCCACCATTAACACCTGTCATCACTCGCTCCAAACCTCACCAATTCTTGTCCTAAACTCATCTACACCTTATGCTGATCACAACATGCTATTCCATCAAGATTTTCGTGCATTAAATCATGAGTTACCAGCCCTACCAGATCTTGCACTCCAGGACCAAACTTCATGAAAGCTCTCCAAACTCACCAAACTAAGTCATCTATCCTATCTTACCAATTCTATGCTAACAAAACCTTGTGATCCTAACCTAAACAGCCAATTCGAATGAGAAACATACCTGGTGCAATTGATGAAAACAGCTGCTAAAACCTCTTGATCCAATGCTTGAAATGATTGAAAACTGATCAATAAACTTGATGATGACTTCTGTATGCAACAAATATGACTCCAAAGCTTTGAATCTCTCAATTCCAAAATTTGTGCTTCTTGAATGGTGAACTTGCATAGCTCGAATCCACCTCAATTCTACCAAATGATTGTATGAATTCTGATCTAGGGATGATGATGATGAATACCAGATCAAGAATGGGGAAAATTGATGAGAATTTGGAAGAGTTTGGATTGATTTTGCAAGTGAGAGAAAGTGTGTGGAACTTGTGGTTTTGAGTAAATGTGATCACCAACCATGGCATGAACCCTCTCCATTCAATATATACATGTCATTAGAACCTCCTAGAAGCTTGGAGAAACTTCCCATGTGTGATTTCCCTTGGATTTGGCTTATGTTTCTTCCATGATAAGTAACCTTGAATAACTCCCAAAATGTGAACCAAGCTCAAAATTCTACTTTAGCCAATGTTCTCAAAATGATCTTTCCATTCAAAATGACCTATAATTTCACCTCATTTGGCCAAAATATGAAAATTCTCATTTTTAAGGTCATTTTTATTCATTAAATCCAACAATTTTGAAACCTTGTGCTATGAATCTTTCCAATCTCTCATGGTAACTTTTCTAGACTCAAAATGCCATTTGGAACAAGTTTTATGTTGTAAAGTTTTCCATTTGAAGCTTCCTTGTATGAGTTTTAGGCATAGGCTTGAAATGACTTGTAATTCTCAAATGACCAAAATACCCTTTTCTTGCCAAGACCATAAGTAGAGTTCCACAAATCATATGAAGGCATACTATACCATTCTAGAAAGCTAAGACAATGGGGAACAATTCTTATGTTGACCAGAAATTCATTTGAAATCTCCTTGAGGGGTAAAAATTGCTTGGAAGACAAGTCACTTTCACAGACAAAATTTCAGATACCTCAGATGACCTATAACTTGCAAGGACCATAACTTGAGTTCTATAAAGCTCCTTAGTGTCTTCCACCACTCAAATTAAAGGTCTTGAGATCCTCTAAAAGTTTCATGTTGGCCAAGGATCCATTTGAAGCTTGCATTTTGACTTATCTTGCTTGGAAATTTTACCTAAATTAGGGGATTTTACACAGAAACCCTAATTTAGAAACTCCTCTTCTCCTTGATTTCTCTTGAATTCTTCTTAGCATATCACCATATCCTTCTTTACATGTCAAATGATGAACCCCACATCTCTCCAATAGCCCCTTAATGCCTTACAATCAGTCAATTGACCTAAAGTTGACCTAGAGTTGACCCCAGATGAAACCCTAGTTGACTGTCTTCATTCACAACTCCTGTGACTATACCAATGACTTGTATCCTTCTCCGAATGACTTTCTAAGTCTCCCATGATGTATAGATACTCCCCATGCTCAGCCCCCAACTCACACTTTCCTTGATGATCCCCAGATACCCTCAGATAGGAGATGGATGCACTTGCTTGATCTATTGACTTCCCAGCTTTCCAATTCTTTCTGATGACTTGAATGAGATTGAATTTGGATAATAACCTCTTGATAGGCTCATATAGATGAGAATAATGATTGGTCCCCTGTTGGATGACTTGCTATGCTTATGCTATGCAGATGATTAGACTATGTACATGACTCTATATGCAAATGCTAATGATATTGAAACATAAACCAAGTGAGTAAGGTTGAGCAAATTTTAGGGTGCAACAACTGCCCCTATTCAAGCGACTTGGACCCGATTGGGTGAAGAGCCCGGAGCCTTCAGACATTCGCGGTACGAGACGGTTGAATACTAAGAACCCAGAAATTTGCCAATCGCAGAAATAAACTGCGCCACTGCTTGGGGAACGACATTCATCGGCTGAATCTGACTGCTACGGCAACCCACTGATCTCGTGCTGGGGATTATTTTCATCAGCCTGAAAAAGATTTTATCATCGCAGAGATAGAATTTTGTCCACGTTAGGACGCCTGCTTCGTCAACACAAAGAAATCTCACCCAAACTTGTCCACATTAGGACTCCCTCTGTCGTCAACTCGGCAAAATATCGGCAACTTCGCTGGGGATAATAAATCGTCCACGTTAGGAATAAAATCTTGTCCACGTTAGGACTCACCCTTCCACGTAAGGAATAACCGTTCCACGTTAGGAATAACACCGTCCACGTTAGGACTCACCTTTCCACGTAAGGAATAACCGTTCCACGTTAGGAATAACACCGTCCACGTTAGGACTCACCTTTCCACGTTGGGAATAACATCTTCCACGTTAGGAATAAACTCTCCTTTCCACGTAAGGAATCAAACTTTCCACGTAAGGAAACAATCCTTCTTTCCACGTAAGGAACTGAAACTTCTCTTCTAAATCTGTCCACGTCAGGACTGAACTCTTCCACGTCAGGAATAAACTTCGTCTGGATCTGTCCCTGTCAGGACTAAACTCTCTAGGTTATGAATATATGGTCCACGTTAGGACTCACCCTTCCACGTTAGGAATAAACTGTCTTTCTTCGTTAAACTCTTCCACGTAAGGAATACGTCTTCTTTTGATTTGTCCACGTAAGGACTCCATCTTTCCACGTAAGGAATACAATCTTTCCACGTTAGGAATCAAATCTTTCCACGTAAGGAAACCAACTCGTCTTAATCTGTCCACGTAAGGACTCCAATCTTTCCACGTTAGGAATACAATCTTTCCACGTAAGGAATCAAATCTTTCCACGTAAGGAATCCAACTTGATATGTCCACGTAAGGAAGCACATTTTCTTTCGATTTGTCCACGTAAGGACTCACATGTCGACTTGCTGAGGAAATAACACTTGTCCACGTCAGGACTCATGCACCTTTGACCCACTGGGGAAGTGAGACTTGTCCACGTCAGGACTCACATCTCACCCTGCTGAAGTAATAGAACCTGTCCACGTCAGGACTTGCACGTCTTTGACTTGCTGGGGGAATAAGACTTTGTCCATGTCAGGACTCATACTTGGCCAACAACACGAAGAAGGATAAATTCGTCCACGTCAGGACTCTTGCGTCTTGCCATCACAAAGAACTACAAACTTGTCCACGTCAGGACGCACCTTTCACCATTACGAAGAACGATATCTGCTGGAAATAAATTGTCCACGTCAGGACACCAACACGAAGAGTAACCAATCTTGTCCACATCAGGACTGCACATTCAATCAATACGGAGAAATCAAATCGGTCCACGCTAGGACTAGCACATATCGTCAATTTAAGGAAATCAATCTGTCCACGTCAGGACTTCACATTCCATCAATTCTGAGAAATCGACCCTGTCCATGTTAGGACTAACACCTCTTATCAGCCCGGGGAAATAAATCTGTCCACGTTAGGACTCCCACTTCTCTAGCACCAAGAAATCCAGTCAATATGGGAATACATCGTCCACGTCAGGACTTATTGCTCCATTGGTCCCAAACCACAAAACTTCTTAGCACTGACGTGACAGCGATTTTGAAGCGGACTCTACTGGGGATATTTGGAAGCTAAACTACCGGACGCCTGTTCTGATAACCGGCGGCAGCCTCTGACATTCTGATTCATGAACCTTTTGATGACAAATAACTCTGCTTGGGAATGAGGAGAGATTTTGCCTACTGACTCTGGCGGGGAATACAAGAGAAATTCACAAATAACTCTGTTCGGCGACAAAGAGAACTTCATCATGATAACTCTGTGGGGAATAATGCCAAAGCTGACACTTTCGCTGAATGTCTCACGTCGAGATCTTAAGTGCTTGGTAATTCATCTGAGCAAGAGCTCCTTCCACCTACAAGATAACAATACTTGAAACAAACGGTTAGCTAACCTGGTTCATGTTTCAAAATGCATATGTTTGACAGTGACGCAATGCTCCATTCGACATGGAAATGCTACACGTGTTTGCAAGTGTGACACTATATGCCAATGCAAATATGACACTATATGCCGATGCAAATGCAGACTCGAACTGCTGGGATGCAGAAACTGCTTCAGCAAAATAAATGCTGAAGACAATGCCGACTTCGCTGGGAATAGCCAGGTGCTACAGAATCATTCCGGCAAAATAAATGCTGGAAGAGTGAAGTCAACCCTGCTGGGAAATTGGGAACTTAACCAAGCACCTTATGGAGGTAACACCCTGCTGGGGAATATAACTCTGCTGGGGAGTAGCAGATGTGCCAAATATGATTGGACTTCTGCTGGAGAGTGAACAGTATCACGTAGTATTCCTGACAAAATAAATGCCAATGCGCCACACCGACTCTGCCGGGGAGAGCCTTAATCTTCGAGTTCCACTGGGAGGAATGAAAATACTTGCTGGAAAGAGAACTCCGCTGGGGACGAACGGTTCTCTTAGGGAAAATCAACTGACTCCGCTGGGAGAGAGTAAATGACCCTGCAGGGAAAGGTAAACTGTCTGAATACAGCTCACCAATGTTAATCTTCTGCGACTACCAACTCGGCTTGAGATACATTGTCTGAATACAGCCTTATAATCTTGGAATCGCCAAACTCTGCTGAGGATAAATGACTTTGCTGGAGCATGTCCTTTGGATAAGCTACGATCAGCTGGGGAATTCGATCCTTCTTCGGGAAGCACATGCATGACCTGCGTGGGGGTCGAGTCTTTCGTTATTGCAATCTTTTGATCATCTTCCTCGTACAGCTATGAAACCTGCAACAACACAAACAAGACAAGACAAGCCTATGCAACCAAATCGATTCAGGTTAGTGACGTTATTTTCAGTTAATTCAAAGCTTTAGCAATTGTTGGCAAGGGCCAGTGATGTTATACACCTGCTAGTTTCAGTAAACTTAGGAGTTTTATCATGCACAAAACAGTAAAGAACCAACATCAAGTACTGAATAACATATTTTATTGATTGGGCCCCTGAATGGGCAGAATTTTTTTTTGTACACTGGATGTAACTCCTGAAAAGAGGAAGCTACGCAAAGCAGATATACAAGTATGCACAAGAAGCATAAATATTTTGACAAATTAAATTTTGTACACATGTCGGCAACGGGATGCAGACGAACACCACGAACTGATCCTCCTATGACTCGCCCGACTCTAATGCTTTCCCAGTATTCACACTTCCGAAGAGATTGTATCCGATAATCGACCCCTCGAGCGTATTCTCCCGTGCTGATGTTCACTGTAATATCAAATTCGGACCGCAGTCATTTGCTTTTCAAATCCCTAACTTTTGCGTGAACCGCCCTTTACGGGTTTTCAGTTCACCGGGATACCCCTTTTTGCCGAAGCCGCCCAGTGTAGGCTTTCAACTTCGCGGGTGTACATTTTTTCACTTTATCCCTAACTTTTGCCCGAACCTTTCATTCTGTTTTTGGTTCGCCAGGATGCCCCATTTTTTCCTGGACTCTCTTTTTTTGTCCAGCGGGTCAATTTCAAGCAAAGTATTTTTTAACTGCGTCCGAATTCACAGGCGACGTAAAATCTTCACCGTCCATGGTGGACAACAACAACGCTCCTCCTGAAAAGACTTTCCTGACAACGTATGGCCCTTCGTAGTTGGGGGTCCACTTGCCCCTGTGATCTGCCTGCGGCGGGAGAATCCTTTTCAGCACAAGGTCGCCCGTCTGAAAGCTCCGAGGATGTATCTTCTTATCATACGCTTTCTTCATTCGGCTCTGGTACAAACGACCGTATGCTAGAGAAGCTAGCCTCTTCTCATCCATCAAACTCAGTTGGTTCAACCTGTCTTTCACCCATTCTGCCTCGTCTAGCTGAACGTCTCGCAATACCCTCAGAGAAGGGATCTCAACTTCCAATGGTAATACCGCTTCCATTCCGTATACTAACGAGAACGGGGTTGCCCCAGTTGATGTGCGTACCATCGTACGATAACCGTGCAAAGCGAAAGGTAGCATCTCATGCCAATCCTTATAGGTCACCACCATTTTCTGAACGATCTTCTTGATATTCTTATTGGTCGCCTCGACAGCGCCATTCATTTTGGGTCGGTAAGGGGAGGAGTTGTGATGTTCGATCTTGAAATTCTGACAGAGCTCCTTCATCATTTTGTTATTCAAGTTTGAACCGTTGTCCGTGATTATCCGCTCGGGGATCCCATATCGGCAAATGATATCTCTCTTGATGAATCTGGCCACCACTTGCTTCGTTACATTTGCGTACGACGCCGCTTTTACCCACTTGGTAAAATAATCGATTGCTACTAGGATGAAACGATGCCCGTTAGAAGCTGTCGGCTCGACCTTTCCAATCATATCGATTCCCCACATCGAGAATGGCCATGGCGATGACATCACATTCAGAGGACTCGGAGGCACATGGATCTTATCAGCATAGATTTGGCACTTGTGGAACTTCCTCGCAAACTTGAAGCAATCAGTTTCCATAGTCAGCCAAAAATAACCTGCCCGCAACAGCTTTCTCGTCATAGCATGCCCGCCAGCATGCGTACCAAAGGTACCTTCGTGTATTTCCTCCATGAGCAGCTTCGCCTCTTTCTCGTCTACACAACGCAACAGCACCAAGTCGTGGTTTCTTCTGTATAAGACACCATCCGGATTCAAATAGAAATTACCCGCTAATCTCCTGAGAGTCTTCTGATCTTGACTGGATGCCCCAGCCGGATACTCTTTATTCTTCAGAAAATTAAGGATATCAAAATACCACGGTTTGTCGTCGGATGCTTCATCAATAGCAAATACGAAAGCTGGTCTGTCGAGCCGAGAGATAATGATTTTGGGAGCCTCGTTCCAGAAATTGACTCTGTACATGGAAGACAACGTGGCGAGAGCGTCAGCCATTTGATTCTCTGCCCGCGGTACGTGATGCGATTCAACCTTGTCGAAGAAAGGCAACAATCTCCTTGCATAATTCATGTAATGTATCAAATTGGGCTGACGTGTCTCCCATTCCCCTTTTATCTGATTCACCACCAGAGCTGAGTCTCCGTATACGTCTAAATTCTTGATTCGCAAATCAATGGCTTCTTCAAGCCCCATTATACAAGCTTCGTATTCGGCCTCATTGTTGGTAACTGTAAAGGTCAATCGGGCAGTAAACGGGATGTGCGACCCGTGTGGCGTAGTGATGATTGCCCCTATTCCGCTACCGTAAGCATTCACAGCTCCGTCAAATATCATCTTCCATTTGGAACCCAACTCTGGCCCTTCGTCTGGCAACGACTCTTCACAATCTTTCATCTTTAGGTACATGATATCCTCGTCAGGAAAATCAAACCTCATTGATTGGTAATCTTCAATAGGCTGCTCCGCCAGATACTCAGACAGCACACTCCCCTTGATAGCCTTTTGCGAGACATATTGGATGTCATATTCAGTCAAGACCATCTGCCAACGGGCAATTCTCCCTGACAACGCTTTCTTTTCGAATACATATTTGATAGGATCCATCTTCGAGATGAGCATGGTTGTATGATTCAGCATGTATTGCCTCAAACGCTTGGCGGCCCAGGCTAGCGCGCAACAAGTTTTCTCAAGCATTGAGTATCGAGATTCACAATCTGTAAATTTCTTACTCAAGTAATAAATTGCATGCTCTTTTCTTCCTGTCTCGTCGTGCTGACCGAGAACACAACCCATGCTTCCCTCAAGAACTGTCAAATACATAATCAAGGGTCTCCCTGCCACTGGGGGTATCAAAATAGGAGGCTCCTGCAAATACTGCTTTATCTTATCGAACGCCTTTTGACAATTTTCGTTCCATATTACAGCTTGATCTTTCTTCAACAACTTGAATAATGGTTCACACGTAGCAGTTAGGTGAGATATGAACCGGGCGATGTAGTTCAACCTCCCTAAAAACCCGCGCACCTCTTTCTCTGTTTTAGGCGTCGGCATTTCTTGAATTGCTTTTATTTTAGCAGGATCGACCTCTATTCCTCTTTCGCTTACGATAAACCCCAGCAGCTTACCCGATCTCACCCCGAAGGTGCATTTGTTAGGGTTCAGTCTCAGCCTGAACTTCCTAAGCCTTTTAAATAACTTCAGCAGATTCACCAGATGCTCTTCCTCCGTCTGGGATTTGGCAATCATATCGTCAACATAAACTTCAATCTCTTTATGCATCATATCATGAAAAAGAGTCGTCATCGCACGCTGATATGTTGCCCCAGCATTTTTCAAACCAAAGGGCATCACTTTGTAGCAAAATGTTCCCCAAGGAGTTATGAAAGTAGTCTTCTCCATATCCTCTGGCGCCATTTTAATCTGATTATAGCCTGAAAAGCCATCCATGAAGGAGAATACGGAGTATTGAGCAGTATTATCAACTAGCACGTCAATATGAGGAAGCGGAAAATCGTCTTTTGGGCTTGCTTTATTCAAATCTCTATAATCCACGCACATTCGAACCTTGCCGTCTTTCTTTGGCACTGGTACGATGTTAGCAACCCATGAGGGATATTTTGTCACAGCCAGGAAACCAGCGTCCCACTGTTTTTGAACCTCCTCTTTGATCTTCACTGCCATATCTGGTCGAGTTCTGCGAAGCTTTTGTTTGACCGGCGGGCATTCTTCTTTCAGTGGCAGACGGTGCATTACCATATCTGTATCGAGCCCTGGCATATCTTCATACGACCAAGCGAATACATCACTATACTCTCGGAGCATTTCAACCAGTCTTCGCTTGATATCGCCCTGCAGCGCGGCTCCGATACGAATGTTCTTCTCAACCTCTTCCGACCCCAAGTTGATAATTTCGATGATCTCTTCGTGAGGCAGAATGGCTCTTTCCTCTTGCTTCACCAACCAAGACAGTTCTTCAGGAACGTCACTATCTTCGACAACCTCTTCTTCGGCCTGAAATACCGGGTGCTCAAAGTCGGGACGAGTCATAGGTGGTTCAAGGATGTCATCTGAAAATGTTATCCTGCAAAAGGAATGGTTAAGTGCTTCAAAATGCGTATAAAGCGAATAACCACGTTGCCATTTTATTGAAAAATACAAAACAAGAAGGACAGAGATTACAGTATTTGCACATGAAAAAAAAACGCCATTTATTTAATGATTAACACGCAATGTTCATAACAACACAGCCCTAAGCAAATCACGATGCCTCGGGCAAGACATCAGATTATTCAACAAGTGATAAAACAAAGCATTACTGTTTAAGAGTCACAGGAACAAGCTCCTGAATAGACCAGTTGCACAGTCCCTGTCCTGGCGTGCTTGGCTGAATCCAGGCATCCATATCACAGTCGCTGTCTCCTTCGTCAGACTCCGAAGCAGCGTTGATGGTTTCATGACATACTCCACTGGCAGAGATGGTTATTGGCCCTCTGAAACGGGGTGCCCCCACAGCAGGTGTTGATGACGACGGTTGGTACCCCAGCCCGAATCGGTCCATCTTTACAGGAATATCCAGCACTTTGCCCCAGCCCTTTGCTTCTCCTGCCTCCACTAGAGCTTGAGCTTCTTTATACGATGAGACGGCTATCTCTGGCACCTTGCTCGGCCCGGGACCTTTATCCTTGATACGCAACCCTTCAAATGCCTGGCAGGGTGTTTCGTGGATCTCTCCGTCGACCTCCACATATTTAAATGGCGACAGATGGCTGACCAGGATGTCTTCTTCTCCGCATACGGTGACTACGCTGTCTCCGACCATATATTTCAACTTCTGATGCAGGGTAGACGTGACTGCCCCAGCCCCATGAATCCAGGGTCTTCCGAGCGGGCAGCTATATGCGGGCTGTATATCCATGATATAAAATTCCGTTGCAAACACCTCCGGCCCCACCTGTAGAGGCAATGTTATCGATCCAAAGACTGTTCTTCGCGTGCCATCAAACGCTCTGACTACCAAGTCACTGGGCGTGCACAGGATTCCTCTGACATCTAGCTTCATCATCGCCTTCTTGGGCATCACATTCAAAGACGATCCTGTGTCGACCAATACACGCGACATTACTGATCCTCTACACTCGACAGATATGTGCAGCGCCATATTATGATCTCTCCCTTTCGGGGTCAAATCGAAGTCGGTAAAGCCCAAGTTGTGGCCTGCATTCATATGTGCCAACACTCCTTCCAGCTGATTTACAGAGACGTCTTGGGGTACAAAAGAAGCATCCAGGACTTTCAACAAAGCATTTCTGTGAGCTTCAGAACATAAGAGCAACGACATGATAGATATCTTGGATGGCGTATGTTGCAGATGCTCCACAATCTTATAATCACTTTTTCGAATCAAGCGCATGAACTCTTCTACGTCTTTCGATGCCGCTTCTTTGTCGCTTGCTTGCACTGGGACATTCTCAACCATCTTCCCCTTTCCTTTCGCTAGTCTTTCGGCCTCCACTTCAGGTGATATAAAGATCCTACCACTCCTTGTCATACCTCCTGAACCAACAACGTTGTCTACAGTCTCGGCTGGCTGCTTATTAACATCAATCTTTATCCCGTCACAATACACCTCCAACCCATATGACCATGGGACTACTTTTGTGTTCTCGTACGGGATTGGTCCGGCCTTAGTTATGGTGATCGGTGGTCGCTGGACCGGTGCTGCAATAGTGATTGTCTTTTGAGGAATCGTTATAGTGGCCACATCACTCTGATCATCTGCTACTGCCCCTGCAGGCTCTTCCATTGCTGCTCGGTCAAACTGTAATGTGTCGCCGTCAATTAAAGCCTGGATGCCTTTCTTCAAATCATCACACCCCCCAGCTAGGGTCCAGCATTCTAAGCAATACTCGTCACATCCTGGATAAACACCCCCTTGCAACAATCTGCTTTTTATCTTGCTCAGCGGCGTTTTTAAATCGTCGACATTCATAATCAGATTCAACCCTTCCTCAGTCAGAATGGCGTTTGCCCCATGATTAGGCATGGGCTTCTGCACTATATTCGGACCTGCCGTTCCGAAATTGATAGCCTTATTGTCCAAGAGATCCTGCACAACATGCTTAAAAGCATGGCAACCCTCTACATCGTGGCCCGGAGCCCCAGAGTGAAACTCGCAATGCCTGCTTGCATCATAACCATACGGAGGAGTTCCCGTTATAGGTGCCAGAGTCCTCTTCTCTACCAGGTTCAAACCCAACAATGTCTGCAACAAATCAGCATACGTTGAGGGAGGCTTCTCAAACACTCTTCTTGGTTTACCACCCTGGAATCTTCGCTGAGCCTGTTGTGCCCCCTGTTGTGGCTGCTGCTGTTGCTGTTGTTGTTGCTGCATTGGCTGCTGCTGAAACGGTTGTTGTTGATATGGAATAGTAACACTCGCCACCTGCTGCGGCTGATGATATTGGTTTTGTCCCTTGCCTCGGCCTCGGCCTCCAAATACTGTGCTTGCCTCGCCCTGACGGCGCCCACCAAAAGCCTTCCTAGTACTGCCAGATGCAGTTGATTCCTCAGCCTGGAACCTGCCTTGCTTAATGTTGTTTTCAATCTTTTCTCCCATCAGAATTAAGTCTGAGAAGCTGGCCAAAGATGTGTGAAACAACTTGTCATAAAACATGCCTGTGAACGTGCCGATGAACATGTCGTTCATTTCCTTGTCTTCTAAAGGAGGACGGACCCTGGCAGCCATATCGGGCCACCTTTGCGCGTACTCTTTAAAGCTCTCACCCTTCTTCTGAGACAACCCTGTCAATTGGACCCGATTGGGCGCCAAGTCGCTGTTATACTTGTAGTGAGCTACAAATGCCTCTGCCAATTGCTTCCATGTCTTTACATCAGTCGGCTCCAACCCCATGTACCACTCTAAGAAAGGACCCGACAGACTATCTTGAAAGAAATGCATTAGCATTCTCTCATCAGTTGAGTATGCAGACATCTTTCTGTAATAAGCCCGCACGTGCACTTTCGGACAGGTGTCCCCTTTATACTTATCAAACGTAGGGGCTTTGAATTTGATTGGCACCCTCAAGCCAGGTACCAGACCCATTGCTGACATGTCTAAGCCCACAGCACTTTGGTTCAGGACCCCCCTCATCTGCTCTTCTAGCATTCTGATCTTCTGGGAGTTATCCATCGGCCCTTCAAATCCTCCGCCGGAGAAAGCGTCCTCCTGCTGATCTTCTTGCCACATACCATTCCCAGCTCCGTACCCATCATATTCATTATTGCGGCCAACTCTAATCTGATTCATCACCGGGCCTCGGCCTCTGTTGTCGTATCCCTGAACCCCTCCAGCAGGCCCAAAATCCATTAACCCAGCGCCGTTTCCGTTTCCGAAACCTCCGTAACCCTGATTGGCCACACCATAACCATCTTGCCCAAAGCCTTGAGCATTGAAACCATATTTCCCAGCGTTATCGAATCCCTGATCGTTGAACCCGAATCCAGCATTGCCAAAGCCGTTGCCTCCTATATTATCACCCACGTTGATATCACCAAGCCCAACGTTATGGACAGCAGTCTCGTTCCCAACTCCGACGTTACCGTTCCCAGCAGCGGTAGCGTTATTGACATTAGCGGCAGGTATATTGACTATAGGTGGAGCCACTGGCGTGGGAGTGCCATCTCCATGAACAGTATCGACTCGCACAGACTGATGATCCTTGTTACCGTGACCGGCGTTTCTGACCAACAGAGGCTGCACCATGGCTTGCAAATTCTCCTGACCTTTTGCAATAGCTTCCATGGTCTGCATAAAGAGAGCTAGCTTCTCGCGCACATCTTGCATCTCGTTCTGCATTTGATCCATGATTCTTCGACAGTTGGTGCGAGTGGAATAGCGGTGCGGGTGCTGATCTGCAATCCTGGAAAGTACCTGGTACAGAGCAGGAAATAAGACACCATCCAAATATTACCTGTAATGCAATATGAATATGAATGCAATGCAATGTGTGTCTGTGCGTTAGGGAAATTCATTCCCCGATTCTAGTGTGAAGGTGCCGGTGCAATGACAGTGCTAGCAATACAAAGATCGGAGTTGAATCACAGAAAGCCTCATATATTGCGGAGAAACCAATAAACCCAGAATACAATATCACTGAGAGTACAATAAGAAGGCATGACCTCAACCAACAATCCTGGTGATGGTCAGCACTTATGCAAATAAAGCATACAAGTCAATACAAGAAAGGATCAAACAATCCCATAAGTCTGGTACTCTTCTAGCAGCTTCTTGGTCTCCGGATGACTTGGTCGAGCAAGCAGTCCTTCAACAAGTTGGTTTCTTCTCTTGAGAACACGTCGCACGTCTTTGGCAGTTTCCTCCCATGCCCCTTCTCCGAAGCAATCCTCTAGTTTACGCTTCTGAGACACAGCTTCATCTCTGCCTTTTATGGCCTTGTTCAGTGCGTTCTGGAGACTATACCGGGTCATCACTTCTTCTTCACACTTCTTGATGCTGGACTTCAACTGCTCTTCAAGGTCGGATATTTGCTGCTTCAACTTATCTTCCCTCTTCTTATTATTGGTGAGCATGGCATTCCAAGTCTTATTGCAAGAAGAGATTTCTCGGTGTGTTGCGTCGAGCGCTTTCTTTTTGGATTCGAGCATGTCGTGGGAGCTTCTGAACTCTTGCCCCAGACGTTCGCGCTTCCTCTTCTCCTCAATCAACTCAGCCCCTAGTCTGTTCATTAGCTCAATCTGCTGTTGGAAAGCATGCACGGCCTTGTTTTTCTCGCTGCGTATCTAGGCTAGCTCCTGCTCTAACCCTTCGTTGATCTTCATCAAGGCTTCTTTTTCTTTCACAACTTGCTCGTAGGCTTCCCGAGAAACAGTAGTTGGCTCTGCTACTGGAATAGGAACAAGGGCTGGTGCATCTGGGAACGGCATCCGCAACTGACTAGCTCTCTCCTGGATCCAAACCCTGTAAGGTGCATAGGCCTGACAGTCATTCTTCCCTAACAACGGCTTCCCTCTTCGGTTAATACGCGTCCAGGCATGCTGCAGCTTGGCCAATAACTCCCCCTTCAAGTCTCCGGTGAAGTACAAAGATTCCTGTACTTCCTCCTCTGCGGGTGGGTTCTTCAGCGCATATCCGAATTGACGGACCAACAGCGATGGGTTGTAATTGATACACCCTTTTCTTCCTATCAACGGGACATTAGGGATCCCAGAACAACTGAATATAAGCTCAGCCCCTAGCAGGTCTCGATCAAACCACTCAACGTCTTCGGAAGAAAGCCTCATCAGGCGCTCTGACCAGCTAGCGGTGGTTGCACTCTCCACAAAAGATCCCTTCATGGGAAGATGACTCTTGAACCACACATTCAACAAAGGAGCACAGCAGTAAACAACCTTTCCCCTTCTGTTTTCGTTCTTGTAGTGCAAGGAGTGGTAGAAGTCTCCGATCAACGTTGGCACTGGATTGCCAGCAGCAAATAGATGGAAAGCGTCCAAGTCTACGAAATTGGGCAAGTTAGGAAACATCACAATCCCATAGATGCATAGAGCCAAAAGAGCATTGAAAACCACCCAACATCCGCTCTTGGCATACTCCTGAGCTTTGCCAACCAAGAAATCAAGAGAGAAACCTGAAACCCCAAGCCAAGAAGTCACTAACAGTTCTGCAGCGTCCATATGCAAGGCTTTAGCTAAGTCCTCCAACTTGGGCTCAGCAGCAGAGTGAATAAAGGGAACCTTGTTCTGCACGGGTAGCTCAGTAAACTCCACATACTCCTCAATGGTAGGCCCTAGAATGAAGTCAGCAAACGTAAAACATCTCAATGTGGGGTCATAGAACTGCATCAAGGTGTACAGCCCGTTCATCTCATCAGTAGTGGGCTTGCAGACTAATCTCAGTAATCTCCCATGACTCATTCTGAAGCTTCTCCTGACCTCCTCATCAGCAAGAGATATCAGACCAAGCAAAGAAGTAATATCAGGTGTAGGCAGCTTATACGCAACTGTTTTCCTCAAACCAGCCATAATCAATACTCAGAAGTCTGGGCACTAGAATCGGAGGATATGCAAATGCACCTGTGTTGCACCCTAAAATTTGCTCAACTTTATTCACTTGGGTTATGTTTCAATATCATTAACATTTGCATATAGAGTCATGTACATAGCCTAACCATCTGCATAGCATAAGCATAGCAAGTCATTCAACAGGGGACCAATCATTATTCTCATCTCTAGAGGCCTATTAAGAGGTTATTATCCTGATTCCATCTCATTCAAGTCATCAGAAAAGAATTTGAGAGCAGAGAGTCCAGCAGATCAAGCCCTGAGTCTATCCCCTATCTGAGGGCACCTGAGGGTCAGCAAGGGGGTTGTGAGCTGTGAATGGAAGGCATGGAGAGCATCTAGACATTATGAGAGGGCTTAGAAAGTCATTTGGAGAAGTAAACAAGTTGTTGATGGGATCACAAGAATTGCAGTTGAAGACAGTCAACTAGGGTTTCATCTGGGTCAACCCTAGGTCAACCCTAGGTCAATTGATTGATTTAAGGGCATTCAGGTCTATTGGAGAGATGGGGGGTTCATCATTTGACATGGATAACAGGGATATGTTTTCATGCTAAGAAGAAATCAAGAGAAATCAAGGAGAAGAGGAGTCTCTAAATTAGGGTTTCTGTGTAAAATCCCCTAGTTTAGGTCAAGTTTCCAAGCAAGATAAGTCAAAATGAAAGCTTCAAATGGATCCTTGGCCAACATGGAACTTGTAGAGGATCTCAAGACCTTTAATTTGAGTGGTGGAAGACATCAAGGAGATTTATAGAACTCAAGTTATGGTCCTTGCAAGTTACAGGTCATCTGAGGTATCTGAAATTTTGTCTGTGAAAGTGACTTGACTTCCAAGCAATTTTTACCCCTCAAGGAGATTTCAAATGAATTTCTGGTCAACATAAGAATTGTTCCTCATTGTCTTAGCTTTCTATAATGGTATAGTATGCCCTCATATGATGTGTGGAACTCAACTTGTGGTCTTGGCAAGCAAAGGGTATTTTGGTCATTTGTGAATTACAGGTCATTTTAACCTATGTCCAAAACTCATACAAGGAGGCCTCAAATGGAAACACTTACAACATCAAACTTGCTCCAAATGGCATTTTGAGTCTAGAAAAGGGACCATGAGAGATTGGAAATGTCCATAGCACAAGATTTCAAAATTGGTGAATTTAATGAAGGAAAATGGCTTAAAAAATGGTATTTTTCATATCTTGGCCAAATGATGCAAAATTATAGGTCATTTTGAATGTAAAAGGCATTCTAAATACATTGGCTAAAGTGGAATTTTGAGTTTAGTTCAAGATTTAAGAGTTATCCATGGTTGCTTGAATTAAAAGTAACATAATCAACATCCAAGGGAATTTGCACAAGGGAAACTTCTCCAAGTTTCTAGGAGGTTCCTATATCACCTATATATTCATGCAAGCTGAATCATGCAAGGGTTGGTGCTACCACTTTGTCAAAAACCTCCATTTTCACTCATTTTTCATTCTTGCATAAGCCTCTCAAATTCCCTCAATCTCTAATCAAACTTCAACATTCTTGATTCAATCTTCATCATCATCACACAAAGATCAGAATCCACACATTTCTTTGGAAAATTGAGCAAGGAATTGTGATATTCATCATCATTATTCAAAGTGCAAGAACCTTGGAACTAGAAGTTTCAAAGCTTTGGAGCTTCTCTAATTGCATACAGAACTCATCTCCAAGGTTACTGATCAATTTCCCCACCTTTCAAGCATTGGATCAAGTGTATTCCATCACTGTTTTCAGCATCATAACAGGTTGGTAACCTCATTCGAATTGCATAATTTAATGAGAATTTTAGGGAATTGTTAGTGTAGACTGGTTAGGATAAGGGAGATGATTGATTTTGATAAGTTTGAGCAAGTTTCATGGACATTGGTTATGGTGCACCATTTCTGGTGAAGCTTAGAATGGCAAGAATCGTGTGAGATAATCTTGGATTGAGTGATTAAAATGACTAGGGTGAGGTGTAGGTTAGTTTAGGATAATTTCCATAGAGAATGGAGAGGATCAATATCAGTGGAGAATGATGGACACGATCTGTTGCACCTATCGAATTGCATTATTGTTTGAGTTTTAGAAGAAGGTAATGACATGGTTGTGTAGAGGGAGAAATTTGGAGCATTTTTGGATTTTACAGTGAGAGCTTTCATGAGGAGATGAGGGAGAACCGAACGCTTGCAGGTGGAATCGTGCATGGAGGGTTTCTGAAACCCTAAGTGCTGGAGGTTGAAGAAGGGTTGGGAGCCGTCCGATGGAGGTTGGACTTTTGACCTGGGGAAAGCATCCAATGGCCACGATCAAGACTTCAATCTGGTGGGAAAATTCAAAACTTAAAACGCACCGTTTCATTAAGTTGGGGGGATTGGGCTCAGAGCGCTATCCACACCCCCCAGTTTCATAAGCCCAATGCTTAGAACGTGCCTTCCCTGCTATTCAAACCCCCTCCATTTTATTTCATTTTATTTTCTTTTATTTTCTTTAATTTTTTTATGCATCTTCTAAAATTCATAATAAATAGCAAAATAATCATTTTTAATTCATTCTTTTTGCATTATTTTCTTTGGGATGTCTAGAAAATTATAAAAAATAAAAATTGCATTTTATCTTTTATTTGATATTTTTCCCATATTTTCTAAATAAATAGCATTTTAAATAGTTTCATTTCATACATGATTTTGTTAATTTTTGTTCTATTAGATGCTTTAATATTTTTTGTCCATTCTTTTTAGGTTGTTTAGTTTAGACATTAAACATGTAGATACAATTTAGTTCCCATTTTTAGAAATTTATTTTAGGTGCTTAGTGTAGGTGTGAATAACATGAACAAACTAGGGTTTTAGGTGATGACTTAGGAGAATTAATTCACTTCCCTTAGGACTTAGAGATTGAATAGGTTAGCTATGGGACTATAGGGGCTATGGGTAGTTATTAGATCCCCTTAGAAAAAAGTCAGGATTCCCCTACTGCTATTACTGTACTGTATATCTGATTGACTAGTGTGGTGTGCCCTCAGGGGATTATTGCTTGTCTGTGTGGGTATTGGGATTGTCTGGGGATTTGGGAGAGCTGAAGACTTGAGGAGATGAAGGCCATTGGAGATCCAGATATTGAAGTTCAACTTCCAGAATTGAAGAGAAGATTCTTGCTAGCAGATGCTGAGGAACTAGGGTTTAGGAGCTAGGCAGAGCTCTAGGTTAGAAAGTTTGTTTCTCAAATATGGATTGCCTTGTCTGCATCCATTCTTCTCTGTGATTCAAAGTCTCTCTAAGACACTCACCCCCTTCCTTTGGAAGGCTTGGTGATAGTGTTTATGAGATAGAACTCTTGAGAGAAAATGTCTCTTGTGTTAAAAGCAGTCTGTTCACCACCCTTGGTAGTCAACTGATTGCTTAACACCCAATTCACTCTTGTGACTAATCCCTCATCCTGGAGGTTTGAGCTTGAAGAAAAGCCATTGCAGATAGAAGATTGATGATCAAAGTCCTTGCCTGAAGGTCATGAAGATGGAGATTGATGCTTGTTGAAGCCTGTAGCTGATTGGAGATTACTTGAAGCCAGATGTTGATTCAGAGCTGCTGATGCTGTTGCTTTTGCTGTTGTATTTTATTGCTGATGTATTGATTGGTTTTCTGGACTGTATTGTTTGCTGTCTACCCTGCAGGGTTGAAAGTGAAGTCTGTTCACTTTTGCCTATTGTTTTCTAGGTTCGAGGTTGAGTGGGACTCCCTTGCCTCGCTTGTACTGTTGCATCCATGCATTTTACTGCTTTATTATATCTGTTATTGTTTCTGTTTCTGCCTATCCCGTAGGATCTCTGTTTCTCTCTGTGCAAGAGAGGAGCATGATAGACACTAGGTCTTAACCCATGCATGATAACATTAGGTTAGTTTGTTTCCCTTCGCAACCGTAGGTTAGAGTTCTGTCTCTTTCTTTCTCAAAACAAACAGAAAAACACATAAAGATTTCAAACACAATAAAAGACACTTCTTTCGTAAAAGAATGTGAACTCATCAAAACGTCATTTTTGTCCGCTTGGACCGCTAATCAGAAAAACTTTTTTCAGAAGGAGTAAAATCAATCAAGACGAGCTTGTGTCGTACGCGGCCCGAACTACGTTTGCTCTGATCTTTCATGCCGTGTGAAAGTACGTAGGCATAGGATGCGATATCCTAGCGAGCAACCTTCCCCTCCTTTCCCGTAGGTCGGCGAACTACGTTGACTCTGATTTCTCGTTCCAGGCGGGAATACGTAGGCATAAAGTGCGATACTTTGCCGAGTCATTTTATTTTCATTCTCTTTTCTTTTTAACCCCTGACCTTTAGAGTAGATAGAATAACAATCCATACCCGAAAACAAGCGTGGATCCCGTCGAGTACGACGGACGTGAGGGGTGCTAATACCTTCCCCTTGCGTAACCGACTCCCGAATCCAGGTTTTGGTTGCGACGACCATACCTTTCCTATGTTGTGCGAGGTTTACTCTGAGCGTTTCCTTTCCCTCCCGTGGGATAAATAACGCACGGTGGCGACTCTTCTGTCAGCCGGCGCCGATTTTCGCAGTAGCGACAGCTGGCGACTCTGCTGGGGACCCAACGTCCCCTGGCTGCTAAGGACTGCGATGGTTCTTATGCATTTGGGATCCAACGTCCCTTGAGAGAGTCAATCCTAACGCTTGTTTTCCCGTCGAGGATTTTGTATGGAGTTATTTTATATTTCTAACCTTGTATTTTCAGCTTTATATATTGATTATTGTTGCTGTATCTGGGGTGTGACGGGTGTTCTGATATTGAGAGATAAGTCGGACCTGGGCTTGAGTGCACCTAGAATTAGAGTAGAAATTAGTGGGCGCCCGCTTGCTTTGCTTGCTTTGGTGTCCCATGAAATCTACACTCAGACGAGGTTCCTCTGGTTGGCCTCCTGCCCCTTCCTTTGGTTGGCGTGGGTTGCTGGTTAGTTGGATTGTCGACTCTGGGGACCGATCATTTGGAAGTTGGCTAAGTGAGGCCTCTTCAGGAATTGATGATGCCACTCCTTCTGGGAATCGTATCATCAACCCTGAAAGTCTGTGACGCCGACGACCGCATAGGATGCCGTACCTTGTGTCAGTTATAGGGCCACCCACCTGTGAGGGGATTCAGGGTTATGCAGGTAACTAGACCTTCAGACCACCGGTTTGTTTCTTGATCAGGATCCTGGATTTATGGAGGGTTCTAAGGTCTGTCAGAGACCAGGTGGAGATGTGTTCTAAGGTCTGTCGGAGACCAGTTGGTGTGTTCCGAGGTCTGTCAGAGACTATTTGGAGATGTGTTCTGAGGTCTGTCAGAGACCAGTGCGGGATATGATCTGAGGTCTGCCAGAGACCATTCAGGTTATGATTATGGGGTCTATCAGAGACCAATATTGGAGCTTTGTTTGAGGTATATCTGAGACCAGGGCTTGAGGACTTCTGGATGGTCTATCTGAGACCTTTCTTGATTGGGTTCAGGCTACTCAGCTACAGCTTTGGTCCCTGTTGCATGTTACTTGCATTGCATCACTGCATATCCATTACCATTTGCATTTCACTAACGTGTGTCTGTGCTGCAGGCGCATTTGCATTTCCCTAGTTCTAGTGCCCAGACTTCTGAGTGTTTGATCATGACTAGCTTAAGGAGAACGGTTGCTTACAAATTGCCTACGCCTGATATTGTTCCTCTACTTGGGTTGATCTCTCTTGCTGATGAGGGTGTTCGTAGGAGCTTCCGGATGAGCTATGGTAGACTACTGAGATTTGTGTGCAAACCTACAGAGGTAGAGTTAGATAGGCTGTATGCTTTGATGCAATTCTACGACCCTGCTTTGAGGTGCTTTACGTTCTCTGACTTTATTATGGGACCAACCATGGAGGAATACGCTGAGTATGTTGAGCTGCCCGTGCAGAACCAGGTTCCATTCATTCATTATGACGCCAAGCCCAAGCCGGAGGATTTGGCAAAAGCCTTGCATATTGATGCTTCTGAACTTGTGACTACTGTTTCCCGTGGAGTTCCAGGCTTCTCACTTCAGTTCTTAGTTGGTAAAGCCCAGGAGTACGCCAAGAGCGGGTGCTGGGTTGCTTTCAATGCTGTGTTGGCTTTGTGCATTTACAGCATAGTTTTGTTTCCCAGCATACCGGATTTTGTGGACTTCGACGCCTTCTACTTGTTTGCCGCTGGTAATCCTGTACCTACCTTACTCGGAGATCTCTATCACTCACTGCATTACAAGAATGAGAAGGGAAGAGGGAAGAATGTTCATCTGTGTGTGCCCTTGTTGAGTATGTGGTTTGAGAGTCACCTTCCTAAGAGAGGATCTGTTGCAGAGACTACAGTCCCAGTTGGTTGGCCGGAGCGCCTGATGAGGCTATCGTCGGAAGATATGGAGTGGTTTGATAGAGATCTGCTGGGATCCGAGCTTATTTTCAGTTGTTCTGGTTACCCTAATGTCCCACTGATTGGAAGAAAAGGGTGTATCAACTACAACCCATCGCTGTTGGTCCGTCAGTTCGGATATGCGCTGAAGAACCCGCCTCAGGAGGAAGAAGTACAGGAATCTCTGTACTTCACAGGTGACGTGAAGGGGGAGTTATTAGCCAAGTTGCAACATGCCTGGACGCGTATTAACCGCAGAGGGAAGCCGTTGTTAGGAAAGAGTGATTGTCAGGCCTATGCACCTTATAGAGTTTGGATTCAGGAGAGAGCCCGTCAGTTGAGGATGCCATTTCCAGATGCACCAATTCTTGTTCCTATTCCGGTAGCGGAGCCAACTACTGTTTCTAGGGAAGTCTACGAGCAAGTTGTGAAGGAAAAGGTAGCCTTGATGAAGATCAACGAAGGGTTAGAGCAAGAGCTAGCTCAAGTACGCAGTGAGAAAAACAAGGCCGTATATGCTTTCCAACAACAGATCGAGCTGTTAAACAGGTTAGGGGCTGAGTTGACCGAGGAAAAGAAAAAGCGTGAACGTCTGGGGCAAGAGTTCAGAAGCTCCCATGACATGCTGGAAGCCAAAAAGAAGGCGCTCGACGCAGCACACCGAGAAATCTCCTCTTGCAATAAGACTTGGAATGCTACTCTCACCAACAATAAGATGAGAGAAGATAAGCTGAAGCAGCAAATCTCCGACCTCGAAGAAAAGTTGAAGTCCAGCATCAAGAAGTGTGAGGAAGAAGTGATGACCCGGTATAGTGTCCAGCATGCACTAAACAAGGCAATCAAATCCAGAGATGAAGCGGTGTCTCAGAAGCGAAAGCTAGAAGATTGCTTCGGAGAAGCAACATGGGAAGAAACTACTGAAGATGTGCGCCGTGTTCTTAAGAAGAGAAACCAACTTGTTGAAGGGATGCTTGATCAACCAAGCCATCCAGAGACCAAGAAGTTGATAGAAGAGTACCAGACTTTTGGGAGGATTTGATCATTTCATGTAGTAACTTGTAGTAACTTGTATGCTTTATTTGCATAAGTGCTGACCATCACCAGGATTGTTGGTTGAGGTCATGCCTTCTTATCGTACTTTCAGCGACATTGTATTCGGGTTTTCTCAACAATATATGAGAATTTCTATGATTCAGCTCCGATATTCCTGTTGTCAACACTGGCACTGCACTGGCACCTTCACACTGGAACTGGGGGAATGAATTTCCCCAATGCACAGACACATTGCATTGCATACTCATATTGCATTGCAGGTAATCTTTGAATAAGTGTCTTATGTACTGCTCTGTAACAGGTACTTTCCAGGATTGCAGATCAACATCCGCACCGCTATTCTACCCGCACCAACTGTCGAAGGATCATGGATCAAATGCAGAACGAGATGCAAGATGTGCGCGAGAAGCTCGCTCTCTTTATGCAGACCATGGAAGCTATTGCGAAAGGGCAGGAGAACTTGCAGGCCATGGTCCAGCCTCTGTTGGCCCGAAACGCTGGTCATGGTAATGAAGATCATCAGTCTGTACGGGTCGATACTGTTCATGGAGACAGCACTCCCACGCCAGTGGCTCCGCCTGTGATCAACACACCTGCTGCTAATGTCAACAACGCTACCGCTGCTGCAAATGGTAACGTCGGAGTTGGAAATGAGACTGCTGTCCATAATGTTGGGCTGGGTGATGTCAATTTGGGTGATAATCTAGGCGGCAACGGCTTCGTCAATGCTGGATTCGGATTCAATGATCAGGGGTTCGATAACACTGGCAAGTACGGCTTTAATGCTCAAGGCTTTGGGCAAGACGGTTATGGCGCGACCAATCAGGGTTACGGAGGCTTTGGGAACGGAAACGGTACGGGATTTATGGCTTTTGGTCCTGCTGGAGGTGTTCAAGGGTACGGCAACAGAGGCCGAGGTCCGGGGATGAATCAGATCAGAGCTGGACGTAATAATGGATATGATGGGTATGGGGCTGGAAACGGTATGTGGCAAGAAGATCAGCAAGAAGACGCCTTCTCCGGAGGAGGTTTTGAAGGGCCGATGGATGATTCCCAGAAGATCAGAATGCTGGAAGAGCAGATGAGGGGAGTCTTAAACCAAAGTGCTGTGGGATTGGACATGGCAACAATGGGCTTGGTACCTGGTTTAAGGGTGCCAATTAAATTCAAAGCTCCTGCGTTTGACAAGTATAAAGGAGATACGTGTCCAAAAGTGCATGTACGAGCTTATTACAGAAAGATGTCTGCATACTCAACTGATGAAAGAATGCTAATGCATTTCTTTCAGGATAGTCTGTCGGGTCCTTCCCTAGAGTGGTACATGGGGTTGGAGCCAACTGATATCAAGACGTGGAAGCAATTAGCAGAGGCATTTGTAGCTCATTACAAGTATAACAGCGACTTGGCACCCAATCGAGTCCAGTTGGCCGGGCTGTCGCAGAAGAAGGGGGAGAGCTTTAAAGAGTACGCGCAAAGGTGGCGCGATATGGCTGCCAGGGTCCGTCCTCCGGTAGAAGATAAGGAAATGAATGACATGTTTGTCGGCACATTCACAGGCTTGTTTCATGACATGTTGTTTCACACGTCTCTGGCCAGTTTTTCAGACCTGATTCTGATGGGAGAAAAGATTGAACGTAATATTAAGCAAGGAAAGTTCCAAGTCGAAGAATCAACTGCATCTGGCAGTAATAGGAAAGCTTATGGTGGGCGCCGTCAGGGCGAGGCAAGTGCAGTATTTGGAGGCCGAGGCCGAGGCCGAGGCAGGGGACGAGGTCAATATCGTCAGCCGCAGCAAGTGGCGAGTGTTACTATCCCGTATCAACAGCAACCACTCCAGCAACAACAACCGGTTCAGCAACAGCCAATGCCACAGCAGCAGCAGCCTCAGCAGGGAGCACAGCAGACTCAACGAAGATTCCAGGGTAGTAAACCGAGAAGAGTGTTTGAGAAGCCTCCCTCAACCTATGCCGATTTGTTGCAGACATTGTTGGGATTGAATCTAGTAGAGAAAAGAACTCTGGCACCAATAACGGGAGCTCCCCCGTTTGGCTACGATGCAAGCAGACACTGCGAGATTCATTCTGGAGCCCCGGGTCACGATATAGAAGGTTGCCATGCTTTTAAGCATGTTGTGCAGGATCTTTTGGACAATAAGACTATCAATTTCGGAACGGCAAGTCCGAATATAGTGCAGAAACCCATGCCTAATCATGGGGCAAACGCCGTTCTGACTGAGGAAGGTTTGAATCTGATTATGAATGTCGATGATTTGAAGACGCCGCTGAGCGAGGTAAAGAGCCGACTGTTACAAGGAGGTGTTTACCCAGGATGTAACGAGTATTGCTTAGACTGTTGGACCCTAGCTGGGGGGTGTGAGGATTTGAAGAAAGGCATTCAGGCTTTAATTGATGAGGGCATATTGCAGTTTGACCAAGCGGCAACTGAAGAACCCGCAGGGGCGGTAGCAGATAATCAGAATGATGTGGCCACTGTGACAATTCCTCGGAAGACGATCACTATTGCAGCACCAGCTCAGCGCCCACCGATCACCATAACTAAGGTCGGGCCGATCCCGTACGAAAATACGAAAGCAGTCCCGTGGTCATATGGGTTGGAAGTATATTGTGACGGAATAAAAATTGATGTTAATAAACAGCCAGCCGAGACGGTGGATAATGTTGTCGGCTCAGGAGGCATGACAAGGAGTGGCCGGATCTTTATATCTCCTGAAGTGGAGGCTGAAAGACTAGCGAAAGGAAAAGGGAAAGTGGTTGAAAATGTTCCGGTGCAAGCGAGTGAAAAAGAAGCGGCATCGAAGGATGTAGAAGAGTTCATGCGCTTGATTCGGAAAAGTGATTATAAGATTGTGGAGCATCTACAGCAGACACCGTCCAAAATATCTATCCTGTCATTGCTGTTGTGTTCGGAAGCTCACAGAAATGCTTTGTTGAAAGTCCTGGACACTTCTTTTGTACCCCAAGACGTCTCCGTGAACCAGCTAGAAGGAGTATTGGCACATGTAAATGCAGGCCACAGCTTGGGCTTTACCGACTTCGATTTGACCCCGAAAGGGAGAGATCACAATATGGCGCTGCACGTATCTGTTGAGTGTAGAGGATCAGTAATGTCGCACGTATTGGTTGACACCGGATCATCTTTGAATGTGCTGCCCAAGAAGGCGATGATGAAGCTGGATGTTAGAGGAATTTTGTGTACACCCAGTGATTTGGTAGTCAGAGCATTTGACGGCACGCGGAGAACAGTCTTTGGATCGATTACCTTGCCTCTGCAAGTGGGGCCGGAAGTGTTTGCAACGGAGTTTTATATCATGGATATACAGCCTGCGTACAGCTGCTTGCTTGGAAGACCCTGGATTCATGGGGCAGGGGCAGTCACGTCAACCCTGCATCAGAAGTTAAAATATATGGTTGGGGATAGCGTAGTCACCGTGTGCGGAGAAGAGGACATCCTGGTCAGCCATCTATCTTCGTTTAAATATGTGGAAGTCGACGGAGAGATCCACGAGACGCCCTGCCAGACATTCGAAGGTTTGCGCATCAAGGACAAGGGTCCCGGGCCGAGCAAAGTGCCGGAGATAGCCGTCTCGTCGTATAAAGAGGCTCAAGCTCTAGTGGAAGCAGGAGAAGCCAAGGGCTGGGGCAAAGTGCTGGACATTCCTGTGAAGATGGACCGGTTCGGGCTGGGGTACCAACCGTCGTCATCAACTCCTTCCGTGGGGGCCCCCCGTTTCAGAAAGCCAATCACCATCTCTGCCAGTGGGGTGTGTCATGAAACTGTCAATGCTGCTTCGGAGTCTGACGAAGGGGACAGCGACTGTGATATGGATGCCTGGATTCAGCCAAGCACGCCAGGACAAGGACTGTGCAACTGGTCTATTCAGGAGCTTGTTCCTGTGACTTTTAAACAGTAATGCTTTGCTTTATTAATTGTTGAACAATCTGATGCCTTGCCCGGGGCATCATGATTTGCTTAGGGCTGCGTTGTTATAAACATTGCGTGTTAATCATTAAATAAATGGCGTTTTTTCATGTGCAGATACTGTAATCCCTGTCTTTCTCGTTTTATATTTTTCAATAAAATGGCAACGTGGTTATTCGCTTTATACGCATTTTGAAGCACTTAACCATTCCTTTTGCAGGATAACATTTTCAGATGACATCCTTGAACCACCTATGACTCGTCCCGACTTTGAGCACCCGGTGTTTCAGGCCGAAGAAGAGGTTGTCGAAGATAGCGACGTTCCTGAAGAACTGTCTTGGTTAGTAAAGCAAGAGGAAAGAGCCATTCTGCCTCACGACGAGGTCATCGAAATTATCAATTTGGGGTCGGAAGGGGTTGAGAAAAACATTCGTATCGGAGCCGCGCTGCAGGATGATATCAAGCGGAGACTGGTTGAAATGCTCCAAGAGTATAGTGATGTATTCGCCTGGTCGTATGAAGATATGCCAGGGCTCGATACAGATATGGTCGTGCATCGCCTGCCACTGAAAGAAGATTGCCCGCCGGTCAAACAAAAGCTTCGCAGAACTCGACCAGATATGGCAATGAAGATCAAAGAGGAGGTTCAGAAACAGTGGGACGCTGGTTTCCTGGCTGTGACGAAGTATCCTTCATGGGTTGCCAACATCGTACCAGTGCCCAAGAAGGATGGCAAGGTTCGAATGTGCGTAGATTATAGAGATTTGAATAAAGCAAGCCCAAAAGACGATTTTCCACTTCCTCACATTGACGTGTTAGTTGATAATACTGCTCAGTACTCCGTATTCTCCTTCATGGATGGCTTTTCAGGCTATAATCAAATTAAAATGGCGCCAGAGGATAGGGAGAAAACCACTTTCATAACGCCTTGGGGAACATTTTGCTACAAAGTGATGCCCTTCGGTTTGAAAAATGCTGGGGCAACATATCAGCGTGCGATGACGACTCTTTTCCATGACATGATGCATAAAGAGATTGAAGTTTATGTTGACGATATGATTGCCAAATCCCAGACGGAGGAAGAGCATCTGGTGAATTTGCTGAAGTTGTTTAAAAGGCTTAGGAAGTTCAGGCTGAGGCTGAATCCTAATAAATGCACCTTCGGGGTGAGATCGGGTAAGCTGCTGGGGTTTATCGTAAGCGAAAGAGGAATAGAGGTCGATCCTGCTAAAATAAAAGCAATTCAAGAAATGCCGACGCCTAAAACAGAGAAAGAGGTGCGCGGGTTTTTAGGGAGGTTGAACTACATTGCTCGGTTCATATCTCACCTAACTGCCACGTGTGAACCATTATTCAAGCTGTTGAAGAAAGATCAAGCTGTGACGTGGAACGAAAATTGTCAAAAGGCGTTCGATAAAATAAAGCAGTATTTGCAGGAGCCTCCTATTTTGATACCCCCAGTGGCAGGGAGACCCTTGATAATGTATTTGACGGTTCTTGAGGGAAGCATGGGTTGTGTTCTCGGTCAACACGACGAGACAGGGAGAAAAGAGCATGCAATCTATTACCTGAGTAAGAAATTTACAAATTGTGAATCTCGATATTCAATGCTGGAGAAAACTTGTTGCGCGCTAGCCTGGGCCGCCAAGCGTTTGAGGCAGTACATGCTGAATCATACAACCATGCTCATCTCGAAGATGGATCCTATCAAATATGTATTTGAAAAGCAGGCGTTATCGGGGAGAATTGCCCGTTGGCAGATGGTCTTGACTGAATATGACATTCAATACGTCTCGCAGAAGGCTATAAAGGGGAGTGTGTTGTCTGAGTATCTGGCAGAGCAGCCTATTGAAGAGTACCAATCAATGAGGTTTGATTTTCCTGACGAGGATATCATGTACCTAAAGATGAAAGATTGTGAGGAGCCGTTGCCAGACGAGGGACCAGAGTTGGGTTCTAAATGGAAGATGATATTTGACGGAGCTGCGAATGCTTACGGTAGCGGAATAGGGGCAATCATCACTACGCCACACGGGTCGCACATCCCATTTACTGCCCGATTGACCTTTGCCGTTACCAACAATGAGGCCGAATACGAAGCTTGTATAATGGGGCTTGAAGAAGCCATTGATTTGCGAATCAAACATCTAGACGTATACGGAGACTCAGCTCTGGTGGTGAATCAAATAAAAGGGGAATGGGAGACACGGCAGCCCAATTTGATACATTACATGAATTATGCAAGGAGATTGTTGCCTTTCTTTGACAAAGTTGAATTGCATCACGTACCGCGGGCAGAAAATCAAATGGCTGACGCCCTTGCCACTTTGTCTTCCATGTACAAGGTCAACTTCTGGAACGAAGCTCCCCGAATCATTATCTCTCGGCTAGACAGGCCAGCTTATGTATTTGCTATTGATGAAGCATCTGATGGCAAACCATGGTATTTCGATATCCTCAATTTCCTGAAGAATAAAGAGTATCCGGCTGGGGCATCCAGTCAAGATCAGAAGACTCTCAGGAGGTTAGCAGGCAATTTCTATTTGAACCCGGATGGCGTCTTATACAGAAGGAACCACGATTTGGTGCTGTTGCGTTGTGTAGACGAGAAAGAGGCAAAGCTTCTCATGGAGGAAATACACGAAGGTACCTTTGGTACGCATGCTGGTGGACATGCTATGACGAGAAAACTGCTGCGGGCAGGTTATTTTTGGCTGACCATGGAAACTGATTGTTTCAAGTTTGCGAGGAAGTGTCACAAGTGCCAAATCTATGCTAATAAGATCCATGTGCCTCCAAGTCCTCTGAATGTGATGTCATCGCCATGGCCATTCTCGATGTGGGGAATCGATATGATTGGAAAGATCGAGCCGACAGCTTCTAACGGGCATCGGTTCATCCTAGTAGCAATCGATTATTTCACCAAGTGGGTGGAAGCGGCGTCTTACGCAAATGTAACTAAGCAAGTGGTGGCCAGATTCATTAAAAGAGATATCATTTGCCGATATGGGATTCCCGAGCGGATAATCACGGACAACGGTTCAAACTTGAACAACAAAATGATGAAGGAGCTCTGTCAGAATTTCAAGATCGAACATCACAACTCCTCCCCTTACCGACCCAAGATGAATGGCGCTGTCGAGGCGGCCAATAAGAATATCAAGAAAATCGTTCAGAAAATGGTGGTGACCTATAAGGATTGGCATGAAATGCTACCTTTTGCTTTGCACGGTTATCGTACGACGGTACGCACATCAACCGGGGCAACCCCGTTCTCGTTAGTATACGGAATGGAAGCGGTGCTACCATTAGAGGTTGAGCTCCCTTCTCTGAGGGTATTGCGAGACGTTCAGCTGGACGAGGCAAAATGGGTGAAAGACAGGTTGAATCAATTGAGTTTGATGGATGAGAAGAGGCTAGCTTCTCTAGCATACGGTCGTTTGTACCAGAGCCGAATGAAGAAAGCGTACGACAAGAAGATACATCCGCGAAGCTTTCAGACGGGCGACCTTGTGCTGAAAAGGATTCTCCCGCCGCAAGCAGATCACAGGGGCAAGTGGACCCCCAACTACGAAGGGCCATACGTTGTCAGTAAAGTCTTTTCAGGAGGAGCGTTGTTGTTGTCCACCATGGACGGAGAAGACTTCACGTCACCTGTGAATTCGGACGCAGTTAAAAAATACTTTGCTTAAAATAGACCCGCTGGACAGAAAAAGAGAGTCCAGGCAAAAATGGGGCATCCTGGCGAACCAAAAACAGAATGAAAGGTTCGGGCAAAAATTAGGGATAAAATTGAAAAAATGTACACCCGCGAAGTTGAAAACCTACACTGGGCGGCTTCGGCAAAAAGGGTATCCCGGTGAACTGAAAACCCGTAAAGGGCGGTTCACGCAAAAGTTAGGGATTTGAAAAGCAAATGACTGCGGTCCGAATTTGATAATTGCAATGAGCATCAATGCGGGAGAATACATTTGAGGAGCCAGTTATCGGATACAATCTTTTCAGAAGTAGGGATACCGGGAAAGTATTAGAGCCAGATGAGTCATAGGAGGATCAGTTTGTGGTGTTCATCTGCATCCCGTTGCCGACATGTGTACAAATTTAAGTTGTCAATATTTATGCTTCTTGTGCATACTTGTATACTTGTATATTTGCTTTGTGTAGCTTCCTCATTTCAGGAGTTACATCCCGTGTACAAAACTCTGCCCATTCAGGGGCCCGATCAATAAAACACGTTATTCAGTATTTGACACTGTTCTTTACTGTTTTGTGCATGATTAACGCCTAAGTTTGATGAAACTAGCATGAGTATAACGTCGCTGGCCCTTGCCAACAGTTGCTAAAGCTTTGAATTAACTGAAAATAACGTCACTAACCTGAGTTGATTTGGTTGCATAGGCTTGTCTTGTCTTGTTTGTGTTGTTGCAGGTTTCATAACCGTACGAGGAAGATGATCGAAAGATTGCAATAACGAAAGACTCAGCCTTCACGCAGGTCATGCAGGTTCTTCCTGGAGAAGGATCGAACTCCCCAGCTAGTCGTAGCTTGTGCAAAAAAAGAAAGGATCGACGATTACAAGATCGTAAGGCTGTATTCAGACAGGTTCATCTTTCCCCGCAGGGTCATTCACTCTCCCCCAGCGGAGTCAGTGGATTCCCCCGAGAGAGTAGTCCCACCAGCGGAGTTCTCTCCTTTCAGCAAATGTTCTTTCCTCCCAGTGGAACTCGAAGATCAAGACTCTCCCCAACAGAGTTGGTGGTGGGTCCTGTCATTTATTTTGTCGGGGACACTGTGTAATATCAGTTCACTCTCCAGCAGAGAAATCCAATCATACTTGGCATACCTGCTATTCCTCAGCAAAGTCATTTTCCCCAGCAGGGGTTTACCTCAAAGGGGTATTTGGTTCAAGCTCCCAACTTCTCAGCATGGTTGACTTCACCCTTCCAGCATTTTATTTTGCTGGAATAATTCTGTAGCATCTGGCTATCCCCGGCGGAGTCGGCATTATCTTCAGCATTTATTTTGCTGAAGCAGTTTCTGTACTCTAGCAGTTCAGGTGGAGAGAACTCTTGCTCAAATGAACTACCAAACGCTCAAGATCTCGGCATGAGATAGTCAGTGATAATGTCAGTTTCGGCAGTATTCCCTACAGAGTTACCAGGATAAGTCTCTCTTTATTCCCAAGCAGAGTTAGTTGTCATCAGGGGTTCCATGAATCATAATTTCAGAGGCCACCGCCGGTTATCAGAACAGGCGTCCGGTAGTTTGGTTTCCAAATATCCCCAGTAGAGTCCGCCCCAAAGTCGCTGTCACGTTGGTGCTAAGAAGTTTGTGAGTTGGGAATCAATGGAGAGCTAAGCCTTGACGTGGACAACTTATTCCTATTTTGACGGGATTTCTTCAGAAGTGGGCGTCCTAACGTGGACAGGTTTATTTCCCCGGGTTGGTGAAGTGTGTTGGTCCTAACGTGGACAGATTCGGTTTCTCGAAATTGGTGAAATGGGAAGTCGTGACGTTAACAAAAGTGATTACTCTTTGTGGTGGTGTCCTGACGTGGACCATTTACTCTCAGCAGTTATCTCTTTTCATGTTGGCAAAGCATGGGTCCTGACGTAGACAGATCAGACAAAGGTGAGTCCTGACGTGGACAAGTCTTATTTCCTCAGCAGGTCGAAGACGCCTGAGTCCTGACGTGGACAAATCAAGACGAAAGATGGGTCCTGACGTGAACGAGTCAGTTCCTAACGTAGACGAGTTTATTCCTAACGTGGAAAGACGAGATTCCTTACGTGGAAAAAAAATGGGTTTCCTTACGTGGAAAGATTGAGTCCTCACGCGGGCATATCAAGATTGATTCCTGACGTGGAAAGAAAGAGATTATTCCTGACGTGGAAGAGTTCAGTCCTGACGCAGACAGATCAAAGAAGTTATTCCTAACGTGGAAGAAGAAGATAGATTCCTTACGTGGAAAATTTAGTCCTGACGTGGACGGATTCAGAAGAAGAAGTATTCCTAACGTGGAAAGAAAGAGTGTATTCCTGACGTGGAAGGGGTTTAGTTCTGATATGGACGGACTCAAAAGAAGATTTATTCCTTACGTGGAAAAATTGGGGTCCTTACGTGGACGGATACAGAAGAGATGATTCCTAACGTGGACAGGTGTTACTCCTAACGTGGAAGAGTTTTATTCCTAACGTGGACGATTCAGTTGATGGAAATGCAGACGAATTATCCCCAGCGGAGTTGCCGAGATTTTTCTGGGTTAACAGCAAGTGGAGTCCTAACGTGGACAGGTTTTAGTTGAGATTTCTTCGTATTGATGACAGACAGAGTCCTAACGTGGACAAGCAAGCAATCTGTTATGACAGAATCCTTTTCAGAACGGTGAAGACAATCCCCGGCGCGGTCGTTACGAGATCAGTGAGCAGCTGCAAACAGTCAGATCCAAGCAGTGGATGTCGTTACCCAGACAGTGGTGCAGTTTATTTCTGCGGTTGGCAAATTTCCGGGTTCTTAGTATTCAATCGTCTCGTACCTCGAATGTTTGAAGGCCGTTCGCTCTTCACCCAATCGGGTCCAAGTCGCTTGAATAGGGGCAGCTGTTGCACCCTAAAATTTGCTCAACTTTATTCACTTGGGTTATGTTTCAATATCATTAACATTTGCATATAGAGTCATGTACATAGCCTAACCATCTGCATAGCATAAGCATAGCAAGTCATTCAACAGGGGACCAATCATTATTCTCATCTCTAGAGGCCTATTAAGAGGTTATTATCCTGATTCCATCTCATTCAAGTCATCAGAAAAGAATTTGAGAGCAGAGAGTCCAGCAGATCAAGCCCTGAGTCTATCCCCTATCTGAGGGCACCTGAGGGTCAGCAAGGGGGTTGTGAGCTGTGAATGGAAGGCATGGAGAGCATCTAGACATTATGATAGGGCTTAGAAAGTCATTTGGAGAAGTAAACAAGTTGTTGATGGGATCACAAGAATTGCAGTTGAAGACAGTCAACTAGGGTTTCATCTGGGTCAACCCTAGGTCAACCCTAGGTCAATTGATTGATTTAAGGGCATTCAGGTCTATTGGAGAGATGGGGGGTTCATCATTTGACATGGATAACAGGGATATGTTGTCATGCTAAGAAGAAATCAAGAGAAATCAAGGAGAAGAGGAGTCTCTAAATTAGGGTTTCTGTGTAAAATCCCCTAGTTTAGGTCAAGTTTCCAAGCAAGATAAGTCAAAATGCAAGCTTCAAATGGATCCTTGGCCAACATGGAACTTGTAGAGGATCTCAAGACCTTTAATTTGAGTGGTGGAAGACATCAAGGAGATTTATAGAACTCAAGTTATGGTCCTTGCAAGTTACAGGTCATCTGAGGTATCTGAAATTTTGTCTGTGAAAGTGACTTGACTTCCAAGCAATTTTTACCCCTCAAGGAGATTTCAAATGAATTTCTGGTCAACATAAGAATTGTTCCTCATTGTCTTAGCTTTCTATAATGGTATAGTATGCCCTCATATGATGTGTGGAACTCAACTTGTGGTCTTGGCAAGCAAAGGGTATTTTGGTCATTTGTGAATTACAGGTCATTTTAACCTATGTCCAAAACTCATACAAGGAGGCCTCAAATGGAAAAACTTACAACATAAAACTTGCTCCAAATGGCATTTTGAGTCTAGAAAAGGGACCATGAGAGATTGGAAATGTCCATAGCACAAGATTTCAAAATTGGTGAATTTAATGAAGGAAAATGGCTTAAAAAATGGTATTTTTCATATCTTGGCCAAATGATGCAAAATTATAGGTCATTTTGAATGTAAAAGGCATTCTAAAGACATTGGCTAAAGTGGAATTTTGAGTTTAGTTCAAGATTTAAGAGTTATCCATGGTTGCTTGAATTAAAAGTAACATAATCAACATCCAAGGGAATTTGCACAAGGGAAACTTCTCCAAGTTTCTAGGAGGTTCCTATATCACCTATATATTCATGCAAGCTGAATCATGCAAGGGTTGGTGCTACCACTTTGTCAAAAACCTCCATTTTCACTCATTTTTCATTCTTGCATAAGCCTCTCAAATTCCCTCAATCTCTAATCAAACTTCAACATTCTTGATTCAATCTTCATCATCATCACACAAAGATCAGAATCCACACATTTCTTTGGAAAATTGAGCAAGGAATTGTGATATTCATCATCATTATTCAAAGTGCAAGAACCTTGGAACTAGAAGTTTCAAAGCTTTGGAGCTTCTCTAATTGCATACAGAACTCATCTCCAAGGTTACTGATCAATTTCCCCACCTTTCAAGCATTGGATCAAGTGTATTCCATCACTGTTTTCAGCATCATAACAGGTTGGTAACCTCATTCGAATTGCATAATTTAATGAGAATTTTAGGGAATTGTTAGTGTAGACTGGTTAGGATAAGGGAGATGATTGATTTTGATAAGTTTGAGCAAGTCTCATGGACATTGGTTATGGTGCACCATTTCTGGTGAAGCTTAGAATGGCAAGAATCGTGTGAGATAATCTTGGATTGAGTGATTAAAATGACTAGGGTGAGGTGTAGGTTAGTTTAGGATAATTTCCATAGAGAATGGAGAGGATCAATATCAGTGGAGAATGATGGACACGATCTGTTGCACCTATCGAATTGCATTATTGTTTGAGTTTTAGAAGAAGGTAATGACATGGCTGTGTAGAGGGAGAAATTTGGAGCATTTTTGGATTTTACAGTGAGAGCTTTCATGAGGAGATGAGGGAGAACCGAACGCTTGCAGGTGGAATCGTGCATGGAGGGTTTCTGAAACCCTAAGTGCTGGAGGTTGAAGAAGGGTTGGGAGCCGTCCGATGGAGGTTGGAATTTTGACCTGGGGAAAGCATCCAATGGCCACGATCAAGACTTCAATCTGGTGGGAAAATTCAAAACTTAAAACGCACCGTTTCATTAAGTTGGGGGGATTGGGCTCAGAGCGCTATCCACACCCCCCAGTTTCATAAGCCCAATGCTTAGAACGTGCCTTCCCTGCTATTCAAACCCCCTCCATTTTATTTCATTTTATTTTCTTTTATTTTCTTTAATTTTTTTATGCATCTTCTAAAATTCATAATAAATAGCAAAATAATCATTTTTAATTCATTCTTTTTGCATTATTTTCTTTGGGATGTCTAGAAAATTATAAAAAATAAAAATTGCATTTTATCTTTTATTTGATATTTTTCCCATATTTTCTAAATAAATAGCATTTTAAATAGTTTCATTTCATACATGATTTTGTTAATTTTTGTTCTATTAGATGCTTTAATATTTTTTGTCCATTCTTTTTAGGTTGTTTAGTTTAGACATTAAACATGTAGATACAATTTAGTTCCCATTTTTAGAAATTAATTTTAGGTGCTTAGTGTAGGTGTGAATAACATGAACAAACTAGGGTTTTAGGTGATGACTTAGGAGAATTAATTCACTTCCCTTAGGACTTAGAGATTGAATAGGTTAGCTATGGGACTATAGGGGCTATGGGTAGTTATTAGATCCCCTTAGAAAAAAGTCAGGATTCCCCTACTGCTATTACTGTACTGTATATCTGATTGACTGGTGTGGTGTGCCCTCAGGGGATTATTGCTTGTCTGTGTGGGTATTGGGATTGTCTGGGGATTTGGGAGAGATGAAGACTTGAGGAGATGAAGGCCATTGGAGATCCAGATATTGAAGTTCAACTTCCAGAATTGAAGAGAAGATTCTTGCTAGCAGATGCTGAGGAACTAGGGTTTAGGAGCTAGGCAGAGCTCTAGGTTAGAAAGTTTGTTTCTCAAATATGGATTGCCTTGTCTGCATCCATTCTTCTCTGTGATTCAGAGTCTCTCTAAGACACTCACCCCCTTCCTTTGGAAGGCTTGGTGATAGTGTTTATGAGATAGAACTCTTGAGAGAAAATGTCTCTTGTGTTAAAAGCAGTCTGTTCACCACCCTTGGTAGTCAACTGATTGCTTAACACCCAATTCACTCTTGTGACTAATCCCTCATCCTGGAGGTTTGAGCTTGAAGAAAAGCCATTGCAGATAGAAGATTGATGATCAAAGTCCTTGCCTGAAGGTCATGAAGATGGAGATTGATGCTTGTTGAAGCCTGTAGCTGATTGGAGATTACTTGAAGCCAGATGTTGATTCAGAGCTGCTGATGCTGTTGCTTTTGCTGTTGTATTTTATTGCTGATGTATTGATTGGTTTTCTGGACTGTATTGTTTGCTGTCTACCCTGCAGGGTTGAAAGTGAAGTCTGTTCACTTTTGCCTATTGTTTTCTAGGTTCGAGGTTGAGTGGGACTCCCTTGCCTCGCTTGTACTGTTGCATCCATGCATTTTACTGCTTTATTATATCTGTTATTGTTTCTGTTTCTGCCTATCCCGTAGGATCTCTGTTTCTCTCTGTGCAAGAGAGGAGCATGATAGACACTAGGTCTTAACCCATGCATGATAACATTAGGTTAGTTTGTTTCCCTTCGCAACCGTAGGTTAGAGTTCTGTCTCTTTCTTTCTCAAAACAAACAGAAAAACACATAAAGATTTCAAACACAATAAAAGACACTTCTTTCGTAAAAGAATGTGAACTCATCAAAACGTCATTTTTGTCCGCTTGGACCGCTAATCAGAAAACCTTTTTTCAGAAGGAGTAAAATCAATCAAGACGAGCTTGTGTCGTACGCGGCCCGAACTACGTTTGCTCTGATCTTTCATGCCGTGTGAAAGTACGTAGGCATAGGATGCGATATCCTAGCGAGCAACCTTCCCCTCCTTTCCCGTAGGTCGGCGAACTACGTTGACTCTGATTTCTCGTTCCAGGCGGGAATACGTAGGCATAAAGTGCGATACTTTGCCGAGTCATTTTATTTTCATTCTCTTTTCTTTTTAACCCCTGACCTTTAGAGTAGATAGAATAACAATCCATACCCGAAAACAAGCGTGGATCCCATCGAGTACGACGGACGTGAGGGGTGCTAATACCTTCCCCTTGCGTAACCGACTCCCGAATCCAGGTTTTGGTTGCGACGACCATACCTTTCCTATGTTGTGCGAGGTTTACTCTGAGCGTTTCCTTTCCCTCCCGTGGGATAAATAACGCACGGTGGCGACTCTTCTGTCAGCCGGCGCCGATTTTCGCAGTAGCGACAACCTGCAGCACAGACACACGTTAATGGGATGCAATGATAATGGGTATGCAAACAATGCAATGCAAGTAACATGCAACAGGGACCAACTGCCGTAGCTGAATAGCCTGAACCATATCAAGAAGTCTTAGATAGACTCTATAGAAGTCCTCAAACCCTGGTCTCAGATAGACCTAACACAAAGCTCCAACAATGGTCTCTGACAGACCTCAAACTATCACCCCAACTGGTCTCTGGTAGACCTTAAATCATATCTCCAACTGGTCTCTAACAGACCTCAGAACTCTCCAACAGGTCTCTGACCGACCTCAGAACTCTCCAACTGGTCTCTGACAGACCTCAGAACTCTCCATAAATACCCAGGATCTTTGATCAAGAAATACCCGGTATCTGAAGGTCTAGTTACCTGCATAACCCCAAACCCTCTCACAGGTGGATGTCTTAGTAACTGACAAAGGTATGGCATTTTATGCGGTCGTCGGCGTCACAGACTTTCAGGGTTGATGATACGATTCCCAGAAGGAGTGGCATCATCAAATCCTGAAAAGGCCTCACTTAGCCAACTTCCAAATGATCGGTTCCCGGAGTCGACAATTCAGCTGACCAACAACCCCTTCGACCCAAAGGGTAGAAAAAGAAGCCAACCAGAAGAACCTCGTTCGAGTGTAGATTTCATGAGACACTAATGCAAGCAAAGCCGGCACGCGCCCACTACTTTCTACTCTAATTCTAGGTGCACTCAAGCCCAGGTCCGACTTATCTCTCAATCACAGAACACCCATCACAACCCAATACAGCAATAATAACAATATATACAATGCTGAAAATAAAGGTCAGAAATATAAATCCATACAAAATCCTCGACGGGAAAACAAGCGTTAGGATTGACTCTCTTAAGGGACATTGGATCCCAAATACATAAGAACTATCGCAGTCCTTAGCAGCCAGGGGACGTTGGATCCCCAACAGAGTCGCCAGCTGTCGCTACTGCGAAAATCGGCGCCGGCTGAACAGAAGAGTCGCCACCGCGCGTTATTTATCCCACTGGAGGGAAAGGAAACGCTCAGAGTAAACCTCGCAAAAAACGGGGAAAGGTATGGTCATCGCAACCAAAACCTGGGTTCGGGAGTCGGTTACGCAAGGGGAAGGTATTAGCACCCCTCACGTCCGTTGTACTCGACGGGATCCACGCTTGTTTTCGGGTATGGACTGTTATTCTATATAAACTAAAGGTTAGGGGTTAAAAAGAAAATAAAATGACTCGGCAAAGTATCGCACTTTATGCCTACGTATTCCCGTCTGAAACGAGAAATCAGAGTCAACGTAGTTCGCCTACCTACGGGAAAGGAGGGGAAGGTTGCTCGCTAGGATATCGCATCCTATGCCTACGTACTTTCATACAGCATGAAAGATTAGAGAAAACGTAGTTCGGGCCACGTATGACACCAGTCTGTCTTGGTTGATTTTATTCCTTCTGAAAAAGGTTTTTCTGATTACTGGTCCAAGCGGACAAAAATGACGTTTTGATGAGTTCACATTCTTTTATGGAAGAAGTGTCTTTTATTGTGTTTGAAATTTTATTATATTTTTCTGTTTGTTTGAGGAAGAAGAGACAGAACTCTAACCTACGGTTGCGAAGGGAATCAGACTAACCTAATGTTATCATGCATGGGTTAAGACCTAAAGTCTATCATGCTCCTCTCTTGCGCAGAGAGAAACAGAGGTCCTAAGGGAATAGACGGAAACAGAAACAATAGCAGATATATACAGTAAAGCAGTAAAATGCATGGATGCAGCAATACAAGCGAGGCAAGGGAGTCCCACTCATCCTCGAACCTAGAAAATAATAGGCAAAAGTGAACAGACTTCACCTTCCACCCAACAGGGTAAACAGCAAACAATACAGTCCAGAAAACCAATCAATACATCAGAAATGAAATACAGCAAAAATAAACAGCCACAGCAGCTCTGCATCAACATCTGACTTCAAATCATCTCCAATCAGCTATCAACTTCAGCAAGCCTCAATCCCTATCTCCACAGTCTTCAAGCAAGGGCTTTGGTCATCAATCTTCCATCTGCAATGGCTTTTCTTCAAGTCTCCGATCTTCAGGATGGACATCAATCAATAAGATGAAGTGAATGAATGTTAGACAGTCAATTACCTACCAAGGGTGGTTCATTAACTGTTAACATTATATAGACAATTTTCCCTCAAAAGTTCTATCTTTCAAATACATTCACTGATCCTTCCAAAGGAAGGAGGTGGATATTTGAAAGAGACTTTGAATCATAGAGAAAGGATGGATGCAGACAAGGCATTCCATGTTTGAGAAACAAGCTTTCTAATCTAGAGCTCTGCCTAGCTCCTAAACCCTAGTCTCCTCAGCAGCTGCTAGCAGGAACCTCCTCATCAACTCTGGAAGTTGGTCTTCAAGCTCTAGATCTCCAATGGCTTCATCATCACAAGTCTTCAGCTCTCCCAATCCCCAAGCAATCCCAATACCCATACAGACAAACAATAATCCCCAGAGGGCACACCACACCAATCAATCAAATATAGACAGTAATATACCCATAGCAGTAGGGGAATCCTAGTGATTTCTAAGGGATCTAATAACTACCCATAGTCCCTATAGTCCCATATCTAACATATTCAATCTCTAAGTCCTAAGGGAAATGATTCAATTCTCCTAAGTCATCACTTAAACCCTAATTTTGTTCATGTTATTCTCACCTAAACTAATCACCTAAAATTAACTCCTAAAAATGGGAACTAAATTGTATACACAAGCTAATCTTATCTACTAATCAACCTAAAAAGAATGGGTGAAAAATATTAAAGCAACTATTCAAACTAAAATTATCAAATTCATGTACTAAACAAAATATTATTTACACCTAATTAAAAGGAAAATATGCCAAAAATAAGAAAATAAAATGAACTATTAATTTTTTTGGATGGTAATTTTCTTGACCAAATTAAGAAAATAATGCAAAAAGAACCAATGGAAAATATGCATTTTATGATTTGTTATGAATTTTAAAAGATTTAATGTTTTTTTGAAATAAAATGAAATGAATTAATGAGAAAGGGGTGCAGAAAGTGATGAATTGCAGTTAAAACAACCAACTGGGCCCAGACTGGGGGCGCGCATAGCAAGCGCGTCTGGGCCCATATGCATTCAGAAACTAACAAAAATTAAAAAAAGGATAAACGGTGCAGATAGCAGGTTTTTTAGTTCATTTCCAATTGGGCCATGCACTTGGGGGTGTGAAAAGCAATGCAATCTGAGCCCAGTTTGCCACCATAAGTGAAACGGTGCGTTTGATCATTTGAAATTCCCTCCGTCTCTATCTTTCAATCGTGGCCATTGGTTCAGTATCCCAGTCAAAGTCAATCTCAAGATCGTGTGGCCCAGGGGTTATCTTCAACCTCCAGCAAACCCTAAGCCATGAAAACCCTAACCATGCTTGCATCTTCAAGTGCTCTGTTCTCTCTCATTTCACCATGAATTCCCCGACTCCAAGAGCAAAGTTGCTCTAAATTCCTCCCTCTACATAGCCATAACCATAACTCCTTCTAAAACTCAAGCAATAATGGAACCCGATAGGTATAACAGATGGAATCCACCATTAACACCTGTCATCACTCGCTCCAAACCTCACCAATTCTTGTCCTAAACTCATCTACACCTTATGCTGATCACAACATGCTATTCCATCAAGATTTTCGTGCATTAAATCATGAGTTACCAGCCCTACCAGATCTTGCACTCCATGACCAAACTTCATGAAAGCTCTCCAAACTCACCAAACTAAGTCATATATCCTATCTTACCAATTCTATGCTAACAAAACCTTGTGATCCTAACCTAAACAGCCAATTCGAATGAGAAACATACCTGGTGCAATTGATGAAAACAGCTGCTAAAACCTCTTGATCCAATGCTTGAAATGATTGAAAACTGATCAATGAACTTGATGATGACTTCTGTATGCAACAAATATGACTCCAAAGCTTTGAATCTCTCAATTCCAAAATTTGTGCTTCTTGAATGGTGAACTTGCACAGCTCGAATCCACCTCAATTCTACCAAATGATTGTATGAATTCTGATCTAGGGATGATGATGATGAATACCAGATCAAGAATGGGGAAAATTGATGAGAATTTGGAAGAGTTTGGATTGATTTTGCAAGTGAGAGAAAGTGTGTGGAACTTGTGGTTTTGAGTAAATGTGATCACCAACCATGGCATGAACCCTCTCCATTCAATATATACATGTCATTAGAACCTCCTAGAAGCTTGGAGAAACTTCCCATGTGTGATTTCCCTTGGATTTGGCTTATGTTTCTTCCATGATAAGTAACCTTGAATAACTCCCAAAATGTGAACCAAGCTCAAAATTCTACTTTAGCCAATGTTCTCAAAATGATCTTTCCATTCAAAATGACCTATAATTTCACCTCATTTGGCCAAAATATGAAAATTCTCATTTTTAAGGTCATTTTTATTCATTAAATCCAACAATTTTGAAACCTTGTGCTATGAATCTTTCCAATCTCTCATGGTCACTTTTCTAGACTCAAAATGCCATTTGGAACAAGTTTTATGTTGTAACGTTTTCCATTTGAAGCTTCCTTGTATGAGTTTTAGGCATAGGCTTGAAATGACCTGTAATTCTCAAATGACCAAAATACCCTTTTCTTGCCAAGACCATAAGTAGAGTTCCACAAATCATATGAAGGCATACTATACCATTCTAGAAATCTAAGACAATGAGGAACAATTCTTATGTTGACCAGAAATTCATTTGAAATATTCTTGAGGGGTAAAAATTGCTTGGAAGACAAGTCACTTTCACAGACAAAATTTCAGATACCTCAGATGACCTGTAACTTGCAAGGACCATAACTTGAGTTCTATAAAGCTCCTTAGTGTCTTCCACCACTCAAATTAAAGGTCTTGAGATCCTCTACAAGTTTCATGTTGACCAAGGATCCATTTGAAGCTTGCATTTTGACTTATCTTGCTTGGAAATTTGACCTAAATTAGGGGATTTTACACAGAAACCCTAATTTAGAAACTCCTCTTCTCCTTGATTTCTCTTGAATTCTTCTTAGAATATCACCATATCCTTCTTTACATGTCAAATGATGAACCCCACATCTCTCGAATAGCCCCTTAATGCCTTACAATCAGTCAATTGACCTAAAGTTGACCTAGAGTTGACCCCAGATGAAACCCTAGTTGACTGTCTTCATTCACAACTCCTGTGACTATACCAATGACTTGTCTCCTTCTCCAAATGACTTTCTAAGTCTCCCATGATGTCTAGATACTCCCCATGCTCAGCCCCCAGCTCACACTTTCCTTGATGATCCCCAGATACCCTCAGATAGGAGATGGATGCACTTGCTTGATCTATTGACTTCCCAGCTTTCCAATTCTTTCTGATGACTTGAATGAGATTGAATTTGGATAATAACCTCTTGATAGGCTCATACAGATGAGAATAATGATTGGTCCCCTGTTGGATGACTTGCTATGCTTATGCTATGCAGATGATTAGACTATGTACATGACTCTATATGCAAATGCTAATGATATTGAAACATAAACCAAGTGAATAAGGTTGAGAAAATTTTAGGGTGCAACAGTATTCAAGAATTATATACTCTAAACGTGTTCTAGATTGTTTGCTACAGGCACTAAAGAAAATTCTCTTAAGAAAGCAAATTTGGATCTGAACAATGTTTTTATGAAGGGCTTCATAGGTTCAAGAGCATCTTAAGTGAAGATCTGGACGCTGCTCTCAGAAGAATCTGATTTCTGTCTCTTGAAGATTCTGAAGCAGGAGCCTCTAAAGCATAGAAGACTCTGCTCTGATAGATTTACACGCTCAAGCACACAAGCTGCACATACTCTGATTCAGCTCAATCTGAAGAACATCCAAGACTCTGAAGATCCAGAAGATCTCTATTCTGGAGACTCTGAAGATTCAGATTCTAATGTTGAAAGCTGAACTTACTTTGAAGAAGATTTAAATATGTACGTTGGTTTATCTCAACAGCTCTTTCCTATTTTGTGCTAGACACAAGGACACAGACCAAAAGGTTTTATCTGTGCATTCCATTCTAAGGAAAGTTTTCTGCAAGTGAAGACAAAAGACATCAGGCTTGTTTCAGCACAACCTCCAATGTAAAGACAAAAGGCTTCAGGCTTTTCTGCACAGCCTTCAACGTAACAAGACTTCTTGGATCTAAGTGCCTATATAAAGAAGTCCACTCCATCTTCTTCAGTATCGAACTTCTAGCAAAATCTCTCTCCATAGCAAAACTCTCAAAGCTCTTATTTATTTTATTTTGCTATAACATTGTTCTTAATTTAAGAGAAATATCACAGTTGTGATAACAACTTATTAGAAGCATTCTTACTCTTGTAAAAGTTTTACATTGTTTGTAAAAGGTTTTCCTTAAGAGGATCCAGTTGGGATCAGTTGCTCTTGAGAAGACTAAGAACAGTTGTTCTTAGGTGTTGCTATTTGTAATCTGTTTGATTAAAATAGTGGATTAAGTCCTTGACAGAGAAAGGCAAATCACTCTTGAGAGGGTGGACTGGAGTAGTTGTATTCAACGAACCAGGATAAAAATATCTGTGTTCATATCTTTTATTTTTAGTCTTACTTATTCAACCCCCCCCCCCCCCTTCTAAGTAATTTTCTCACCTTCAACTAGATGTCAGAGGAATCCTGTGTACGCCTAGTGACTTGGTGGTCAGGGCATTCGATGGTACACGAAGAACAGTCTTTGGATCCATAACGTTACCTCTACAGGTAGGGCCAGAGGTTTTCGCGACTGAATTTTATATCATGGACATCCAGCCAGCATACAGCTGCCTTCTCGGACGACCCTGGATCCATGGTGCTGGGGCAGTCACATCTACCTTGCATCAAAAGCTGAAATACATGGTAGGGGACAGTGTGGTCACGGTCTGTGGAGAAGAAGATATATTGGTTAGCCATCTGTCATCATTCAAGTATGTAGAAGTCGACAGCGAGATTCATGAAACACCCTGTCAAGCCTTTGAAGGGTTGCGCATCAAAGACAAAGGTCCCGGGCCGAGTAAAGCGTCAGAGGTAGCCGTCTCGTCATATAAGGAGGCTCAGGCTCTAGTAGAGACTGGTGAGACAAAAGGCTGGGGCAAGGTGCTGGATATTCCCGTGAAGATGGACCGATTTGGGCTGGGATATCAACCGTCGTCATCAACACCTGCTGTGGGGGCACCCCGTTTCAGAGGACCGATAACCATCACCGCTAGTGGAGTGTGTCACGAGGCCATCAACGCTGTTTCAGATTCCGAAGAAGGAGACAGTGACTGCGACATGGACGCCTGGATTCAGCCGAGCGTGCCAGGACGAGGATTATGCAATTGGTCTATTCAGGAGATTGTTCCTGTGACTCTCAAACAGTAATACTTTGTTTTCTTAATTGTTGAACAGTCTGGTGTCTTACCCGAGGCATCATGATTTTGCTTAGGGTTGCGCTGTTATGTACATTGCGTTGTTTAATCATTAAATAAAAGGCGTTTTTTCATGTACAAATATTGCGATCTCTGTTTTTCCTATTTTGTGTTTTACAATAAAATGGCAACGTGGTTATTCGCTTTATACGCATTTTGAAGCATTTAACCATTCCTTTTGCAGGATAACATTTTCAGATGACATCATTGAACCGCCTATGACTCGTCTCGACTTTGAGCACCCGGTATTTCAGGCCGAAGAAGAGATCGTTGAAGATGGCGACGTGCCTGAAGAATTGTCTTGGTTGGTAAAGCAAGAAGAAAGAGTCATTCTGCTTCATGAGGAGGTCATCGAAATTATCAACCTGGGGTCGGAAGGGGTTGAAAAGAACATTCGTATAGGGGCCGCGCTGCAGAGCGACATCAAGCGAAGACTGGTTGAAATGCTCAGAGAGTATAGTGATGTGTTCGCTTGGTCGTACGAAGACATGCCTGGGCTTGATACAGATATGGTTGTGCACCGCCTGCCGTTAAAAGAAGAATGCCCGCCGGTTAAGCAGAAGCTTCGCAGAACTAGACCAGATATGGCAGTGAAAATTAAGGAGGAGGTTCAAAAGCAGTGGGATGCTGGTTTCCTAGCTGTTACAAAATATCCCTCATGGGTCGCTAATATTGTACCAGTGCCAAAGAAAGACGGTAAAGTGAGAATGTGCGTAGATTACCGTGATTTGAATAAAGCGAGCCCGAAAGATGATTTTCCGCTTCCTCACATCGATGTGCTGGTTGACAACACTGCCCAATTCTCCGTATTCTCCTTCATGGATGGCTTCTCGGGCTATAATCAGATTAAGATGGCACCAGAAGACATGGAGAAGACTACTTTCATAACACCTTGGGGAACATTTTGTTATAAAGTGATGCCCTTCGGATTGAAGAATGCTGGGGCAACGTATCAGCGTGCAATGACGACTCTTTTCCATGATATGATGCATAAGGAGATCGAGGTGTATGTCGATGATATGATTGCCAAATCCCAGACGGAGGAAGAACATTTGGTGAATCTGCTGAAGTTATTCAAAAGGCTTAGGAAGTTCAGGCTGAGACTGAACCCTAACAAGTGCACCTTCGGGGTGAGATCGGGTAAACTGCTGGGGTTTATCGTGAGCGAAAAAGGAATAGAGGTTGATCCTGCAAAAATAAAAGCAATACAAGAGATGCCGACGCCTAGAACAGAGAAAGAAGTGCGCGGGTTTTTAGGGAGGTTGAACTACATCGCTCGGTTCATATCTCACCTAACAGCTACCTGTGAGCCATTATTCAAGCTGTTGAAAAAAGACCAAGCTGTAACATGGAATGAAAATTGTCAAAAGGCGTTCGATAAAATAAAGCAGTATTTGTAGGAGCCTCCTATTTTGATACCCCCAGTGGCGGGGAGACCATTGATTATGTATTTGACAGTTCTTGAGGGAAGTATGGGTTGTATTCTCGGTCAACACGACGAGACAGGAAGAAAAGAGCATGCGATCTACTACTTGAGTAAGAAGTTTACTGAATGTGAATCTCGATATTCAATGCTCGAAAAAACTTGTTGCGTGCTAGCCTGGGCCGCCAAGCGTTTGAGGCAATACATGCTGAATCATACAACCATGCTCATCTCGAAGATGGATCCTATCAAATATGTATTCGAAAAGCAGGCATTATCGGGGAGAATTGCCCGCTGGCAGATGGTTTTGACCGAATATGACATCCAGTATGTCTCGCAGAAGGCTATAAAGGGGAGTGTATTGTCGGAATACTTGGCAGAGCAGCCTATTGAGGATTACCAATCGATGAGGTTTGATTTTCCTGACGAGGATATCATGTACCTAAAGATGAAAGATTGTGAAGAGCCGTTGCCAGACGAAGGACCAGAATTGGGTTCCAAATGGAAGTTGATCTTTGACGGAGCTGTAAACGCCTATGGTAGCGGAATAGGGGCAATCATCACTACTCCACACGGGTCGCACATCCCGTTTACTGCTCGATTGACCTTTCCAGTTACCAATAATGAAGCCGAATACGAAGCTTGCATCATGGGGCTTGAAGAAGCCATTGATTTGCGAATCAAAAATCTGGATGTATACGGAGACTCAGCTCTGGTGGTGAATCAAATAAAAGGAGAATGGGAGACACGTCAGCCTAATTTGATACCGTACATGAATTACGCAAGGAGATTGTTGCCTTTCTTTGACAAGGTTGAATTGCATCATGTGCCGCGAGCAGAGAATCAGATGGCTGACGCCCTGGCCACTTTGTCTTCCATGTACAAAGTCAACTTCTGGAATGAGGCTCCCAGAATTGTTATCTCCCGTCTTGACAGACCTGCCTTCGTATTTGCCATTGACGAAGCATCTGATGATAAACCGTGGTATTTTGATATCCTTAATTTCCTGAAGAACAAGGAGTATCCGGCTGGGGCATCCAGTCAAGATCAGAAGACTCTCAGGAGATTAGCGGGTAATTTCTATTTGAATCCAGACGGTGTCTTATACAGAAGAAATCACGACTTGGTGCTACTACATTGTGTAGACGAAAAAGATGCGAAGCTGCTCATGGAGGAAATACATGAAGGTACATTTGGTACGCATGCTGGTGGGCATGCTATGACGAGGAAGCTGCTGCGGGCAGGTTACTTTTGGCTAACTATGGAAACTGATTGTTTCAAGTTTGCGAGGAAGTGTCATAAGTGCCAAATCTATGCAGATAAGATCCATGTGCCTCCGAGTCCCCTGAACGTGATGTCGTCGCCATGGCCATTCTCGATGTGGGGAATCGATATGATTGGAAAGATCGAGCCGACGGCTTCTAATGGACACCGGTTCATTCTAGTAGCAATCGATTATTTCACTAAGTGGGTGGAAGCGGCATCTTACGCAAATGTGACTAAGCAGGTGGTAGCCAGGTTCATCAAGAGAGATATCATTTGCAGATATGGAATCCCCGAGCGGATAATTACTGACAACGGTTCAAATCTGAATAATAAAATGATGAAGGAGCTCTGTCAGAATTTTAAGATCGAGCATCACAACTCCTCCCCTTATCGACCCAAGATGAATGGCGCTGTTGAAGCGGCCAATAAGAATATAAAGAAGATCGTCCAGAAGATGGTGGTGACCTATAAGGACTGGCATGAGATGCTACCTTTCGCTTTGCACGGTTATCGTACGACGGTACGCACATCAACCGGGGCAACCCCGTTCTCGTTGGTATATGGAGTGGAAGCAGTATTACCACTGAAAGTTGAGATTCCTTCGCTGAGAGTATTACGAGATGTCCAACTAGACGAGGCAGGATGGGTGAAAGACAGGCTGAACCAGCTGAGTTTAATGGATGAGAAGAGGCTAGCTTCTCTAGCATACGGTCGTTTGTACCAGATCCGAATGAAGAAAGCATATGATAAGAAGATACATCCTCGGAGCTTTCAGACGGGCGACCTTGTGCTGAAAAGGATTCTCCCGCCGCAGGCAGATCACAGGGGCAAGTGGACCCCCAACTACGAAGGGCCATACGTTGTCAGAAAAGTCTTTTCAGGAGGGGCTTTATTGTTGTCCACCATGGACGGTGAAGACTTTACGTCGCCTGTGAATTCGGACGCAGTTAAAAAATACTTTGCTTGAAATTGACCCGCTGGACAGAAAAAAGAGAGTCCAGGCAAAAATGGGGCAACCTGGCGAACCAAAAACAAAATGAAAGGTTCGGGAAAAAGTTAGGGATAAAATTGAAAAAAAATGTACACCCGCGAAGTTGAAAACCTACACTGGGCGGCTTCGGCAAAAAAGGGTATCCCGGTGACCTGAAAACCCGTAAAGGGCGGTTCACGCAAAAGTTAGGGATTTGAGAAGCAAACGACTGCGGTCCGAATTTGATACTGCGGTGCGCATTGGTGCGGGAGAATATACCTGAGGGGTCGATTATCAGATACAATCGCTTCGGAAGTGTGGATACCGGGAAAGCATTAGAGTCGGGCGAGTCATAGGAGGATCAGCTCGTGATGTTCGTCTGCATTCCGTTGCCGACATGTGTATAAATTTGATTTGTCATTATATTTATGCTTCTTGTGCATACTGGTATATTCGTTGTGCGTAGCTTCCTCTTTTCAGGAGTTACATCCCGTGTACAAAACTCTGCCCATTTAGGGGCCCAATCAATAAAACATGTTATTCAGTATTTGATGATGGTTCTTTACTGTTTTGTACATGATAAACACCTAGGTTTAATAAAACTAGCAAGTGTATAACGTCGCTGGCCCTTGCCAATAATTGCTAAAACTTTGAATTAACTGAAAATAATGTCACTAACATTAACTTGAATAGATTTGGTTGCATAGACTCGTCTTGTCTTGTTTGTGGTGTTGCAGGGTTCGTAGCCGTATGAAGTGGACGATCAAAAGATTGCAGTATGGACCAGAAGCTCGTAACGAAAAAACTTGATTGTTATGTGAAGTGAATCCCCACGCAGGTCGCGCTTCCAAGATAACATTGTTCCTCACTGAAGAAGGATCAAATTCCCCAGCTAGTCGTAGCTTATCCAAAGGACATTCTCCAGCAAAGTCGTTTACTCTCAGCAGAATTAATGATTCCAAGATCAAAGGCTGTATTCAGACGGTATGGTGTCCCCCAGAAAGGTTCCCCCATCCCGAGCAGAGTGGTTTAGCCTCAGAAGATTAATTTCCAACTCGTGAGCTGTACCTAGTCAGTTTACCCTTCCCAGTAGGGTCATTTACTCTCCCCCAGCGGAGTCAGTTGATTTCCCCAAGAGAATCGTTTCGTCCCCAGCGGAGTTCTCTTTCCAGCAAGTGTTTTCTTTCCTCCCAGTGGAACTCAAAGATTAAAAAAAGAAAACTCTCCCCGGCAGAGTTGGCTGTGTGTCCTGGCATTTATTTTGCCGGAATACCATTTGATACCTGTTCACTCTCCAGCAGAAGTCCAATCATGATTGGCGCATTCAATTATCCCTCAGCGAAGTTGGCTTCACTCTTCCAGCATTTATTTTGCTGGAATAATTCTGTGACACCAGTTACCCCCAGCAGAGTCGGCATTGTCTTCAGCATTTATTTTGCTGAAGCGGTTTTCTGTATCCCGGCAGTTCGAGTCTGCATTTGCATTGGCATATAGTGTCATATTTGCATCTACCAAATAAGAACGCGTAGCATTTCCATGTCGAATAGAGCATTACGCCATTGTCAAACATATGCAATTTGAAACATAAGCCAGGTTGGTTAACCCGTTTGTTTTCAAGTGTTGTTTCCCTTGCAGGTGGAGAGAGCTCTTGCTCAAATTAATTGCCAAACATTCAAGATCTCGGCGTGAGACATGTAATGATAATGTCAATCGTGGCATTATTCCCCACAGAGTTGGTTGTTCAAGTTTCTCTTACCCCTCCTGCGGAGTATTCCTTCAAGGTTGTTGTTGTGACGGCATCAGAAGATTTCGTGAATCGATCTTTCGGATTTGTCTGACAGTGTGGATTCAGAAAATCCCCAGTAGAGTCCTTCTCAGATTTGCTGCCATGTCAGCACTGGAAATTGGAAGACTAGACTCTTATTGTGTTACCCATGTGATTGATGGAGCTAGCTGCTGCAAAGATGGGCAGAAAAGCTGTATCGGAGTATTTCCCGTAGCATAGGCAGATGAAGTTTCCTGTGTTTAGGCAGATGATTTTCCCGTATGGATAGGCGGATGAAGTTTCCTGTGTTTAGACAGATGATTTTCCCGTATGGATAGGCGGATGAAGTTTCCTGTGTTTAGGCAGATGATTTTCCCGTATGGATAGGCGAATGAAGTTTCCTGTGTTTAGACAGATGATTTTCCCGTATGGATAGGAGGATGAAGTTTCCTGTGTTTAGGCAGATGATTTTCCCGTATGGATAGTGTCGCTTGCGCGAAAATAAGGTGCCGGCATGACAGAAGAGTCGCCACCTTTCGTTATTTATCCCTCAGAGCGGGAAAGGAAACGATCGGAAAAACCTGACGAAAAAGGGTAAGACAAGGTCATCGCAACCATTGTCTGGGTTCGGGAGTCGGTTACGCAAGGGGAAGGTATTAGCACCCCTCACGTCCGTCGTACTCGACGGGATCCTCGCTTGTTTGTTTACTTGGACGGGTTGGTTATAATCTATCTACCTATCAAGGCTGGCTGAAAAAGAAAAGAAAAATGACTCGGCAAAGCGTCGCACTTTATGCCTACGTATTCTCATCAGAGAATGAGAAATCAGAGTCAACGTAGTTCGGCTAACTACGGGTGAAGGTGGGGAAGGTTGCTCGCTAGGACATCGCGTCCTATGCCTACGTACTTTCATCTGGTATGAAAGATCAGAGCAAACGTAGTTCGGGAAACTACGAGTTATCTCCTAAGAGAAGTGTTTTTTATTGTGTTTGCGATCTCAACCGCACTAGAGACTATGACCTGAGAGTGAATGCGTCGCATGTCACCCAAAGGGTACCATACTAAACATCCATCCTCAGATGGCTTAAGGCTCGTAACGTACGAAAGAAATCATTCATGATTACTGTATCTTAAACTGCTTCGAGATGAGAAGAGAACAGGCCCAACTAGGAGGGAGACTATCAAGTCCTACTGTTATCATGCCATGGATTCATCCTATGGTTGAGGTTTGAACAGGGAACTCCTAGAAGTTGTCATGCATAGGTTTCAACCTAAAAGTCTATCCTCAAATCCTCATCAGAAGAAATGAGAGTCCTAAGGGATCATGTCAATGATACACCAAAACAGACAAAAGCATCAGCTTTAACAGTAAAATGCATGCAATGCAAGTGAGGGAGGAAATGTGTGTGGGGCTTCAGCCTCCACAAGATCTTCTCGACCTCAAGCCAGTCATGAAATAACAGTAATCATACTGAAAAATAAACCACATGCTATCAAGCAATATACAGATAAAAGGAATGAAGTGCCATCAGGCAAACAAAACACAGGCTTGAGAAAGAAAGAAACTACTTTCTAATCCTAACCCTAACACAGAATCTAAATCAAATCTAAGCAAAGCCCTAAAGCAAAACCTAACCAAAAGAAACCAATCCCAGTCTTCAAGCTTCAGAACAAGCTTACCAAAGAAAGGGAGCTAAGTAAGCAGACTCATAGTGTCTTCCTCAGGAAAGCACTAGGAGGTGTATACTCAGGAGTCATACCCTATGTGGCTCAACCACTGTGATCAGTTTACATTCCTCCTCAGGAGAAATTAAACTCACAAGCAGGCTCCGACATCACTGGATATTTAGGAAATCCTATCTGAACTAGTGGAACTAAATGAACAGACTCATAAAACCTTCCTCAGGAAAGTACTAGGAGGCTTCCACTTAGGAGTTGTATCCTATGTGGCTCAACAACTGTGATCAGTTTACATTCCTCCTCAGGAGAAATTAAACTCACAAGTTGGCTCCAACATCATTGGATACTTGAGAAATCCTAGATAAACTAATGGAACTAAGTGAATAGACCCATAGGACCTTCCTCAGGAAAGTACTAGGAGGCTTCCACTTAGGAGTTGTATCCTATGTGGCTCAACAACTGTAATCAGTTTACATTCCTCCTCAGGAGAAATTAAACTCACAAGTTGGCTCCAACATCATTGGATACTTGAGAAAGAGGTGAGAAGAAAGAATGAAAGTCATTCATAGTGCCTTCCTCAGGAAAGTACCATGAACTTCCTTCAAACTTCAGGATCTCAAACCTCACAGACAGGGAATAAGCCAAGCTCTGGGTCTCTGAGTCTTGATCTAAAATCTTCTCTTCATCATGCTCTCCAACAAGCTCCTCAAACAACACAAGCCCCACAACAAATTCCCCACAACAAACCCCAGAGATGAACAGATAACCACAGAACAGACAAAATCATCAGGCAACTTCAGAAAATACCTAAAAATACTAAACCAATGGGGAAAAATCTAACAATTATTCACAAGGGTCTACAACATCTACCCATAACATCCACATACTCCCTACCCAAAAATCAAGACAAAACTATTTGAAGAAAGTGACTTTCCTCACCTATGCACAACCTAAACCCTAATTACGATACCCTAATGCTACCCTAATTAAACTAATCAAATTTTAACCTAAAAATCAAGAATTAAATCCTATGGGGAACTATGATTCAATATCTAATCACACAAAAAAGAATGAATTAAAAAGATTAAAGGAAAGTCCTAAAAGAAATTCTACAAAATCATGCACAAAATTAATCCTATTTTAAAAGCTATTAAAATGAAAAATCTATTAAAAATATGAAAAGAAAATAAAATGGACATTTTATTTATTTATATTTTTCTAGACAGATTTGTTAACATATGAAAAAAACAAGAATTAAAAAATATTAAATTTTCTATTTTTTATGAATTTTACAAATTCAAGAAAATATTAAAAGAATTAAAAAAATAAAAGAAAACAAATAAAGGGGAGGGGGTGAAAATAGCAATGCACGCTAGTTGAATTTCTGGATGGGCTGAATATGGGGGGGGGGGGGTGCGCGTAGCAAGCTGGATCCATCAAGCCCAGACGCGCTCACTAATTGAAACGGCAGCGTTTCAATTTTTGAATTTTCCCTCCGTTTTGTTAGTGAATCTGGGCCGTAGATTGAGGTGATTAAGTCAACACTCAAAACGAATCAAAGGTGAGGATTATGTCTCCTACCTTGAGCCTGCTAGGGTTTCACGAAGCAACCTCCATGCGCAGATCTTCCATCCTCCATAGCTCTCTCATCTCGCCACCATTTCCCTCGATACAAAAACCAAACTTAACCTACTCATTGCCCTCTACACAGCCATGGTCCTAGAATCCTCTAAAACTCAACCTAAAAAGAAATACACACGATGGAAGTTCTGGGCACACTTTAATTGCACTGATATGCATGGAAATGGTATGGGCTCATATTATGCAAGAATGTTCTCCATCTCATGGGGAGTACACTAAGCTAAAGAACTAAGATTATAGTACGTTAGGGCACGAGTTCTTGAACTCAAAACAGAAATGGCCATAACACAAACCTACATGTAATGTTCTAAAACTCATCATGATTCATCTCCTAATGGTCTCTACCACACTTCACCTAACCACATGATCTAACTATGCATAAATAATGAGATTCGAAGGAAAATGCATACCTTGCAAGTGGTGATGGCTATGGTGGTTCTCCTTCAATTCAAGACTTGGTACTTCCTTTAGATGATCTTTAAGGGATCTATATGCTTCTGTTTGCAGTAGTTTGTGCTCACACTTCTTGAATCAACCTAGTCAATCCTTCATGCAAGTTGGAGTGAAGCTTGTGATCTCATGAACCAGCCACGAATTCTCCTTGATTTTTCTTGCCAAATACTCAATGTTGCTTGTAGATGATGATGATAATCAGAATTGTAGTGATTGATGAAGTTTCAATGGGGTTTGGAATGAAAATGCACTTTGGAGTGAAAGAATCAAAGTGTAGTATGCAAGCTTTAAGAATCACCAACCAATGCATGGAGCCACCCTAGGGCTTATATAGATGAGAATAGAAGTGTGTGGAAGTTTGGAGAACCTTCCATGAAGTTTCTAGAATGTCTCATGCAATGATAATTTGAATTTGTCATCTTGAGTGAATCTCATGCAATCTCATGATAAACCATGCAATATTACTTAAATTCTCACCATATGATATTATGACATGAAAATAAGGTCTTACAAACCCTTATGTAGCATTTTCCCATCTTTCCTTTTGATGCCTTAAAGTGCAAGTAACAAATTTACAAAGCAACTCCAATTTTTAAGCCTAAACTCAAAAATGTGGCTAAACCATTGTTTTTAAAATGATGTTTAAAATCAAAATGATATATTGGATGACCCATTTTGGATTCATAGATCTCCCAAACCAATTTTCAAATTCAACTTTTTCAACTTATAAGCCATTTACAAGCCATTTGAACCACTTTTAAAAATCCATGCTCTAGGCCTTTTCAATAACTCATGACCACTTTTCTAGGCTTAAAATCTCATTTTGAACAACTTTCATGTTTTGAGTTTTTCCATTTGAGGCTTGGAAATAGGAGATATGGCCTTTGCTTAAAATGATCTATAACTGACAAATGACCAAATTACCCCTGCCTTGTTCAAACCATAAGTTGAGTTCCACAAATCCTATCAAGGACTTCTACCACTCAAATTAAAGCTAAGAAGATGCTCTACAACATTCATGCTGTGGGGAAGATGAGATATCAATCACATCTAGAGCTAAAACTGCCTAGAAAATAGGGATCAAATTAGGGTTTTTTCACTGACAATCCTCAGAAACCCTAACTCAAAACTTCTCAAACTCCTCAATCATGATGAGTTGGTCTAGGAATCATCTCTATAACATCTCTATGCATCATTCCATGATCTCATGGCCCTTGGATTAGGTCTCAACCTTCTCCAAACTTTCAGTTATCCTAGGGTTGACCCAGTCAAAACCCTAATTCTACCATTCATGGTTGAATCTTCTGAACTCTTGCATAATGACTTATTTTGCCTTCATGATGGCTATCAAGACATCTCACAGGCTTCCTCAAAACATCTAGTTCATTCTCAAAGTCTCAGAATCATCTGAGGAGCACCCACAACTCTCAAGCTATGAAGCACACAACCCTGATTTCAACCAACTCCTCTGTGGATCTCTTGAACTTTCTGATGAAGGTATCAACTTTCAAATACTCAATGAATAAATAATTATTGGTCAAATTTTGGGGTGCAACAGCTGCCCCTGTTCAAGCGGCTTGAACCTGACTGGGTGAGAAGCGAACGGCTCTCAACCAATCAAGGTGCGAGACGGTTGAATACCGGTAAACCCGAAAATTTGCCAACTGCACGAGCACACGGTACTCTGCGGGGAACAAATCTTCGAATACTGCAACACTAGCTGCTCAACAACTAGCTGGAGAAATATTGACCTGACATCACCGTCAGTTATCCACATTAAATTCTTCTGACATTGCCTTCTGACAACCACAACACGGGGAAACAAGCGTCCAACATCGTTGCCGGAGACCTAAACCTGAATCACCAAAATACCCAACATCGCCGCTGGAGCAAATACAACAATGAACAAAATACCCCGCATCGCCGCTGGAGAGAATACAACACTGAACAAAATATCCCGCATCGCCGCTGGAGAGAATACAACATTGAACAAAATATCCCGCATCGCCGCTGGAGAGAATACAACATTGAACAAAGTACCCCGCATCGCCGCTGGAGAACTACGCCTGACAGACTACCCCGCATCGCCGCTGGAGAAACACATTTGACAGAATACCCCGCATCGCCGCTGGAGGACCAAAGGATCTGCATCACCTGACATCGCCGTCAGAAGACTGGATCACCTTGACATGCCCAACATCGCCGCTGGAAAACTGAATCTGACATCGCCGTCTGAAACAAACATCGCTCTGAGAGACACTCGACATCTCCGTCGTACAAACATCATCCCTGATGGGGATTTAAAGAGTCTGACCTCGCCGTCAAACAAACGTTCAACCTCGCCGCCAAACCAACATCCGACCTCGCCGTCGAACAAAAACCCGGTCCGGGAATCCGAAGTATACATCTCAAAGGTACAAAACCTGAGCTTGGGATGGAAACAAACACTTCCAATGGTACACATCCTAATATTGGAGGCAAACATATCCAAAGGTACGAAACCTGAGCTTGGCGGCGAACATATCCAAAGGTACGAAACCTGAGCTTGGAATCAAACATATCCAAAGGTACGAAACCTGAGCTTGGAATCAAACTTATCCAAAGGTACGAAACCTGAGCTTGGAATCAAACATATCCAAAGGTACGAAACCTGAGCTTGGAATCAAACTTATCCAAAGGTACGAAACCTGAGCTTGGAATCAAACTTATCCAAAGGTACGAAACCTGAGCTTGGAATCAAACATATCCAAAGGTACGAAACCTGAGCTTGGAATCAAACTTATCCAAAGGTACGAAACCTGAGCTTGGAATCAAACATATCCAAAGGTACGAAACCTGAGCTTGGAATCAAACTTATCCAAAGGTATGAAACCTGAGCTTGGAATCAAACTTATCCAAAGGTACGAAACCTGAGCTTGGAATCAAACTTATCCAAAGGTACGAAACCTGAGCTTGGAATCAAACTTATCCAAAGGTACGAAACCTGAGCTTGGAATCAAACTTATCCAAAGGTACGAAACCTGAGCTTGGAATCAAACTTATCCAAAGGTACGAAACCTGAGCTTGGAATCAAACATATCCAAAGGTACGAAACCTGAGCTTGGAATCAAACATATCCAAAGGTACGAAACCTGAGCTTGGAATCAAACTTATCCAAAGGTACGAAACCTGAGCTTGGAATCAAACATATCCAAAGGTATGAAACCTGAGCTTGGAATCAAACATATCCAAAGGTACGAAACCTGAGCTTGGAATCAAACTTATCCAAAGGTACGAAACCTGAGCTTGGAATCAAACTTATCCAAAGGTACGAAACCTGAGCTTGGAATCAAACTTATCCAAAGGTACGAAACCTGAGCTTGGAATCAAACATATCCAAAGGTACGAAACCTGAGCTTGGAATCAAACTTATCCAAAGGTACGAAACCTGAGCTTGGAATCAAACTTATCCAAAGGTACGAAACCTGAGCTTGGAATCAAACTTATCCAAAGGTACGAAACCTGAGCTTGGAATCAAACTTATCCAAAGGTACGAAACCTGAGCTTGGAATCAAACATATACGCTGCTATTCTCTTGACATCTTATCAAGTCATTGCTAAATAAAAGGAAACACGCCGGGTCATCGGACATAATCATCAAGTTAACAACTCAGTTGAGGAGAGAAGAATGGGGGTTCACCCAAACAATCCTGACGACTCCCTGGGGAAAAGGGAGAAGGGTTCACCCAAACAACCTTGTAGACTTTGCTGCAGAAAGACGAGAGAGTTCACCCAAACGACTTCAACAACTGCTGGGGAATAACGACAGAGTTCACTCAGACGATTCCTACCAACTTTACTAGGGAGCAAGTACTTCTGCACGGGGAAAGCGATAAATGCTCTAAACGGCTTTCTGGGGGAACGACCCTTCTAGGGAACATAGCCTTCGGGCTACAAGACACTCATGTCATTAAGTCCTCAAACTCACGGGGATAAACAAACTTCGGCTTGCTGGGCAATCCTTCAGGATCCGCTTGGGGAAATATTCCATCTTCCAATCATGACTGTGCTCGGCTGGGGGATATCAATCTACCCGCCTGCTGCTGGGGAAGTGCCAACCACCTGCTGGGGAAAAGCCCTCCACTCTGCTGGGGGTTCCAGAAATCATCTTGAACAAACAACTCCGTAGGGCGCTTCCAAGAATCATCCTGAACTGAGAACCTTTCTGGAGACTTTATTCTGTTGGGTATTCCAGGAATCCCCCTGGGCCACTCTTGCTGGGGACGCTGCCGGGGAGCTCAAGGATTATCCTAAGCAAACAACTCGGGAAACTGCGCTGAGGCCTCAAGAATCACCCTAACAAACGGCCCTGCTGAGGAACTCAAGAATCGTCTTGAACTGAAGACTTCGCTGGGGATCTCAAAAATCATCTTGAACGAGCGACCGTGGGGATTACACCGGGGTCTTAAGAATCATCTTAAGAAAGCGACCTTGTTGGAGAGAATATCAGGAATCATCCTGAGCAACCGATCCTTCGGCCGAACACCTGTAAGGCAAGAATAATAATGACCTAGATCATGCTTATGATGCATATGCTTCTGCGCTATGCCCCACACGGTGGGAATGATATGCGTTTATGCTAAATGTTGTGCAATGTTAAATGCTATGCAGTGCTAAATGCTATGCAGTCATGCACAATGATGCGATCCCGTCCGCACAATAAATGCCGAGGGGAGGAAACCCTTTTGTCAAGGAGACAAGAACTACTCAGGTAGAGGAATCATCCTGCTGAGGAGAATGTGGACACGCTGGTATTAATTGGCCTCCGTCTGGGGGATTGATCTTCCGGGGACTGCTGCATGGCAAACAACTTCAGCTGATTTCTGCAGGGGACGAAGCTCTACGAGAACCCGAACCTGCTGAAGGAAAGCGATGTCAATCGCGGGAGTGAACTGCGTGGCCGTCTCGGCTACTTTTCTGGGGAGGATAACTCTGCGGGGAAACAACTTCAGCTGTGGACAGAGGTGTTTTGCGAAAAGTGCTCAGTACCTGTGGCGTTACATAGGTGGTTGAAGTTGAAATTAGAATTATCAGACGTCGGATCAGTTGTTGCCGTAACAACCAGATTCAGTTAGTGGATGTCGTTCCCCAAACAGTGGTGCAGTTTATTTCTACGGTTGGCAAATTTCCAGGTTCTTAGTATTCAACCGTCTCGTACCTCGAATGTTTGAAGGCCGTTCGTGCTTCACCCAGTCGGGTCCAAGTCGCTTGAATAGGGGCAGCTGTTGCACCCTAAAATTTGCTCAACTTATTTCACTTGGTTTATGTTTCAATTGCATTAGCATTTGCATAGAAAGTCATGTACATAGTCTAATCATTTGCATTGCATAGCATAGCATAGCAAGTCATCCAACAAGGGACCAAGTACTATTCTTATCTCTATGAGCCTATCAAGAGGGTATTATTCAAGTTTAAGATTGTTCAAGTCATCAGAAAGAAATTGAAATCTAAGAAGTCAGTGGATCAAGCAGTGGATCTATCTCATATCTTGAGTGTATTTGAAGATCATCAAAGAAGTTGTGAGCTGTGAATTGAGCATGGAGGGTATATAGACATCATGGAGGACCTAGAGGGTCATTTTGAAAGTGAGACAATTCATTGATGTGATTACAAGAGCTGCAGTTGAAGACAGTCAACTAGGGTTTCATCTGGGTCAACCTTGGGTCAACCCTAGGTCAAGTACTTGATTGAAGGGCATCAAGGCCTGTTTGAAAGATGTGGGATGCCTCATTTGACATGTAGATATGGATGTGGTGTTGTGCCAAGGAGGAATCAAGAGAAATCAAGAAGAAGAGAGGTTTCTAAATTAGGGTTTCTGTGTAAAATCCCCTGATTTAGGTCAAACTTCTAAGCAAGATAATTCAAAATGCAAGCTTCAAATGGATCCTTGGCCAACATGAAACTTGTAGAGGATCTCAAGACATTTAATTTGAGTGGTGGAAGACATCAAGGAGATTTATAGAACTCAAGTTATGGTTCTTGCAAGTTATAGGTCATCTGAGGCATCTGAAATTTTGTCTGTGAAAGTTACTTGACTTCCAAGCAACTTTTTCCCCTCAAGGAGGTTTCAAATGGATTTCTAGTCAACATGAAAGTTGTTCATCATGATCTTAGATTTCTAGAAAGGTATGGTATGCCTTCATCTGATTTGTGTAACTCTACTTATGACCTTGGCAAGCAAAGGGTATTTTGGTCATTTGAGAATTATAGGTCATTTCAAACATATGCCTAAAACTCATATAAGGAAGCTTCAAATGAAAAACTTCACAACATCAAAGTTGTTCCAAATGACATTTTGAGTCTAGAAAAGTGGTCATGGAAGTTGGCAAATGCTCATAGCTCAAGATTGCAAATTTGGTCAATTAAAAGGTGAATTTAATGAATAAAAGTGACCTAAAAATGAGATTTTTCATAACATGTCCAAATGGGATGAAATTATAGGTTATTTTGATTGGAAAGAATGTTTTGAGACCATTGGCAATATTGGATTTTTGAGTTTAGTTCAAAATTTGAGAGATATCATGGCTTGCTTATGATTAAAGTGACACATGCCAAAACTCAAGGGATTTGTGTACAAGAGGTTTCTAGCAATTTCTAGATGTTTCCATGGACATATATATAAACCCTAGAGCTGATCCATGAAGGGGTTGCACTTCATTTTGATCCAAAACACCAAGTTTCACTCCATTTTGCATTTTTTGCAAGTTCATTCAAACCCTCCCAATTCTTCATCATTCTGCAAGATTATTGATCCTACCATACTCCATGATCATCATTGATCACATCCCAAGCAAGATTTGAGTGTATTGAAGCCATAATCGTGTGCTACAAGTTCATCCTCCAAATTGCAAAAGGAATTGGTTACAAGAATCCAAGGTGTTTAAGCAAGAACAAGTGCATACAAAATCAAGATCCATAGCCATTGATCAAGTCCTAAGCATTGCTAGCTGTGAATCCAAGGATTTCTCCATCTGTTTTCAGATTTTTACCAGGTTGGTGTTTCCTTCGAATTAGCTTAAAATAGATAGCATGATGTAGAATTATTAGGTTAGAACTGTTAGGAATAAGTAGATGATCAATTTCAGTGAGTTTGAGAGCATTTCATGGAGTTTACCATTGGAGCACAAATTCTGTTGAGACCTAGAACTTGATGATTAGGTTGTTAGAATCTTGAATTGTTAGTGATTATTGATTAGTGCAAGGCCATGAAGAGTTTAGTGTACTAAGATCATGGATTGGTGAGTGAGTTTGCTTTTTACATTTTTGGAATTGATGAAGAATTGAGCATGTACGAATTGATGGAAGATGGTGATGAAGCTCGAGTTCCATGGCTGTTTTCATATAAACCCTAGCATGCCATTGGAGAAGAAACACCTCAAGCGTTGGATGAGGTCTTCTTGGTTGACTGAAATTCAGATCGCGCGGCCAGGATTTGAAGTTGAAACGAGAGGGAATCTGAGGCCATGAAACGCCTCGTTTCATTAAAGTCCTCTGGTGGGCTTAAATGCACAATTGCTAGCCACACCCCCGCTATCCAGGCCCATAGCATATTGAACTGTTTTATTTACTTTTTGCACCGTTTGTAGTTATTTTTCTTTGGTATTTTTTTTCTGATTTAACTGGGCCCATACGCGCCTTGCTACGCGCACCCCCAGTCTGGGCCCATCATTCATTTTTCAACTTAAATCATTACTAACTGCACCCCTAACCAACTTTATTTCATTTTAATTTCATTCATTTTTCTTAATTGTTTGAAAAATCATAACAAATTGAAAATTCCATATTTTTGATTGGTTGTTTTTTTACTATTTTCATATTTCTGTGTAGAAAAATATCATGTAATAAAATTTCCATTTTATTTTCTTTTAATATTTTTTACATATTTTCTATTTTAATGCCTTTTTAATAGATTTAATTTGTACATAGTATTTGTAGAATTTCTTTTAGGTACTTCTCATAATCTTTTTAGGCCAAATTTTTTAGTATAATTAGATACATATATTAGGTGTCCCCTTGATTTTTATACCAATTTTTTAGGATTTATTTTAGGTAGCTTAGTTAGAAACCATTAGGCTAATCATTTAGGGTTGTGAATATAATGTAGTTTAACAAAACAAATTTTCTTTTGGGTTTTCTCTAGAACAAATTAAATGATGGGCTTATAGGGGTATTATGGGTAGATAATAGATCCCTTAGAAAATATTAGGCTTCCCCTATTCTACTATTACTACTAGTACATTTCCTGTTATTGATTGATTGTGTGGTTTGCCCTCTCTAGGGTTATTTGTTTGACTGTGTGGGGTATTGGGCCTGCTTGGGGTTTGGGGTTGAGCTGAAGACTTTGCTGGTGAAGCCCATTGAAGATTAAGAGAATGAAGACCAATTTCCAGAGTTGATGAAGAGTATCTTGCTGGCAGCTGTTGAAGGTTGTAGGATCTAGGAGTTAGGTAGAGCTCTAGAATATCAATTTGATTCACAAACATGGAAGGTCTTGTTTGCCTCCATCCCTCTCTATGATGCAGAGTCTCTCTAGGACACTCACCCCTTCCTTTGGAAGGCTTGGTGACAGTGTCTAAGAGATAGAACTCTTGAGAGAAACTTTCCACATATTGTTAACAGTTTGTTTGCCACCTTTGGTGGTCAACTAACTGCTTAACATCCCAATTCATCTTGCTAACTGTTCCTCATCTTGGAGAGTGAGACTTAAAGAAAATCCATTGAAAGATTGAAGATAGAGACCTTGCTTGCAGGCTATGAAGATGAAGACTGATGCTTGCTTGAAGCTTGTAGATGGTTGAAGATGACTTGAAGAAAGATGTTGATGAAGACTGCTGTTTGCTGTTTATTTTTGCTGTTTATGATTTTTGATGTATTGATTGAATTTCTCTGACTGTATTGCTTGCCCTTTAATCTGTTAGGTTGAAAGCGAATTTTGTTCGCTTTTGCCTGTTGTTTTCTAGGTTCGAGGTTGAGTGGGACTCCCTTGCCTCGCTTGTATTGCTGTATCCATGCATTTTACTGCTTTATTGTATATATGCTATTGTTTCTGTTTCCGTTTATCCCTTAGGATCTTTGTTTCTCTCTGCGCAAGAGAGGAACAGGATAGACATTAGGTATTAACCCATGCATGATAACATTAGGTTAGTTTGATTCCCCTTTTCAACCATAGGTTAGAGTTCTGTCTCTTCTTTCTCAAAACAAACAGAAAAACACAATAAGATTTCAAATCCAATAAAAGACACTTCTTCCGTAAAAGAATGTGAACTCATCAAAACGTCAATTTTTGTCCGCTTGGACTGTTAATCAGAAAAACCCCTTTTTTAGAAGGAGATAAAAGCAATCAAGACAGACTTGTGTCGTACGTGGCCTGAACTACGTTTGCTCTGATCTTTCATGCTGTATGAAAGTACGTAGGCATAGGATGCGATATCCTAGCGAGCAACCTTCCCCTCCTTTCCCGTAGGTAGGCGAACTACGTTGACTCTGATTTCTCGTTCCAGACGGGAATACGTAGGCATAAAGTGCGATACTTTGCCGAGTCAGTTTATTTTCTTTTAACCCCAGACCTGTAGAATAGATAGAATAACAATCCGTACCAGAAAACAAGCGTGGATCCCGTCGAGTACGACGGACGTGAGGGGTGCTAATACCTTCCCCTTGCGTAACAGACTCCCGAATCCAGGATTTGGTTGCGATGACCATTCCTTTCCCCGTTTTGCGGTAGGTTTACCTCGAGCGTTTCCTTTCCCTCCGTTGGGATAAATAACGCACGGTGGCGACTCTTCTGTTCAGTCGGCGCCGATTTTCGCAGTAGCGACACTAGGATCTCGCAATCCCATGCCTACATATTCTCAACAGGTATGAGAAATCAGATAAGTCGTAGTTCAGCCTACGGTTTGTTGGTGTTTTTTATGGATGATGCTAACGTTATCATTCTAGCAATTAGGTTTTTTGCCGATCGTTGTCTGGAGTCTTATGCGTTACCTGTTTGCGGTAGAACGGAATTAACATGTCCTTTTTGAAAAGTTTTATGAGGGAATCCCGAAGGATGAAAAGATTTGGATTTCTTGAAGTGTTTTTGTTAGAGTTTTGAAAAGCCGTTTGAGATGCGCGTTGCACTAAATTCTATGGGTAGAGGTTAATATTTTGAACGGCCAAGTCGAGCGCCTTGTGTTCAAAATACTCTGAGTGAGTGTAGGAGGAGCTCAATTCTCATTCTTTCTCTACCACACACTACACGCATCATGTTTATTAAGTATTCTTTGAATTTTATTGAGAAAAAGGTCACTTAACGTTGGATCAAGGGTTTTATTGCTTAGTAAGAAAAATTTTGAAGTGATGCGAACAATGTTTATGGCGATGCACGGGGAAATCAACTTACAAGTTTGGGTTTGGGCTTGATATGGGGATGAAGAATGCTTTTAGGGTTCGATCCTAATTTCTAAGATGTCTAACTAGCGAAACAACGGAAACTAAAATAACAAAGTACGGGGGAGGGATACATGACAAAGTACAAGGGATAATCAAAGTGTGAAATAAAGAGGCTCATTGTAGAGTATCCCAAGAGAAAACTATGTGTGTGAAAGGTGTCATAGACTAAACAAATGAATCCATAATAAAAGTCTAAGGGTTTAAAAGCGATGTAATAGCAACAACGTTGTGATTTAAGATCATAAGTCTCAAATAATGATTCAAGTCAAGCCTAGGTCACACACGAATCATATTAGGCCCTCACAAAAGAAATTAATCATTTCGTCTTTTTGATTTTTTATAATGTTTTTGTTCATGTTCCAATAATAACTAAGCATTACTACAAAAAGAAATATAAAACTACCACACACAACCGCTCATGCAATCGACAAATAACAAGGAAAGACACACTAATAAGTACTAAATACATCAGCAAAGAAAATAATTAATTTTAAGAGAAAATTTTGAAATAAACAAACCTAATTAAGATATCTAAAAATTAAATTTAAATTAATTATTATCTTAAAAAAAGAAAGTGAAATAAAAAAAATAAAATAAAATCATTATAAAAATTTAAAATGATTTTTTTTGTATTTTTTAATAGAAGGGATGAATTATAATATTTGAACTTTTATAAAAAAAATGGTCATTTTGTTCTTACACATCTAGTTGACGGTGTGTAGTGGAAAACAAAGATATAGAAATGTGAACCAAATAAGATAAGTAAAAAGTGCATTGCAGTTTTAAAGAAAAAACTATTATCACTACCACTTTTGGTATTGATGAGTTTTTGGAGGTGTCTCACCACTATAGTTTTGTATCTGACCTTTAGTTTTGATTATAACAATGCATTGTTTCTTAGAGAATAATTTTATACACTAAAGGTTTTTTTCTAGTGTGTAGGTTTTGCTAAATAGGTTTTGACTCTAAAGCTTTGACGTGTGACGTCATCAGACTTTAGAATCAACACACTCCGACTCTGAAGAGATACAAGTGTTTTACAAGATGCTGTCATGTTTGTCGCTACGCAAAAAATGACACAGAGTCGCCACCGAATTTTATTCATCCCAAATAAGTAAAGGGAAATATCGATAAAACCTTTAGGAAAAGAACATGGTCATCGCAACCAAGTTTCGGGTTTCGAAGTCGGTTATGTGAGGGGAAGGTATTAGCACCCCCTCACATTCATCATACTCGATTGGAACCATCTAAGTTATTTAAGATGGAATGGGTGTTCTAATCTAAAAGTCTACTTGCTAAAGAGAAAGAGGGGTTATTTTGATTAGGGTGCTCGCCAAGGATTGGGGTCCTTGTGCCTACGTATTTTCACTTGAAAGAAGTGAAAAATTATAGCGTTCGTAGTTCGTGGGACTACGGTGAAAAAAATAGAAAGTTTGCTTGCTAGGATCTCGCAATCCCATGCCTACGTATTCTCAACAGGTATGAGAAATCAGATAAGTCGTAGTTCAGCCTACGGTTTGTTGGTGTTTTTTATGGACGATGCTAAAGTTGTCATTCTAGCAATTAGGTTTTTTGCCGATCGTTGTCTAGAGTCTTACGCGTTACCTGTTTGCGGTAGAACGAAATTAACATGTCCTTTTTGAAAAGTTTTATGAGGGAATCCCGAAGGATGAAAAGATTTGGATTTCTTGAAGTGTTTTTGTTAGAGTTTTGAAAAGCCGTTTGAGATGCGCGTTGCACTAATGTCTATGGGTAGAGGTGAATATTTTGAACGGCCAAGTCGAGCGCCTTGTGTTCAAAATACTCTGAGTGAGTGTAGGAGGAGCTCAATTCTCATTCTTTCTCTACCACACACTACACGCATCATGTTTATTAAGTATTCTTTGAATTTTATTGAGAAAAAGGTCACTTGACGTTGGATCAAGGGTTTTATTGCTTAATAAGAAAAATTTTGAAGTGATGCGAACAATGTTTATGGCGATGCACGGGGAAATCAACTTACAAGTTTGGGTTTGGGCTTGATATGTGGATGAAGAATGCTTTTAGGGTTCGAGCCTAATTTCTAAGATGTCTTACTAGCGAAACAACGGAAACTAAAATAACAAAGTTCATCAAACGGGGGAGGGATACATGACAAAGTACAAGGGATAATCAAAGTGTGAAATAAAGAGGCTCAGTGTAGAGTATCCCAAGAGAAAACTATGTGTGTGAAAGGTGTCATAGACTAAACAAATTAATCCATAATAAAAGTCTAAGGGTTTAAAAGCGATGTAATAGCAACAACGTTGTGATTTAAGATCATAAGTCTCAAATAATGATTCAAGTCAAGCCTAGGTCACACACGAATCATATTAGGCCCTCACAAAAGAAATTAATCATTTCGTCTTTTTGATTTTTTATAATGTTTTTGTTCATGTTCCAATAATAACTAAACATTACTACAAAAAGAAATATAAAACTACCACACACAACCGCTCATGCAATCGACAAATAACAAGGAAAGACACACTAATAAGTACTAAATACATCAGCAAAGAAAATAATTAATTTTAAGAGAAAATTTTGAAATAAACAAACCTAATTAAGATATCTAAAAATTAAATTTAAATTAATTATTATCTTAAAAAAAGAAAGTGAAATAAAAAAAAGAACATAAAATCATTATAAAAATTTAAAATGATTTTTTTTGTATTATTTAATAGAAGGGATGAATTATAATATTTGAACTTTTATAAAAAAAATGGTCATTTTGTTCTTACACATCTAGTTGACGGTGTGTAGTGGAAAACAAAGATATAGAAATGTGAACCAAATAAGATAAGTAAAAAGTGCATTGCAGTTTTAAAGAAAAAACTATTATCACTACCACTTTTGGTATTGATGAGTTTTTGGAGGTGTCTCACCACTATAGTTTTGTATCTGACCTTTAGTTTTGATTATAACAATGCATTGTTTCTTAGAGAATAATTTTATACACTAAAGGTTTTTTTCTAGTGTGTAGGTTTTGCTAAATAGGTTTTGACTCTGAAGCTTTGACGTGTGACGTCATCAGACTTTAGAATCAACACACTCCGACTCTGAAGAGATACAAGTGTTTTACAAGATGCTGTCATGTTTGTCGCTACGCAAAAAATGACACAGAGTCGCCACCGAATTTTATTCATCCCAAATAAGTAAAGGGAAATATCGATAAAACCTTTAGGAAAAGAACATGGTCATCGCAACCAAGTTTCGGGTTTGGAAGTCGGTTATGTGAGGGGAAGGTATTAGCACCCCCTCACATTCATCATACTCGATTGGAACCATCTAAGTTATTTAAGATGGAATGGGTGTTCTAATCTAAAAGTCTACTTGCTAAAGGGAAAGAGGGGTTATTTTGATTAGGGTGCTCGCCAAGGATTGGGGTTCTTGTGCCTACGTATTTTCACTTGAAAGAAGTGAAAAATTATAGCGTTCGTAGTTCGTGGGACTACGGTGAAAAAAATAGAAAGTTTGCTTGCTAGGATCTCGCAATCCCATGCCTACGTATTCTCAACAGGTATGAGAAATCAGATAAGTCGTAGTTCAGCCTACGGTTTGTTGGTGTTTTTTATGGACGATGCTAACGTTGTCATTCTAGCAATTAGGTTTTTTGCCGATCGTTGTCTGGAGTCTTACGCGTTACCTGTTTGCGGTAGAACGAAATTAACATGTCCTTTTTGAAAAGTTTTATGAGGGAATCCCGAAGGATGAAAAGATTTGGATTTCTTGAAGTGTTTTTGTTAGAGTTTTGAAAAGCCGTTTAAGATGCGCGTTGCACTAATGTCTATGGGTAGAGGTGAATATTTTGAACGGCCAAGTCGAGCGCCTTGTGTTCAAAATACTCTGAGTGAGTGTAGGAGGAGCTCAATTCTCATTCTTTCTCTACCACACACTACACGCATCATGTTTATTAAGTATTCTTTGAATTTTATTGAGAAAAAGGTCACTTGACGTTGGATCAAGGGTTTTATTGCTTAATAAGAAAAATTTTGAAGTGATGCGAACAATGTTTATGGCGATGCACGGGGAAATCAACTTACAAGTTTGGGTTTGGGCTTGATATGTGGATGAAGAATGCTTTTAGGGTTCGATCCTAATTTCTAAGATGTCTTACTAGCGAAACAACGGAAACTAAAATAACAAAGTTCATCAAACGGGGGAGGGATACATGACAAAGTACAAGGGATAATCAAAGTGTGAAATAAAGAGGCTCAGTGTAGAGTATCCCAAGAGAAAACTATGTGTGTGAAAGGTGTCATAGACTAAACAAATGAATCCATAATAAAAGTCTAAGGGTTTAAAAGCGATGTAATAGCAACAACGTTGTGATTTAAAATCATAAGTCTCAAATAATGATTCAAGTCAAGCCTAGGTCACACACGAATCATATTAGGCCCTCACAACAGAAATTAATCATTTCGTCTTTTTGATTTTTTATAATGTTTTTGTTCATGTTCCAATAATAACTAAACATTACTACAAAAAGAAATATAAAACTACCACACACAACCGCTCATGCAATCGACAAATAACAAGGAAAGACACACTAATAAGTACTAAATACATCAGCAAAGAAAATAATTAATTTTAAGAGAAAATTTTGAAATAAAAAAACCTAATTAAGATATCTAAAAATTAAATTTAAATTAATTATTATCTTAAAAAAAGAAAGTGAAATAAAAAAAAGAACATAAAATCATTATAAAAATTTAAAATGATTTTTTTTGTATTTTTTAATAGAAGGGATGAATTATAATATTTGAACTTTTATAAAAAAATGGTCATTTTGTTCTTACACATCTAGTTGACGGTGTGTAGTGGAAAACAAAGATATAGAAATGTGAACCAAATAAGATAAGTAAAAAGTGCATTGCAGTTTTAAAGAAAAAACTATTATCACTACCACTTTTGGTATTGATGAGTTTTTGGAGGTGTCTCACCACTATAGTTTTGTATCTGACCTTTAGTTTTGATTATAACAATGCATTGTTTCTTAGAGAATAATTTTATACACTAAAGGTTTTTTTCTAGTGTATAGGTTTTGCTAAATAGGTTTTGACTCTGAAGCTTTGACGTGTGACGTCATCAGACTTTAGAATCAACACACTCCGACTCTGAAGAGATACAAGTGTTTTACAAGATGCTGTCATGTTTGTCGCTACGCAAAAAATGACACAGAGTCGCCACCGAATTTTATTCATCCTAAATAAGTAAAGAGAAATATCGATAAAACCTTTAGGAAAAGAACATGGTCATCGCAACCAAGTTTCGGGTTTGGAAGTCGGTTATGTGAGGGGAAGGTATTAGCACCCCCTCACATTCATCATACTCGATTGGAACCATCTAAGTTATTTAAGATGAAATGGGTGTTCTAATCTAAAAGTCTACTTGCTAAAGGGAAAGAGGGGTTATTTTGATTAGGGTGCTCGCCAAGGATTGGGGTCCTTGTGCCTACGTATTTTCACTTGAAAGAAGTGAAAAATTATAGCGTTCGTAGTTCGTGGGACTACGGTGAAAAAAATAGAAAGTTTGCTTGCTAGGATCTCGCAATCCCATGCCTACGTATTCTCAACAGGTATGAGAAATCAGATAAGTCGTAGTTCAGCCTACGGTTTGTTGGTGTTTTTTATGGACGATGCTAACGTTGTCATTCTAGCAATTAGGTTTTTTGCCGATCGTTGTCTGGAGTCTTACGCGTTACCTGTTTGCGGTAGAACGAAATTAACATGTCCTTTTTGAAAAGTTTTATGAGGGAATCCCGAAGGATGAAAAGATTTGGATTTCTTGAAGTGTTTTTGTTAGAGTTTTGAAAAGCCGTTTGAGATGCGTGTTGCACTAATGTCTATGGGTAGAGGTGAATATTTTGAACGGCCAAGTCGAGCGCCTTGTGTTCAAAATACTCTGAGTGAGTGTAGGAGGAGCTCAATTCTCATTCTTTCTCCACCACACACTACACGCATCATGTTTATTAAGTATTCTTTGAATTTTATTGAGAAAAAGGTCACTTGACGTTGGATCAAGGGTTTTATTGCTTAATAAGAAAAATTTTGAAGTGATGCGAACAATGTTTATGGCGATGCACGGGGAAATCAACTTACAAGTTTGGGTTTGGGCTTGATATGTGGATGAAGAATGCTTTTAGGGTTCGATCCTAATTTCTAAGATGTCTTACTAGCGAAACAACGGAAACTAAAATAACAAAGTTCATCAAACGGGGGAGGGATACATGAAAAAGTACAAGGGATAATCATAGTGTGAAATAAAGAGGCTCAGTGTAGAGTATCCCAAGAGAAAACTATGTGTGTGAAAGGTGTCATAGACTAAACAAATGAATCCATAATACAAGTCTAAGGGTTTAAAAGCGATGTAATAGCAACCACGTTGTGATTTAAGATCATAAGTCTCAAATAATGATTCAAGTCAAGCCTAGGTTACACACGAATCATATTAGGCCCTCACAAAAGAAATTAATCATTTCGTCATTTTGATTTTTTATGATGTTTTTGTTCATGTTCCAATAATAAGTAAACATTACTACAAAAAGAAATATAAAACTACCACACACAACCGCTCATGCAATCGACAAATAACAAGGAAAGACACACTAATAAGTACTAAATACATCAGCAAAGAAAATAATTAATTTTAAGAGAAAATTTTGAAATAAACAAACCTAATTAAGATATCTAAAAATTAAATTTAAATTAATTATTATCTTATAAAAATAAAGTGAAATAAAAAAAAGAATATAAAATCATTATAAAAATTTAAAATGATTTTTTTTGTATTTTTTAATAGAAGGGATGAATTATAATATTTGAACTTTTATAAAAAAATGGTCATTTTGTTCTTACACATCTAGTTGAAGGTATGTTGTGGAAAACAAAGATATAGAAATGTGAACCAAATAAGATAAGTAAAAAGTGCATTGCAGTTTTAAAGAAAAAACTATTATCACTACCACTTTTGGTATTGATGAATTTTTAGAGGTGTGTCACCGCGATAGTTTTGTATCTGACCTTTAGTTTTGATTATAACAATGCATTGTTTCTTAGAGAACAATTTTATACACTAAAGGTTTTTTTCTAGTGTGTAGGTTTTGCTAAATAGGTTCTGACTCTGAAGCTTTATCGTGTGACGTCATCAGACTCTAGAATCAACACACTCCGACTCTGAAGAGATACGAGTGTTTTACAAGATGCTGTCATGTTTGTCGCTACGCGAAAAATGACACAGAGTCGCCACCGAATTTTATTCATCCCAAATAAGTAAATGGAAATATCGATAAAACCTTTAGGAAAAGAACATGGTCATCGCAACCAAGTTTTGGGTTTGGAAGTCGGTTATGTGAGGGGAAGGTATTAGCACCCCCTCACATTCATCATACTCGATTGGAACCATCTAAGTTATTTAAGATGGAATGGGTGTTCAAATATAAAAGTCTACTTACTAAAGGGAAAGAGGGGTTATTTTGATTAGGGTGCTCGCCAAGGATTGGGGTCCTTGTGCCTACGTATTTTCACTTGAAAGAAGTGAAAAATTATAGCGCCCGTAGTTCGTGGGACTACGGTGAAAAAATAGAAAGTTTGCTTGCTAGGATCTCGCAATCCCATGCCTACGTATTCTCAACAGGTATGAGAAATCAGATAAGTCGTAGTTCAGCCTACGGTTTGTTGGTGTTTTTTATGGACGATGCTAACATTGGCATTCTAGCAATTAGGTTTTTTGCCGATCGTTATCTGGAGTCTTACGAGTTACCTGTTTGCGGTAGAACGGAATTAACATGTCCTTTTTGAAAAGTTTTTTGAGGGAATCCCGAAGGATGAAAAGATTTGGATTTCTTGAAGTGTTTTTGTTAGAGTTTTGAAAAGCCGTTTGAGATGCGTGTTGCACTAATGTCTATGGGTAGAGGTGAATATTTTGAACGGCCAAGTCGAGCGCCTTGTGTTCAAAATACTCTGAGTGAGTGTAGGAGGAGCTCTATTCTCATTCTTTCTCCACCACACACTACACGCATCATGTTTATTAAGTATTCTTCGAATTTTATTGAGAAAAAGGTCACTTGACGTTGGATCAAGGGTTTTATTGCTTAATAAGAAAATTTTTGAAGTGATGCGAACAATGTTTATGGAGATGCACGGGGAAATCAACTTACAAGTTTGGGTTTGGGCTTGATATGTGGATGAAGAATGCTTTTAGGGTTCGATCCTAATTTCTAAGATGTCTAACTAGCGAAACAACGGAAACTAAAATAACAAAGTTCATCAAACGGGGGAGGGATACATGACAAAGTACAAGGGATAATCAAAGTGTGAAATAAAGAGGCTCATTGTAGAGTATCCCAAGAGAAAACTATGTGTGTGAAAGGTGTCATAGACTAAACAAATGAATCCATAATACAAGTCTCAGGGTTTAAAAGCGATGTAATAGCAACCACGTTATGATTTAAGATCATAAGTCTCAAATAATGATTCAAGTCAAGCCTAGGTCACACACGAATCATATTAGGCCCTCACAAAAGAAATTAATCATTTCGTCTTTTTGATTTTTTATGATATTTTTGTTCATGTTCCAATAATAAGTAAACATTACTACAAAAAGAAATATAAAACTACCACACACAACCGCTCATGCAATCGACAAATAACAAGGAAAGACACACTAATAAGTACTAAATACATCAGCAAAGAAAATAATTAATTTTAAGAGAAAATTTTGAAATAAACAAACCTAATTAAGATATCTAAAAATTAAATTTAAATTAATTATTATCTTATAAAAATAAAGTGAAATAAAAAAAAGAATATAAAATCATTATAAAAATTTAAAATGATTTTTTTTGTATTTTTTAATAGAAGGGATGAATTATAATATTTGAACTTTTATAAAAAAATGGTCATTTTGTTCTTACACATCTAGTTGAAGGTGTGTTGTGGAAAACAAAGATATAGAAATGTGAACCAAATAAGATAAGTAAAAAGTGCATTGCAGTTTTAAAGAAAAAACTATTATCACTACCACTTTTGGTATTGATGAATTTTTAGAGGTGTGTCACCGCGATAGTTTTGTATCTGACCTTTAGTTTTGATTATAACAATGCATTGTTTCTTAGAGAACAATTTTATACACTAAAGGTTTTTTTCTAGTGTGTAGGTTTTGCTAAATAGGTTCTGACTCTGAAGCTTTATCGTGTGACGTCATCAGACTCTGGAATCAACACACTCCGACTCTGAAGAGATACGAGTGTTTTACAAGATGCTGTCATGTTTGTCGCTACGCGAAAAATGACACAGAGTCGCCACCGAATTTTATTCATCCCAAATAAGTAAATGGAAATATCGATAAAACCTTTAGGAAAAGAACATGGTCATCGCAACCAAGTTTCGGGTTTGGAAGTCGGTTATGTGAGGGGAAGGTATTAGCACCCCCTCACATTCATCATACTCGATTGGAACCATCTAAGTTATTTAAGATGGAATGGGTGTTCAAATATAAAAGTCTACTTACTAAAGGGAAAGAGGGGTTATTTTGATTATGGTGCTAGCCAAGGATTGGGGCCCTTGTGCCTACGTATTTTCACTTGAAAGAAGTGAAAAATTATAGCGTCCGTAGTTTGTGGGACTACGGTAATAGAAAGTGCTTGCTAGGATATCGCAATCCCATGCCTACATATTCTCAACAGGTATGAGAAATCAGATAAGTCGTAGTTCTGCCTAAGGTTTGTTGGTGTTTTTTATGGACGATGCTAACGTTGGCATTCTAGCAATTAGGTTTTTTGCCGATCATTGTCTGGAGTCTTACGTGTTACCTGTTTGCGGTAGAACGGAATTAACATGTCCTTTTTGAAAAATTTTATGAGGGAATCCCGAAGGATGAAAATATTTGGATTTCTTGAAGTGTTTTTGTTAGTTTTGGAAAGCCGTTTGAGATGCGTGTTGCACTAAATTCTATGGGTAGAGGTGAATATTTTGAACGGCCAAGTCGAGCGCCTTGTGTTCAAAATACTTTGAGTGAGTGTAGGAGGAGCTCAATTCTCATTATTTCTCCACCACACACTACACGCATCATGTTTATTAAGTATTGTTTAAATTTTATTGAGAAAAAGGTCACTTGACATTGGATCAAGGGTTTTATTGCTTATTAAGAAAAATTTTGAAGTGATGCGAACAATGTTTATGGCGATGCACGGGGAAATCAACTTACAAGTTTGGGTTTGGGCTTGATATATGGATGATGAATGCTTTTAGGGTTCGGTCCTAATTTCTAAGATGTCTAACTAGCGAAACAACGGAAACTAAAATAACAAAGTTCATCAAACGGGGGAGGGATACATGACAAAGTACAAGGGATAATCAAAGTGTGAAATAAAGAGGCTCATTGTAGAGTATCCCAAGAGAAAACTATGTGTGTGAAAGGTGTCATAGACTAAAAAAATGAATCCATAATACAAGTCTAAGGGTTTAAAAGCGATGTAATAGCAACCATGTTGTGATTTAAGATCATAAGTCTTAAATAATGATTCAAGTCAATCCTAGGTCACACACGAATCATATTAGGCCCTCACAAAAGAAATTAATCATTTCGTCTTTTTAATTTTTTATGATGTTTTTGTTCATGTTCCAATAATAACTAAACATTACTATAAAAAGAAATATAAAACTACCACACACAACCGCTCATGCAATCGACAAATAACAAGGAAAGACACACTAATAAGTACTAAATACATCAGCAAAGGAAATAATTCATTTTAAGAGAAAATTTTGAAATAAACAAACCTAATTAAGATATCTAAAAATTAAATTTAAATTAATTATTATCTTATAAAAAGAAAGGGAAATAAAAAAAGAATATAAAATCATTATAAAAATTTAAAATGATTTTTTTTGTATTTTTTAATAGAACGGATGAATTATAATATTTGAACTTTTATAAAAAAATGGTCATTTTGTTCTTACACATCTAGTTGACGGTGTGTTGTGGAAAACAAAGATATAGAAATGTGAACCAAATAAGAAAAGTAAAAAGTGCATTGCAGTTTTAAAGAAAAAACTATTATCACTACCACTTTTGGTATTGACGAATTTTTGGAGGTGTCTCACCGCGATAGTTTTGTATCTGACCTTTAGTTTTGATTATAACAATGCATTGTTTCTTAGAGAACAATTTTATAAACTAAAGGTTTTTTTCTAGTGTGTAGGTTTTGCTAAATAGGTTATGACTCTGTAGCTTTGACGTGTGACGTCATCAGACTCTAGAATCAACACACTCCGACTCTGAAGAGATACAAGTGTTTTAGAAGATGCTGTCAAGTTTGTCGCTACGCGAAAAATGACACAGAGTCGCCACCGAATTTTATTCATCCCAAAGAAGTAAAGGGAAATATCGATAAAACCTTTAGGAAAAGAACATGGTCATCGCAACCAAGTTTTGGGTTCGGAAGTCGGTTATGTGAGGGGAAGGTATTAGCACCCCCTCACATTCATCATACTCGATTGGAACTATCTAAGTTATTTAAGATGGAATGGGTGTTCTAATCTAAAAGTCTACTTGCTAAAGGGAAAGAGGGGTTGTTTTTATTAGGGGGCTCGCCAAGGATTGCGGCCCTTGTGCCTACGTATTTCCACTTGAAAGAAGTGAAAAATCATAGCGTCCGTAGTTCGTGGGACTACGGTGAAAAAAAAAGAAAGTTTGCTTGCTAGGATCTCGCAATCCCATGCCTACGTATTCTCAACAGGTATGAGAAATCAGATAAGTCGTAGTTCAGCTTACGATTTGTTGGTGTTTTTTATGGAGGATGCTAACGTTGGCATTCTAGCAATTAGTTTTTTTGCCGATCGTTGTCTGGAGTCTTACGCGTTACCTGTTTACGGTAGAACGGCATTAACATGTCCTTTTTGAAAATTTTTATGAGGGAATCCCGAAGGATGAAAAGATTTGGATTTCTTGAAGTGTTTTTGTTAGAGTTTTGAAAAGCCGTTTGAGATGCGTGTTGCACTAAAGTCTATGGGTACAGGTGAATATTTTGAACGGCCAAGTCGAGCGCCTTGTGTTCAAAATACTCTGAGTGAGTGTAAGAGGAGCTCAATTCTCATTCTTTCTCCACCACACACTACATGCATCATGTTTATTAAGTATTCTTTGAATTTTATTGAGAAAAAGGTCACTTGACGTTGGATCAAGGGTTTTATTGCTTATTAAGAAAATTTTTGAAGTGATGCGAACAATGTTTATGGCGATGCACGGGGAAATCAACTTACAAGTTTGGGTTTGGGCTTGATATGTGGATGAAGAATGCTTTTAGGGTCCGGTCCTAATTTCTAAGATGTCTAACTAGCGAAACAATGGAAACTAAAATAACAAAGTTCATCAAACGGGGGAGGGATACATGACAAAGTACAAGGGATAATCAAAGTGTGAAATAAAGAGGCTCATTGTAGAGTATCCCAAGAGAAAACTATGTGTGTTAAAGGTGTCATAGACTAAACAAATGAATCCATAATACAAGCCTAAGGGTTTAAAAGCGATGTAATAGCAACCACTTTGTGATTTAAGATCAGAAGTCTCAAATGATGATTCAAGTCAAGCCTAGGTCACACACAAAGCATAATAGGCCCTCACAAAAGAAATTAATTATTTGGTCTTTTCGATTTTTTATGATGTTTTTGTTCATTTTTCAATAGTAACTAAACATTACTCCAAAAAGAAATATAAAACTACGACACACAACCGTTCATGCAATCGACAAATAACAAGGAAAGACACACCAATAAGTACCAAATACATCAGCAAAGGAAAGAATTAATTTTAAGTGAAAATTTTGAAATAAATAAACCTAATTAAGATATCTAAAAATTAAATTTAAATGAATTATTATCTTATAAAAAGAAAGTGAAATAAAACAAAATAATATAAAATCTTTATAAAAGTTTAAAATGAAATTTTTTGTATTTTTTAAAACCACAAAAAATGGAGACAAATTAATTAAACGAGAGAAACTCAACAAAAACATCAGGCTGGAGTGTGAAAAGAAAAAAAAACGGTTTTGAGGCCCAATAAAACTAAGTGGGTCGCGTGTCATCCACTAGACACAGATCGTGTCCCAATAACCTGGCTAGGCAATGAGAAAAGGATTATGAGAACCCTGGAAACTCCAAAACGGCAGAACAAACCAATTCGAAAATGTGAACCATAGAAAAACGAACGAAAAACAAGGCTATCCATGGCTCTAATCTTCATCGTTTCTGACCTCTCACAATTATCTCTCTCGCTTACCTCTCAATTGCACTTCAACTTTATTTCTCTCTCTCCAAATCACAGCGGCGCAAGTGAGGTATGTTGGTTTGTCATCACGGTCGGGTTGTGTGGCAGCTGTAGGTCACATTATGGTGGTTACAGCGAGGTTGGTGGTGGAATCAAGTGTGGAACAATGGGTCGGAGATTGCAGGAAGCACGAGCTATTGCGTTTACCGTTTTGTCCTCCTTTTTATTTATTGGTTTTTAAGAGTATGAATCCAGACAAAGGTTGTTGAAGGTTGTTGTTGCTCGTTGTAGCACCCCAAAATTTGCCTTTCTGTTTTGGCGGTATCTGACTTTTGTTTCTTTGCATTTTCGCATTTCTGCATTTGCATAGCATTCATCCTTGAGACAGGGGATCAAGGTTTTCCTGTGGCTCAGTTTTCATCTCAATGCATGAACCTGAACATCGAGCATCAGAGGCTCTGACATTTATTTTGCCCAGCGATCGGGCGACCGATTTTATTTTATTTTGCAGGGTATTTTCAGCTCAAAGAGCAGCATTCAGGCTATCTCAAGCATTTTCATGGTTATGATATTCAAAAGCAAGTTTCAGAAGTTGAACAGAGCTCAAAACGGCAAGGAACGGGCAAACGGGAAAATTTCCCTCCAAAAGGCGCCAAAATTCAAATTTTGAAGGTGTTAACCGATTAACCAATATGGTTAATCGATTAACCAAGTCAAAATCAGGTCAAATCTGAGATTTTGAAGGTGTTAACCGATTAACCTATATGGTTAACCGATTAACCAGTGCAGATTTTGCCTCTGCACGTGAATTTTCAATGCAAGCCATTTTGGGGTCCAATTTTGGTCATGTGCAAATCTGATTTTCACTTTGGGAAGAATCTAGAACATATTTGAATTGTGGTTAATTTCATTTTCCCTCCAAATATCCATTCCTCATTCCAACCCAAATTTCACAAACCATATTCCACACCTTACATTTGGATCCAAGCCTAAGTGATATTTAAGTGATCCACTCCAAACCAAAGAGGATAATCTCTCATAATTCACTCTCATTTTCAGAATTGATCCCATCCTCTCTCAATTCTCTCTCAATTTTTCCAACTCCAAAACCCTTACCAAAGCTCTTCTCATTGAAATCATTGATTCTTCATTGGAATCCTTGATTTCTAAGAGCTAAACCTTCATCCATTCTCTCCATTGAATCAATTTCTTCATCCAATTTTCGTGCGAAATTGGATATGAACTTGGAAGTGATTTTGGAAGTGATTATTTGGCTTATTTTGGCTTGATCTTGGTGAATCCTCACTCCTACAACAAGAACACATTTGGATCTTGAAGAATCTACGGTTTTCTTGCTCCGATCTGCTTACTTTCAGCGAATCAACACTAACCAAAGCAAATCTCCGCTTCGTAGGTTGGAAATTCTTGATTCGAATCTATTTTTAGCTTATTTTGCATAATCATGTGGATTTTCATCTTTGATTGACTTTTGGTTAATTTGATCTGTTTGATTCATGATTTGGTTGTGTTAATCTGTTTATATGCTGTTTGAATCATGATTTGCTGGTTTAATTTCGTGATTAAGTGATTATGCGATCATCCGGTTGATCAGATAAGTGCTTATTTGCTGAACATACTGCTCTGTTGCTGTTTTTCTGCTGTTGGCACAGTGTTAATCGGTTAACGCATTTGGTTAACCGATTAACCATTACAGATATTCAAATTTTTTCAAAGTTTTCAAGGTGTTAATCAGTTAACGCCTGGTGTTAATCGATTAACATGTACAAATTTCCAGATTTTCAAACATTTTTAAGTGGTTAATCGGTTAACCTCTGGCGTTAACCGATTAACACTGTGCCAGTAGGTTTGTTTTGCTGTTTTTCTTGTTTGTTTGAGTACCGTTTCACGTCGGATCATCGTAGATCGATATGATGCATCAGGAGTGAAATGTTTTGGACATTTTTTCGCTGTTTTGATTGTTTAATCGGGACTTCGTTGACACGCGTTCGTTTGCTGCTTGAATACACGTGTTTGTATGTGTTGTTCAAAGGGATGATGTGTTGCATGTTCATGTTTTCTTGCTCTTTCTCTTTTACATTTTCATACGCATGCTTGAGGTCGAGACGTGCTTGTGGCGGCTGCTGCCCCACACTATTTTCCTCCCTCACTTCATTCTACTTGTGCATTACGTGTTTGCATTACGTGTATTTTCGTTTGCGCTTCTCTTCTTTTTCTTTGCCATGCTTCCCATAGGATCTCTAATCTCTTTTGAGATTATGATAGACTTTAGGTTAGAAGCCATGCATGCTAACATTAGGTAGTATCCCCCTAACCTCAATCATAGGACCATTTTGCATGACAACTACTAGGTTTGAGTTAGTCTCCCTTTAGTGTGTCCTTTCTCTTCTCATCTTCAAACAATTTCAAAACACTTAATAAAGGCTAATGAATGTTGTGCGTTACGAGCCTTAAGTACTTGGGAAATGATGATTGGGTGGTTACCTCTCAATTGTCTAGAGTGTCTAGTATACACCCTTAGGATGATATGCGACGCATTCGCTCCTAGGTCATAGTCTTTAGTTCAACATGAGTTACAAATTAAAACTCAAAACATTTCTTCTCTAAAATACACAAAAACAACTTCAAACAACTTCAAACTTCTTTTTGTCCTTTGGAACCCTTAATAATGGAAAACCTTTTTTTTCCAGAAAAGAGTGTTGTTAAGCTTTCGTTCTACCGCAAACAGGCATCGTCCCTAACTGCTAGAACGAAGGCTTAACCCTACTCGGGTAAAAACAGATGAACCAACCTGTGTTCTCGTTGGCCCAAACTATGTTTGCTCTGATATCTCATACCAGATGAGAATACGTAGGCACGAGACGGCGATGTCTCGGCGAGCAACCTTTCCTCTTTCACCCGTAGTTAGCCGAACTACGTTGACTCTAACTTTCCCATTGCACGAGGGAATACGTAGGCACAGAGCGATGATGCTTTGCCGAGTCTCTTTTCTTTTCATTTTGTCCTGTGAGCCTATAGCGTAGATAGATTAAACACACCCTTAGATAGACAACAAGCGTGGATCCCATCGAGTACGACGGACGTGAGGGGTGTTCATACCTCCCCCTTACGTAACCGACTCCCGAACCCAGAACTTGGTTGCGATGACCTTGTTTTTTCCTTTTTCGTTAGGTTTTTCCGATCGTTTCCTTTCCCTCTCTTTGGGATAAATAACGAAAGGTGGCGACTCTTCTGTTTTCCTTCGGGTGTTTTTCGAAGTTGCGACAGCTGGCGACTCTGCTGGGGACAGGAACATCCCCTATGCGAATCAATCCTAGCGCTTGCTTGTTTATCTTCGGGTGTTGTATATATGTACTTTATTTACTTTCGCATTTTACTTTCCGCATTGTATAAATATTGTTGTGCCGTGGGGAGGGAATGTTCCATGGAGAGATAAGACGGACTTGGGATTGAGTACAAACCTAGCATTAGTAGTGGAGAGTAGTGGTGGACCTGCTTGCTTAGCAGGCACAAGTTCCCATGAAATTCGCGCTCAGACGAGATTCTCTTTGATGATTTCCTTTCCGGTCCTTAGGATCTGAAGGGATTTTGGATCTGAGGGTTGTCGACTATGGGGACTGATCATCTGTGATTCAGCTAAGTGAGGCCTCTTCGGGATATTATGATGCCAAACAAGAAATGGTGAACGTATCATCGTTTCTTGAAATTCTGTGACGCTGATGAACGCATAGGATGCCAAACCTTATCAGTGGATAGGTCCATACCTGTGAGAGGGATTGGGTTATGCAGGAAACCTTGACTTTCAGACTACCCGGTTTTCTTTGCAGTGTGAATCTGTGTTCTTAATATCATAGGTTCCTATTATCAGAGTAGTGCTATGTTCTTGCTAAAGCGGAGCACTGGTTCTTCTTGATCAACAACACAACAATCTTGATCCCCTATTTGCATTTGCATGTGCAGTTTCATTAACATGTATTTATGTTGCAGGTGCATATTGCTTCCCCGATTCTAGTGATCTTGTTCCTTATTTCTGACATGGAGCCCTTGAAGAGGACAATAGCCTATAGGTTCCCAACTCCAGATGTTAGTTCTTTGCTGAGTTTGATTGCCATGGATGATGGGAAAGTGATGGAAGACTTCAGACAGTCTTATGGGAGATTGTTGAGATGTGTCTGCAAGCCTTCAGCATATGAGATCAGTGGTGTCTATACACTTCTGCAGTTCTATGACCCACAACTGAGGTGTTTTGTTTTTCCGGATTATGTTCTGGCACCTACCCTAGAGGAGTATTCTGAGCTGCTGGGTGTTCCTGTCTTAGACCAGATGTCGTTCTACCACATTGATGCTGAGCCTGATCTGGCTAAGCTCATTGTTGCACTGCATTTGGATGTTTCAGAGTTGAAGGGGAAGATGATCAAAAGGAGCGAGATGTTTGGTTTTCCTTTTCCTTTCCTGGTTGATAAGGCTCAGCAGTTCGCCAAAGACGGGTGTTGGATTGTGTTTAGCGCCATCTTAGTTCTTTGCATCTATGGTATCATATTGTTCCCTTATCTTCCGGATTTTGTAGATGCAGATGCTTTCTATATATTTGCTTCCGGGAATCCGGTACCCACGCTGCTAGGCGACGTCTATCATTCTGTTCACCACAAGAATGAGAACCAAAGGGGAAATAATGTATCTTGCTGTGTTCCTTTGTTGTACAGGTGGTTTGATAGTCATATGCCCAAGACAGGTTCGTTTGTTGCTACTGCTGATACGTCAGAGTGGTCGGATAGGTTGATGGGTTTGTCTGCAGAGAACATTACCTGGTTTGACAAAGATATGCTTGGTACAGAGATCATCTATAGTTGTGGCGGATTTCCTAACGTCCCTTTGGTCGGAAGGAAAAGATGCATCAATTATAACCCATCCTTGTTGGTTAGGCAATTTGGGTACGCACTGAGAGATCCTCCAAAGGAAGAGGAGATACAGGAATCTCTGTATCTCACCGAATTGTTGGAAAGGGGATGCTTTAGCCAAAGTGGAGCATGCTTGGGGCAGTATTTACAGGAAAGGAAAGGCATTATTGGGGAAGAGTAATAATAGAGCCTATGACCCTTATCTGACTTGGATTCGTGATAGAGCTGCAAAATTCCTGATTCCGTTTCCTTCTGTTGAACCTCTGTATCCTCTTATGATTGAGGAGCCTACCACTATGACATTCAGAAGTACAACCAGTTATGGTTCAAAAAAGAAGAGTTGCAGAAAATGAATGTGGAGTTGGAAAAAGAGATTGCTCAACTTCGAAGTGAAAATAATGAAGTAACTTATTCTTTGAAGAGGCAGACTGAGCTTGTGAATAGGTTGGGTATGGATTTGACCAAGCAAACTAGTTCTCGAGAGCGTTTGGGTTTGGATCTCAAAGCTGTTAGTGATGTTCTCGCTTCCAAGAAGAAAGAATTAGACAAAGCTTATCTGGAGATTTCGAAGTTCAACGAGCAGTGGAATGCAACTCTCACCAACAACAAAGCACGTGAAGATGGGTTGAAACAACTGATCAACAAGCTGAAGGCTCATATCAGAGCGAAAGATGGGAGGATTTCAGATGAAGCCTCACTCAAATGACGCAGTGATTGTAAGTTGCACGAAGCACTTGCGACCTTGAAGGGCTACGAGTCGAGGGCTGATTCGAAGAAGTGCAAGCTGGAAGAAGTCTTTGGTGAAGGTGCTTGGGAAGATCATGTTGAGAATCTACAACGCACTATTAGCCAGCGAGAGCTACTCATCCAGAAGTTGCTCACTAGACCGGGTCATCCTGAGACACAGGAGTTGTTAAAGGAGTTTCGGGCTTGGCGTCGCACTTGATGTCTTTTATTTCCTTGTAGCTTGTTGTTGCTATTGTATTGACCATCACTAGGCTTGTTGGTTGAGGTCATTCTATTTGTACTCAGTTTTATGCTTGTACGCTGCCTGTGTGGCTGTTCATCTTTATATATGAGGTTATTGCTCTATGCTTGTCTATGGGTTCTCCATAGTCGTCCTGTTACTCTCAGAACTAGAATCGGGGGGGGGGGGGGGGGGGAATTTCCCTGTTGCATATATACATGTTTGCATTTTGCATCTTGCATTTTCATTTACATCGCAGGTGTTCTCAGTGGCTTCTGTTCCTAATTCTGCTTGGTTTTCTTTAGTAACAGGATTGAGGAGTTCAGTTTCCACAGGTATTCGACTCGAGGGAATCAGCAAAGAGTAATGGATCAAGTTCAAATCGAGTTGTAGGAAGTCAGGGCTCGCATGGCTCAATTCATGGAGTTGATGCAGATTGTTTCTAGTGGGTAGGAACAGTTAAGAACTTTGGTCCAGCCGTTGATAGCACGGGTTGACGAAGAGGGAGCTTTGCATGGAGGAGCTGGTGTTATTCCTTCACCGATCGGTGGATCTATTCCACAGGGTATCCCTACTGTTGTCATACCTCCGGGCAGAGGAGCTGCGAATGAGAATGGTAATGTTGCTGGTAATGGGAGTGTGTGCGTTATGCACGGGGCTGCTGGCCCTCATTGGGAAGATAACCAGGATGATGTGTTTTCCATGAGAGATATGGAGGGTGGTTTACTGACTGAAGCTGACCGAAGGTTTAAACTGATCGAGGAGAAGATGAAATCTTTTGAGAATCAGAACTCTTTGGGTCTTGATATGTCAGATCTTGGTCTAGTTCCTGGAATCAGGATTCCTCCCAAATTCAAGGTGCCCGATTTTGACAAATATAAAGGGACGACCTGTCCAAGAGTGCATATTCGGGCGTATTTTAGGAAGATGTCTGCTTATTCCAACGATGAAAAACTGTTGATGCATTTTTTCCAAGACAGTCTGGTGGGACTTGAGAGAACTCATATCTGCAGCTGGAGAGAATTGGCCGACGCTTTTGTGCGTCACTATCAGTATAATAGTGATTTGGCCCCGAACAGGGTACAATTATAGAGTTTGTCGCAGAAAAGTGCTGAGAGCTCCAAGGAATACGCCCAGAGGTGGCGGGATCTAGCTGCAAGAGTACAGCCCCCTATGGTCGAAAGGGAGTTGATCGACATGTTCATGGCCTCGCTGCCTGGTGTGTACTTTGAGAAGTTGATAGGCTGCATGTCTTCAGGGTTTTCGAATCTGGTAATTGCTGGTGAGAGAGTTGAAAGTGGGATTAAGTGTGGAAAGATTCCAAATGGTGGTGGATCCTCTTCAGGAGGAACAAAGAAACCATATTCAGCGAACCCTAAGAGAAGGGAAGCGGACGCACACGCTATTTCTCACAAGGGTAAAGGTAGAACTCAGTCCCGTCATCAACAAGTTGCTACAGTAAACATCCCGGCCACAGCTCAGCAACAAGTCAATGCTCTGCGACCTTATGCTGCTAGACGCAGAATGCCTGATAGACAGTTTGCGAATCCTCTGATGTCGTATTCTTAGTTGTTACAACATTTGCTGCAATTACAATTGGTTCAGAAGAGGACTCTGGCTCCTCTCACTAGTACACCACCTCCTGGCTACGATGCGAATGCTCATTGTGATTTTTACTCAGGCGCCCCGGGCCATGATATTGACCATTGCAAAGCTTTCAAGCACAAAGTCCAAGATCAGCTTGATTCTAAAGCTATCAAATTCACCAATGATGGGCCCAATGTGAATCAAAACCCGATGCCGAATCATGGGGTGGCCGGAGCTAATGACATTATTGAGGGGGAGAAGCTAAATCTGGTAACTGATGTTGGGGATTTGAAGACTCCGATGGGGTTTGTGAGGGCTAGCTTGTTGAAGAAGGGGGTGTTTCCTGGTTGTTCCTTTGACTGCTCAGAGTGCGAAATGCATCCAGAGGGTTGCAATCTTGTGACAAAGGGTATTCAGAGAATGATGGATGAGGGTTGTTTGCAATTTGATAGAGTTGTGAAATAAGATGTTTAGAATAAAATGAGTAATGATGGAAGCGAATTTGCTACGATCTCCATTCCATACCGGACAATCAATATTTCAGCGCCTGCTAGGCCAGCTCCGGTTATCATTACTGTACCTGGACCCGTGCCATAAGAGATCACTAGAGATATCTCATGGAATTATGGGAGAGAGGTGTTCTGTAATGGGCAAAAGCAGGAATGGACAACGTCTACAGATGGAAGTTCGTCGGTTGAGAATATAGTTGGGGTCGGAGGTATCACTAGAAGTGGTAGGGTCTTTTCACCAATGGAGGTTAATGCTGATGAGAATGACAAAGGGAAAAGAAAGGTTGTGATTGAAGAGAATGTCCAACCACAGGTCGGTGCTGATGATCTTTCAAAGGATGCAGAGGAATTTATGAGACTTATTCGAAAAAGTGACTACAAGATTGTAGATCACTTAAATCAGAATCCTTCGAAGATTTCTATCCTGTCATTATTGTTGTGTTCGGAGGCACACCGCAATGCATTATTGAAAATATTGAATGCAACGTACGTACCCCAGGAGATTTCTGTTAACCAGTTGAAGGGGTAGTAGCTCATGTAAACACCGATAATGGTCTCGGTTTTATTGATTTGGATCTGACTCCTGCCCGGAGGAACCATAACCGTGCTTTGCATATATCTTTGGAATGTAGAGGTTCTCTGATGTCGCATGTCCTGGTTGACACAAGATCATCCCTCAATGTGCTTCCAAAGAAGGCGTTAATGAAGTTGGACATTCAAGGTTTGATATGCACGTCCAGTGATTTGGTCGTGAGGGCTTTCGATGGATCTAAGAGATCAGTGTTCGGGGAGATCACGTTGCCTATTCAGATAGGACCAGAGATCTTTGATGCAACTTTCTACATTATGGATATCCAGCCAGCATACACTTGTTTGCTTAGCCGACCTTGGATACACGCTGCAGGGGCAGTCACCTCAATGTTTCATGAAAAGTTAAAGTATATGGTGGAGGGGAAGAGAGTCATGGTATGCGGTGAAGAGGATATTATGGTTAGCCATTTATCATCCTTCAAGTACGTGGAAGTGGATGGGGAGATCCACGAAACACTCTGCCAGGCGTTTGAAACAGTTCAGATTTAGGGGAGGTCTCCTGTAGAAGCCAAGGGCCCAGAGGTCTCGATGTCATCGCTCATGGAAGCTCGTGCTATCGTAGAATATGGTTCATCGCAGAATTGGGGCCAAGTTCTTAATGTTCCCATCAAGCAGGACAAGTTTGGCCTGGGATACAAACCCTCCAGTTCTTCTCAGAGCACTCTGAAGTACAGGGGACCTGTGTAGTTCACCAGCAGTGGCGTGATATTTGACAGCATTAATGTCGTTGGAGATGATGAAGGTGACGACGAATGTGATATGGATGCTTGGATTCGTCCATGTACTCCTAGCCAGAAGCTGTGCAACTGGACTACCGAAGAAGTCATTCATGTTACTACTGCAGAGTAATGTTCATTGTTTTGATTATGCTTAGTCCTACGTTCTACCCAAGACGTAGTGACCCAATTTGTGGGGCCTCTTGTTATTCGCACTTTATCATTAAATAAAGGACGTTTTCGCATTCAAATATTGTGATCCCTGTTCGTCTTGTTTTTGTTTTGCATTTATTTTAAATAGAAAAATGGCAATGTGTTTTGTTTGTTGCATCGCATAATAAACATAACATCATCATGCAGGTCTTTTCTATCAGATGCCATCGATTCAGGTTCAGCTATGACTTCGTATGACTTTGATAATCCCATTTATGAAGCTGAAGAAGAGACTGAAGAAGACTGTGAACTACCCGAAGAGTTAGCCAGGCTTCTCAAGCAGGAGGAAAGGGTCATTGTGCCTCATCAGGAGGATATTGAGATTATCAATCTGGGCACCGAGGATGATAAGAAAGAGGTCAAAGTAGGGGCTGCATTGGAAAACAGTGTCAAGAGAAGATTAGTTAAAATGCTCCGTGAGTATAAGGATATCTTCGCTTGGTCTTACCAAGACATGCCTGGGCTGGATACAGATATTGTGGTACACCGGTTACCTCTCAGAGAAGAATGCCTGCCAGTCAAGCAGAAGTTGAGACGAACAAGGCCTGACATGGCAGTCAAGATCAAAGAAGAGGTTCAGAAGCAGTTGAATGTTGGGTTTCTTGCTGTCATGAATTACCCTATGTGGGTTGCTAATATCGTTCCTGTTCCTAAGAAAGATGGAAAGGTCCGGATGTGCGTCGATTATCGAGATCTGAATAAAGCGAGCCCGAAAGACGATTTCCCGCTCCCCCATATCGATGTGTTGGTTGATAACACGACTCAGTATTCTTTGTTTTCGTTCATGGATGGCTTCTCTGGGTATAACCAAATCAAGATGGCCCCATGTTGCGGTGAGAATCGGATATCAAGCTATTGATTAACTTGAATCACAAATCATGAAGTTCACCACCGAGCTTTGATTTATCCAAAGGAAAGGGTAAAGATCGAAGAAAACCCTAAGTGTGCTACGTAACAATGGAGCTAGAGATCTAAGGTTCGGGGGTTGGTTATACCTAGGGAAGGTGTTAGCATCCTAAGTATCTGTAGTACTCTACAGGAACCTCTTGTTAGTATTTGTTATGCTAAAGTTTGCTTACTAAGGGAACTGTGCTAAGGTAAAGACCTAAGGGTATATACACTAAGTATGCTCGCCAAGACGTCGCATCTCGTGCCTACGTATCCTGACTAGGATGGAATCAGAGCAACCGTAGTTCTCCTAACTAGGGACGAGGAACTCTTGATAACGATCAAGGTTCAAAAGGGGAAGAAGTACTCATAACCATGGTACTTACATGGAGTTAACGAACTCCCTAAGTCTAAGTTGAAAACTAACTGAAGATTGACTTTAACGAAAGTTAAAAAGGGGAAAGTGAGTAATCATAACAATGATGCTCACGTAGAGTTTACAAACTCTAAACCTAATTCTAAGTTGCAAAGTAAAATGGCTCTAACAAGGCCAAGAGGGAGATCCTAACAAGGTCAAGAAGGGACAGAAAAACTGCCTAACTAACGAGGCCAAGAGGGAGATCCTAACAAGGCCAACAAGGGACAGAAGCAAATTTTACAGATGCAAAAATGCCTAATGCTCTGAAGTATTTCTTCTGATTGCTTATTTATTTTCTTTAATTATTTTTGTGAAACTCTGAACTAACAATCCTTAGAGGATCTGAACGTTGGTTAACGTTTCATTTCTCAAGAGAATTCAGAACACATGCAAGCAAACACGTGTCACTCCAAATCTGCAAAGGTGGCGTGTACACTACTGAAGAGACGTTTGAGGTGAAGTTTGAATAGTGAAAATCTTGATTTTCCCCCCAATTTATCAGAAGCAATAAATGCTTGAAATGATTTTTATTCTTTTCATTAAATGCCTTGTTCAAATGTGCCAAATTCTGACTGTTTGTATGCCTATATGTTTTAGTATAAATACATCTCTTCTCTTCACATTCACACTTTCCACATCTCAAACATTTTATGCATTTCAATCTTCTCTTCTCTATTTATAAAAATCCTAAGCTTGTGACAAAACCATCTTCAATGGCAACTTCATCATCAACTGCTACACAATTTCAATCTACAATGGCTGCAGTTACCTCTGCTAATATGGGCGTAACTCCTTATACTCCACCTAAAAGAACTTTGCTCACACCTGTTGAAAAGCTGGAAGTTCTATGTGAATCAATGGTGGAATTTGATTCACTTGCTGAGAATGGGTTTGAATTTCGCTCCATTATAGGTGCTCAAGGATGGGTGAAGGATTTTGACAGACTTTTTGGACCAGTTACCCCCTTCTTGTGAAAGAGTTCTGGATCCATGCTTCTGTTTACCCCAAGTTTATTTTATCTTCTGTTTTGGGCAAAGAGATTATCATAACAGAAGATCTAATTAGAAAACTCATTGGCTATGAGGAAACAGATGGAGTATCACACTTTCCAGCTGGGCGTGTTGATATGGATGAAGTTTATGAAGAAGTGATGACTGCTGGACAAGCTTCTAATAAGTTCAAGGATCTGAAGCCTGACTACAAGATCTGGGCTAAGATCTTCATGGGATGCATTTATCATAGGAAGTCAACAAACTCTCCAGACTATGTCAATAATGAACAGCTCTACTTTATGTATTGCCTAAGTCAGAGCACCAAGGTAGATCTTCCATATATTATTTTTATGCATCTATGGAATCATATAAATGCTTCTAGAGAATATGTGAAAGAAAAAGGTCAGAAGATCAGAACCTGGATTCCTTTTGGAAGGTTAATCTCAGATCTTCTAACTGAGAATGGACTTGTAATTGCTCTGTACGCTGCTGGAGTCACAGAGGAATTGGAATTTATTTTGGGAAAGCCTCTGAATGCCAAAAGTCTTTAGAGACTTAAAATAGTGGATGAACTCACAACAACTCCCAAGAAGCTGAACATTTCTGAACTGAGTCAGAAGAGAACTCCTGTAGATGATTACCCTCTGTTCTATGCTGAAGAACCTAGGGAAATTGTTGTAAGATATATTGATGAGTGCAAGGCAGAAGGAAAGCCTATCCCTGCAGATATTATCAAGAGAGCAAGAAAACCATTGCCTATTGTAGAAGAAGAAGAACCACCAAGAAAGAGGACTCAACCAGAAGCAGAAGCTGCACCTGTTCAGAAGAAGCCCAAGATTGCTGAGAAGCCCTAGAAGCTGCTAAAGAGGAAAGAATCTGGAGACACTCCTTCTGTACCAGCTAAAAGAGTCAAAATCAAAGGTACTAAAACTTCTGTATCTTCTGCAAATCCTATTGTTTTAAATGATTCTAATGTTAAGTCTATTCCAAAATCACCCTCTACACAAAATAAATCTGTTACTGCTCCACCTCATGTTTCTACTCCATCTCCACAAAAATCTTCTACTCCAATTTCCATCTCACCACAAAAACAATCATCTGTTCCAACACCACCAACAACAAAAACAATTCAAACTCCACAACCAAAAATTCCAACCAAACAATCTGTACCACAAAAACAACCATCAGAAAAACAACCCACAGAACAACAACAAATAACAAAACAATCTGCACAACAAAAACCATCTGAACAACTTACAGAAAAGCCATCTGAACAAGAAAAACAACCAGAAAAACAATCTGAACCTCTACCAGAAAAAGACTGTGAGCATCAACCACAAAAATCATCTGAACATCAAACACAACAACAAGAGAAACAACCACCATCAGATAATCCACCATCCAAATCATTTGAACCCACTAAATCTGTTCCAGTTTCATCTGAACCAATAAAATTTTCATCTGATCCACCCTCTGAAAATCCTTCAGAATCAACCAATCCTTCTGAAACCAACATCCCTGAGACAGAAGTTCTTGATGTTACACCTCTAAAAACTGTTTTTCAAGTGTCTTGTACTTCTTGCACACCAACCACTTCATCAAACTCCTCAGAATCTGACATACACCCAGATTTTCTGATATCCCCTTCTCACAGAGATTCTGAGGTAAACCAACCAGAACCCCCTGTGTTATCTAAAGTTCCTATTCCAGATCCTACTCCCACACCTAATCCAGCATCTGAAATACTCATTCCAAATCCAAACCCAACATCTAACCCAAGAACATATATCTCTTGTGCACAATTCTCATCCTTGTTTCACAATCTTGCCTATGGTTTCAAACTCAAAGATTTCTATGATAGAGTTGAACCATCTAACCCTATCACTCCCTTGAAACCCAAACTTACAATCACCCTACCATCTGTGCTTCTCACCTATATTCAATCCATGTCAGATGTAGGTTCATTAGCAACAATATCATATTCTGCTAAATCTGCAAAAGCTGTTACTTCAGCTATACCAGTTTCATTTGATAAACCTGTTGCTTCTGATGAACCTGCAAAATCTGCTTCCCAACCTTACTCAAATAAACCCTTTGATGTGGTTTCCTATCACACCAAAGAAAAAACAAATATGTTAAATGCTTTAAACAGATCCAAACCTGATGAACCTGAAATTCCCTTCATACCATACTACCCTCCTCCTCTGATTTCCATTCAGAAATCCATTTTTCCACCTACTCCCCAACCAAAACCAATAACATTGGAGACTCTGTTACATCCCAAACCTAGACTTAATGTTGATCATTTATTTCAATCTTTTTTGCAAGAAATACAGTTGTATTTAGGTACTGTACAGAGGAAGTGTTCAGCAACAATGGATGCACAAGAATCTGATGTCATCTGGAATGGATTCATCAACAGATTCAACACTGTAGCAACAAATCTGAAGAACATATGTTCTGATGATGCGAAGCTCAGATTTGTTGAAGCTGCAACAACTCTGTTCTGGACTATCAAGAGATCTGGACCACTGCTTCTTACAAATGCTCCTCCATCATCAGAAGAAACTATTGTATCTGCATCTGAAGACAACCCTTTGGCCATGACTCTGGTAGACCTTCCTTCTGGCTCTAATGCTCCAAGCTCTACAGACCCTATGAAAATTGACTTTGTTCAAGCTCCATAAAATGCTCAACCTTCTTCATCTGAGATAAAGAAAGAACATCCAGATTTTGAGGATAAAATTGTTGCTCTGGAAGCTGGTCAATCAGAGATCAAGTCTTGGATGGCCAAACAGGATAAAAAGTCTGAAGACATGACTGAGTGGATGTCAAAACAGGATCAGAAGAATGAAACAATGGCTAAGTGGATGTCAAAGCAAGAACAATCCTCCTCTGAGATCACGGATCTGTTGAAGATGCTTTTATCAAAACACTCTTAGTTTTTCATTTTTTTGTCATTCTGATGTTTTTACATCTGATGTTTGCTTATGTATTCTTGAATATCTTCTGATGCATGTACTTTTACTCTGAACTGAATTAAATGAAATCTCAAAGTTTTCTCCACATGATTTATCTCCTTTACTGTTTCCTTTTATTTGTCTGTTTAAAGTTTTTACTTTTTGCTTATGACAAAAAAGGGGGAGAAAATATAGATCTGAACTGTTTAATTAAACTTCACCAGAATGAAACTTCAGACATATCTATTCTATCTAACATTAAATCTGAGTATTTCAGAACATTTGATAAGTACACTCTGTAAAAGAAATTATGAGACTCTCAGATCATTTGACAATTATCAAACTCTGACTTTGAAATTTGCAAGACACTCTGACTCTCAAATGTTAAAAGAACAATCAAGATCTAACTCTGAAAATTACTCAAGACAAAAGGGAAGTTTCTATTCCTTATTTGTATTTAATTCAGGGGGAGATTCATCATCTCAGGGGGAGTTATAATTATCATATTTTCAATTAAACAAAATTTCTGATATTTTTGTCATCATCAAAAAGGGGGAGATTGTTAAAACACAGATTGGTTCTTAATAATATCTCTATGTTTTGATGATAACTATTATGAAATTTTGTAATTAAGAATTATATACTCTAAAATTTGCTTGAGAGTTTTTACTGTAGATAGTAAAGGAATTAACACTCCAGAAGCAAATCAGAATTGAACATAAGAAATTAGCTAGACTCTGAAGCGCCAGATGCATCCATTAGAAGATTCTGATTGCTGCCAACAGAAGATCCTGAGCGTAGCCTCCAGAAGATTCTGAAACAGAAGCTCCAGAAGGATCTGAAGCAGAAGCTCCAGAAGAATCTGAAGCAAGTCAGAAGCATCTGAACCAAAGAAGAATTCTGTATGAAGAGTTTTTCAAAGCATAGTTTCTACAGAAGATTCTGAAAGTACTAAAGCTACCAGTACTGAAGTTCTGTCTCAAATATGCTCTGATCTTAAACACGCTAAAAGCACACCTACTGCAGAAGACTCTGATTCAGCAAAACTCTGATCATCATCAAAAGGCTCTGATCTAATTAGACTCTGATGAATCTGCTGAAAACTGAAGAAGAATTATTCGAAGTTTATATCCGTTGGAATGATTCAAACGTCTCTTTCCTTATATATGCTAGACACAAGAACACAGACAAAAAGGATTTTTCTGTGCTTTCTTCTTCTAGGAAAGGTCACTTGATGTGAAGACAAAAAGGCTCAGACCTTTTGGACATTCTTCTCAACGTGAAGCTCACCTTGGATCAGCTGCCTATAAAAGCAAGACTTCACCAATTTCTTCAGTTGACGTTTTATTAAAAAGAAATCAATATTCAATCTCTCATACTATTCATATTCATTCTAAGAATTAATTTCCTTGTTCTTAATAGTTAAGTGAAAAATCACAGTTGTGATAAAGCTTTATAGAAGCAATCTTAAACACTTGTATTTGTATTACATTTAATTGTAAACCTTAAGAAGATCCAGTTAGGATCAGTAGTTCTTGAGAAGACTTTGAACAGTTGTTCTAAGTGCTTACTATTGTAATCAGTTGATTAAATAGTGGATTAAGTCCTTGATTGAGAAAGGAAAATCACTCTAGGAAGGGTGGATTGGAGTAGTTGAGTTCAACGAACCAGAATAAAAATACTTGAGTTTTTATTTCTAAGTTTTAATCTTCATACTTATTCAACCCCCCCCCCCCTTTCTAAGTATTTTCTCACCTTCAGAGGGTTCTGAGACTGGATCTCAGTGGAAAATGGTTTTCGACGGAGCAGTTAATTCATATGGCAATGGAATTGGGGCTATTATTACTACCCCTCACGGTTCTCATATACCGTTCACTGCCCATTGACTTTCGCCTGCACCAATAATGAAGCCGAGTACGAAGCGTGTATATTGGGTTTAGAAGAGGTCGTTAATATGAGGATTAAGAATCTGGATGTGTACGGTGACTCAGTGTTAGTCGTTAACCAAATCAAAGGAGAGTGGGAAACTCGTCAAGCCAACCTGGTGCCTTATAGGAATTATGCAAGGAGATTGTTGTCGTTCTTTGATAGAATTGAATTCCATCATGTGCCAAGAGTCGAGAATCAGATGGCAGATGCCTTGGCCATGCTATCTTCGATGTACAAAGTGAATTTCTGAAATGAAGCTCCAACCATCACCATAACGCGTCTTGATAGACCTGCTTTTGTGTTTGCAATTGAGAAAGCATCAGATGGAAAGCCTTGGTATTTTGATATCAAGCATTTTCTCAAGACTCAGGAATACCCATCTGGGGCATCCAAAAAAGATAAGAGGACCTTGAGGAGGTTAGCCGATAACTTTTATCTGAACAAAGACGATGTGCTCTACAGGAGAAATTTCGACATGGTCTTGTTGCGCTGTGTTGATGAACTTGAAGCAAACCTGTTGATGGAGGAAGTCCACGAGGGTTCTTTTGGTACTCATGCCAATGGACATGCAATGGCTAGAAAATTGTTGAGAGCTGGGTATTATTGGATGACTATGGAATCTGATTGCTTCAAATACGCCAGAAAATACCATAAATGCCAGATTTATGCGGATAAGGTGCATGTGCCACCGGCTCCTCTGAATGTGTTAATGTCTCATTGGCCTTTTGCTATGTGGGGAATCAATTTGATCGGAAAGATTGAGCCGACTGCTTCTAATGGACATCGCTTCATTCTGGTTGCGATTGATTACTTTACAAAGTGGGGAGAAGTAGCGTCCTACGCCAATGTCACGAAACAGGTGGTCACCCGATTCATAAAGAAGGACATCATTTGTCGTTATGGTATTCCTGAGAGAATCATTACTGATAATGGTTCAAGTTTGAATAACAAAATGATGAAGGAACTGTGTCAGAGTTTCAAGATTGAGCATCACAATTCTTCTCCATATCGTCCGAAGATGAATGGCGCCATTGAGGCAGCTAACAAGAATATCAAGAAGATTGTTCAGAAGATGGTAGTAACCTACAAGGACTGGCACGATATGTTGCCCTTTGCTCTTCACGGTTATCGTACTTCGGTGCATACATCAACCGGGGCAACTCCTTTCTCATTGGTATATGGTACGGAAGTTGTCCTGCCATTGGAAGTTGAGATTCCTTCTTTAAGGGTATTGTCAGATGTGAAGCTTGACGAAGCTGAGTGGGTGCAAATCAGGTTGAATCAGCTGAGCTTGATTGATGAGAAGAGATTGGTGTCTATTGCTCATGGTCGGGTGTACCAGAGTAGGATGAAGAAAGCCTTTGATCAGAAAGTGCGTCCTTGGTGCTTCTAGACGGGTAATTTGGTGTTGAAAATGATCCTTCCTCCTCAGACAAATTATAGGGCAAAATGGACTCATAACTATGAAGGTCCGTATGTGATAAGAAAGGTTTTCTATGGAGGGGCTTTATTACTGTCTACCATGGATGGTGAAGATTTTTCGTCCCCTGTGAACGCAGACGCGGTTAAAGAGACCCTCTTGACAGAAAAAGAAAAGTCCAGGCAAGAATGGGGCATCCCGGTGGTCGCAATTGCGAAAAACAACCGGCGGAAAAACAGAAGAGTCTCCACTTTAGTTATTTATCCCAAAGAGAGGGAAAGGAAACGATCGGAAAAACCTAAAGAAAAAGGGAAATACAAGGTCATCGCAGCCATGTCTGGATTCGGGAGTCGGTTACGTGAGGGGAAGGTATTAGTACCCCTCACGTCCGTCGTACTCGACGGGATCCACACATTGTTGTCTATCTAAAAGGGTGTGTTAAAACTATCTACACTAAAGGCTTATGGACAAAAGAAAGAGAAATGAGAAGTGACTCGGCAGAGCATCGCCACTCTGTGCCTACTACTCCATCGTGCAATGGGAAAGTCAGAGTCAACGTAGTTCGACTAACTACGGGTAAAGAAAAGGGGGAAGGTTGCTCACTAAGACATCGCGTCTTATGCCTACGTACTTTCATCTGGTATTAAAGATCAGAGCAAATGTAATTCGGGCTAAAAGGACCACAGGCTGGTTCATAAGTTTTTTAGGCCCGAGTAGGGTTAACAAGTAGTTCTAGCAGTTGGTGTATGCAGCTCGACCATTGGAGACTTAGGCGTTACCGTTTGCAGTAGAACTAATAGTTAACGACACTCTTTTATCTGAAAATATTTTCTTGATTAAGATCCCGAAGGATGAAAAAGGTTTGAAGTGTTTTTGTGTTTTTTAGAGAAGAAGTGTTTTGAACTTGATATGTAACTCATGTTGCACTAAAGACTATGATTTAGGAGCGAATGTGTCGTATATCGTCCAAAGGACATATACAAGCATTCTAGACAATTGAGAGGCAACCTCCCAATCATCATTTCCCAAATAGCTTAAGGCTTGTAGCGTACAACACTTGTCATTTGTTATTAGGTGTTTTATGAAGGTTTGAAGATGAGAAGAGAAGAAGGAACACTAATGGGAGACTAATCAATCCTAAAAGTTATCATGCAAAGTACACCTAAAGTTGGGATTACAAAAGGGAAACATCTACCTAATGTTATCATGCATGGTTAGAACCCTAATGTCTATCATAACCTCTCTTAAACAAGAGAGATTAGAAATTCTAACGGAAGGAAGACAAAAGAAGAAGAAGAAAGAACAATGAAAACATGCAAATGAGAGAATGCATACATGGAATGCACAAGTAGGATGAAAGTGGGAGGAAAATATGTGTGGGGAATCAGCCTCCATAAGCTCATCTCAACCAAGCATGCATATGAGGAATGCAAGAAATAAAGGAGAAGAAGATGCACAAAAGCAAGCACACAAATAAACACTTAGGTCACATATGCAAAACAGAATCACACAATGTAGACATGAAATGGAAAAGGCATGAAAAATAGTAAACAGCTCCTAAAAATACCAACTAAAATCTCATTGGAACCCCAAAGTGTTAGGAACCAGGGGTCCAAATTAGAGATCAAAACTCAAAGCAAAGCTACCTCAATTGAAAGCAAACACACAAGGTATGTCCTAAACTAAGGCAAAAAGAAAGGTTCACAAGATCAAACCAAAACCTTAAACAAAAGTTGATAAAAAACAGAAATAAAAATATGCAAAAATCCTTCAACATGTTAATGCAATGCACACAAAATTTCATGCAAAAATAAGAAGTTTACACCCATAAATAAAATCAAGAACAAACAAAACCACAATTTAATCCAAATAAAACATCTCCAATTAATTAATTCTTTTTAAATGAAAAATAAACTGAAAAAATAAAATAAAAATACTATAAAATAAAAGACAAGTCAAAGAGTCTAAAACATATTTTTGGTGAATTTTAATAATTGGAGAATTATTTATAATGAATTAAATTGAAATAGAAAATTAAAACAAAAAGAAAATAAAATAAAAGAAAATGAAATGAACCGCGGTGCCAATAGCAAATGAAACCAGTTAGAAAATTGGACTGGGCCAAGAGGGGGGTGCCATTAGCATATGAGGCCCAAGGCGCCCATGAGAAATCAGTGTTCAAACAATTATTTGGTGCAACTAGTCAATGTTTACACACGATGGAACTCAAACAAAAACCAACAGATTATGTAGTAAGCGCAGCAAAGGGATGATAGGCGGCCAGCTCATTAAATGAAATTTAAAAGTGATCTCATGCGTGCAGGTCAACGAGACACACGGTGTGTCTTATTCTTGCTCGTTAAAGCCAAAAGAAAGCAAGATCAATGGTCCAGACATCATCTTCTTCACTTAAAAAACTCTAAAAACCAGTTGTCGGCCGGAGATACTATTTCGTCATCTTCTCCGGCCATCTCCCACCGTGACAGTGACGGAAAAACACATAGTTAGCAAAACATCACCAAATTGCACAAACTTATAACCAAAATTGATCTACACATCACGAGGAAACCAAATCCGTGGTCCATTTTCACTTATTGCTCATAACAAATCCAAATCGAAGCCAAACAGGTCCATGCTCAAAACAAAAATATTCTCACACATCACTAAAAAATAACCAGAAATCATCTACATGAAACGTACACCACGAATCCAACATCAACTTAGCCTGAAACATCATGAATCATCCAAACCGAGCCAATCAAGTTTCAAGCAAACAACAAAAATTGTCACCAACAAACACAAGACATAAACAGAAACGATCTATACAACTCAAAGACCACAGACAAGCAAAAATGGAAACGAATGGCATCATGAATGGAGAGAAAAATGATTTCAAGATTACCTAGTGGAGTGCCTCCACTGGGCCTTGAAACTATGTTGAAGCTTAATGGAAACAAGCCAGAATCACACCATGATCATCAAGGAAGCTTTAGGTGAGCTTAATTTGGCTTGAAATGATCTGAATCTAAGAATTCGTATTTTGAATTTTCTTCACATTTTCAAAGCTGCTCCTTAGCCAAATCTCTACCAAATCGTCCCTCTAGGGTTTGTGAAGCTTGCTCAGGTTTTATGTGATGGATTTGGACAGAAATGGAACCTTATTTCAAGCCATTAATCCCAATTGCCATTCCACTTTTTCTTCACTTTGTTGCTTGCTATACTCGTGAATTACCAGCTGTATATGCCCATATTTTGCTTCAAATCAATTGCACATGGTTTGAGTTGATCAAAGGGCCAAGAATTGAGCCTTGTTTTGATCCTATGGTAGATTTGCAATTTGTTACGTCATGGTGAAGGAACCATGAAAATGACCAACCAAATTACCTCAAATTGTAAATTTGAAATTGGCGTTGTCTTTAGAACATCAATTGCACTCAAAAAATGCATAAATTTGCCTTGAAAAAGTTCCAAATCAATTAATTCTCATTTTCTCATTTTAAGCTTCTTTCATGAAAAATTCAAACACCAATTCTTCATTCCAAGCTCCAACCATGACAAGAGATGATTCATTAATGAAAATGGCCCTATTTGGAGCAAGTTTCATGTTGAAAAGATTTCCATTTGAAGTGTGCAAGTTGGTAAAATTGACCTATAATTTTATGACCTGTAATCTCACTTTCCCAAAATACCCTTGACTTGTAACCCTCATACCTTGAGTTCTACAAATCATATGAAAGACTTCTAGTACTCTTTGGAAAGCTAATACCATGCCCTACAACTTTCATGTTGGCCAAAAGTTTAGGAGAAACATCCTTCTAGGTCAAAAATGGCTTGGGAGTTGGTTGACTTTTGTTGACTAAAATCACATTCATCTGATGACCTGTAACTTGTCTGGATCATAACTTGAGTTCTATAAATCCAATAAAGGACTTCTAGTACTCAAAAGAAAGCTAAGAGCATGCTATACAAGTTTCATGTTCGCCAAAAGTTGAGATGAGGCTTGTATCTTGAGATAGGTGGTCTTGAAGTTGGGCACTAAATAGGGGATTTTACACTGAGAACCCTAATTTAGTAACTTCTCACACTCTTGATTCTTGATGAATTGATCTTGAAATGATATATTAGACATCTCAACACAACATCCCATGACCATAGAGACTTGGAATTGAGTTTTAATCTCCTTCAATTTCACAGTTGACTGAGGATTAACCAAATGGAAACCCTAGATGCAACATCTTTGACTGTGGCTTGTCCCACCTCACACAACAACTTGAATAAGCTCCAAATGGCTCTCAAAGCACTCAATGAGCTCTCTCAACATCTCATACCCATAATCATGACTTTACAAACCCCTGATGCTCTTCAATTGGCCTCTAAGTTAGGAGCTGACCCACACACATCCATCTATTATTTCATAAGACTATTGACCACTTCTAGATGCCCTGGTGACCATTCAAACTTGAGTAACACCCCTTGCTTAGGCTCAACCCTCTGAGTAGACTCCTCTTGATATGCACAACCTCTTGATCCCATGTTCAATGAAAAATGTTATGCAATGCAAATGCTAGAAAGAAATGAAATGAAACATAAACCAAGCCACAAAAAAATGTTGGGCAAATTTTGGGGTGCAACAGCTGCCCCTATTCAAACAGCTTGGACCTGAATGGATGAAAAGCAAACGACTTTCAAACAATCAAGGTAAAAGACGCTTGAATACCAAAGAACCCAGAAATTTTCCAAGCGCAAAAATAAACTGCAAAGCTCTAATTGGGGAACAAATATCCAGAAAAACCGAACACAGACGGTTGCAATGGCAACCAGCTGACTGATCATCCGATAAAGAACACATGACATCGCTGCCAGTCATCTGTGTAACGCCAAATACATCAAAACCAAAGGCTAGATCAACACGCGGTTGGTAGCTTCACCTCAGGAAGAGAATAATACTCACATCGCCTAAAAGTAGACGAAAAGGCACCCAAATACTCACATCGTCTAGAAGTAGACGAAAAGACTCCAAAATGCGTCTGTGCTGTCCACGGATAGACGGAAACAATACTCACATCGTCTAATGGTAGACGGGAAGACACCAAATACTCACATCGTCTAATGGTAGACAGAAAGTCACCGCTGAAAGCTGGATCAACATGCACTTAATCCATTCACATTGTCTAAGGATAGACATAAAGAGAAGCCATACTCACATCGTCTAATGGTAGACGGGAAGTCACTAAATAAAGGTTCACGATGTCTTAGGATAGACAGAAAGAAATACTCACATCGTCTAATGGTATACGGAAAGACTCCAAATACTCACATCGTCTAATGGTAGACGGAAAGACACCAAAACCACATTTCAAAACCGTTCGTCGAGTTGCAGAATTCTTTCGTCCATAAGAGTTGATGGAAAGAAAATATCTTCAAAGGGCCACATCATCAATAGGGATTGACAGAAAGAGAACCATCTTCAAAGAGCCATGTCGTCAATAGGAATTGCCAACAAGGGAAACCAATCATTCTTCAAAGAGCCATGTCGTCAATAGGAACTGACAGCATGAAAACCCTCCTAAAACGCCATTTCATCCAATAAACGGAAAGAAAACCACGTCTGAAGCTCACGTCGTCTAAGGATGGACGGAGAGAAAACCATATCCGAAGCTTACATCGTCTCAGGATAGACGGAAAGAAAAACCTGCTAGGGAAACACGTCATCAATAGGGATTGACGGAAATAAAATCTGCTCGAAAAACCACATCGTCAATAGGGATTGACAGAAACAGAAACTGTTGGCATCAGAGGACTGATAGACAAAGAAACCCTGCTTAGGGATGTCATCATCAGAGGACTGATGGACAAAGCATAACCGTCGGATGATCTGAAATTCGAGTAAACCGATAAGTTGTCTGAACAAACCTGCTGGATAAATGCCCATGTACTGATTGCGAAGTGATTCAAGTTGCCACGGAAGGCTGACATACACTGGCTTATGTTTCGAATGCATATGCGTATGTTTGAATATGGCGTAATGCTCCATACAAAATGGAAATGCTACGCATTTGAGGATGAAATGAAAGGATGATGTAAATATGATAACTACATGCAAAGATGCAGATGCAGGCTCGGGCCGCCGGGGAAAGTTGGATACAACAGAACTACTCCAGCAAAATAAATGCTGAAGAGGTGAAACCAACTCAGCTGGGGGTAACCGGATGCGCCAAGTATGATTAGACTCTACTGGAGATACCTTACATGTGCCAATGATGATTGGACTTTTGCTGGAGAGAACAAATGAAGTCTTCCGGCGTACCAAAGGGAATTGGATTTGCACAGGATCAGGTACGACTGATGCCGGAAAAAAATATCATGTCTGAACTCAGAGGTTTTGGTTGAAGGGTCAAGGGATAGTAACATGACTTCCCGACATTCGTCTTGCGCTTGAAGGTTGGCTGAACCTGCTTGAACAACTCTTAAAGACATGGAGAGGAACAATTCCTGCGCTTCCGAATTTGCCCCAGCCTGTGGGACCTCTGTGGGGATATTCCTTAACAGGAAATCTAGAAATTTCTATACCCTGATGGCTGGATATGCACTGCCTAAACACCTTGAACCTCGGAGAGGTGCTTCAAATTAATTGCCCCACGGATAAGGAATAGCTCATGTGCTCTTAGGGTGGTCTGCCCCTAGTCTGCAACGACTTTACCCCTGATTGGATGATCTGTGAGGAAAGTGCTTCTTGGCTGCGAGAGATTCACCGAATCTCAACTTGACTACTTCAGATTAATTGACTTCCGGATGGCCGACTCCCATGCTGTGATCATTTGATATAACTTGCCCCAGTTCCATGGAGTATTCAGGAATTCCGCATTCTATCCTGATCAACCTTCCCGCTGTGGAAACATTTCTGCTGTCAAGCGCTTTCTCGCAAGCAAAACAAGTTGTGCTGCATAAAAGATATATTAAATGCAATGCATATGACAGTTTTGACATTCCAATCTGTTCACTGGAGAAATATTGTGACATAAAGTGAATAAATCATTTATCAACATGTTATCATTAGTACAACACTGTAAGAGGAATCCTTTTAAGAGTCAGTTTCGATGCGATCTTTACCGAAGTATGCTTTCGAAACAGACCTGCTTCAATTAGGACTTTTTCAGGTTGTAACTTGGTTAGGTTCACGGTTTACAAGGAAAAGGCTCAAAATTTATTGTAACCCACCCATTCTCCGTGATGTTCTCCAATCCTATATTCAGCTAATTCGACGCTAGCGCTCACCTCTCATAGGTTGAATGACAGGAGTGATGGTTTGGGAAACCACAAGTTTTTAGAGTGACAGTCACTTGCTTTTTCGTCTTTGGTGCCTGAATCACACGACTTCTTTTCACCATCACATTTTTTTTTAATTTCCCTAACTTTTGCCTGGACTGGCTCTTTTGAGCTTCTTTTGATTTCAAGGTCCAACGGGATGCCCTAATTTTTTCCTAAGTCGCTTGTTTTCAAGATTCGACTTAGCGGGCTTTGTTCTTTTTTCTTTCTCTTTTTTTTTTGAACAAATCTTGTGACATCGGCTTGTCTGACTCTTTGGGGAATAATGTGACTGCTTCACTCCTTATCGGCAAGGTTTAACCACTGTGGTTCTTTAGGTACGACCTATACAGGTGTGATTTATCCTCGAACAGGAACAACTCCTATTGCAATTTGGATGTTTGGTCAAAATTAGCTGACACCTACCCTGCCCCAGGTGAAAATTAGGGTTTTTCGTTTTCAGAAAGAAACTCCTACTACTAGGCTCAAAGGGGTTGACAAGGGATTATCATCCTTATATCTCCGGTGTTTGGGAATTTGAAACAATGCTTGTACATCATCAGCAGGTTTTATTTCAAAAGCATACAAACGGAAGCTTGCGCGTCTTTAAACTTTGTCATCCTCCCCAGATTCCGCTTAAACAAGTGTGTAACATTTGTAAAAAGCAATTAGTGAACAAGAATGGATTAAATCAAAACATGCATATTCATTTCATTAATATCAATCAACAGAGACAACAAATTTTACAAATGAGATTGCACTTTAAACAGGAGAGAAAATACAAACATAAAGAAATAACAGGATAAAACGAAAATTGCCAGCTTCTGGGAACTGGGCTTTCACACTGATTAGCTGCTTAGGGAGATGCGACCCGTGAGGTCCTCAAACTCAATCAGACGAGTGATGTGACCTAGGCACTGGATGTAGAGTTCTTTTCAGATTGTTGCGAGGCCTATTCTGATTCTGGTACTGATAGCCTTGTTGCAAGAACCCAAAAGGTCGTGGACTCTGAACAGTAGAAACATCCGGCGACTGGGTTTGAATTCTTGAAGACTCTCTTTGCTCAGGCGCTTTCATCCTTAAGCTTGATCCAGGAACAGGCAGCAACTGTGGGCAAGGGGATTCTGACACCAAAGGTTGTAGGATATACCCTTGACCTACTGCATCTTTAGGAATGGGAACAGGAGTATTCATCTCTTTTCCACGACAGGGAGCAAACTCGCCTGACACCTTCATGTCGCTCGACGTGAATTCAATTGTCTTCAAATCAATCAAATCCTGAACCTTATGCTTAAAAGCTTTATAGTTCGCAATGTTGTGCCCCTGTCCCCTAGAGTGGAAATCACAATAAGCATAGATATCAAAGCCCGGTGGTGGCTGGCCAGTAAGTGGAGCCAAAGTCCGAGGCTTAACCAACTGAAGTTGGAGCAGGAGTTGCACCAACTAAGCATAATCCATGGGGATCTGATCGAAGATCCTATCTTGATATTTTATCCTTTGACCATATCTTCTAATCCTGGGATTCTCCTGAGAAACAAGATGCAGCTGATGGCACGGAAATTTCGGAACCTCCGGTTGTGCAACAGACTTCTGGCACACATTATGCTCTGGTATAGGTTCCACAGACAGAAGTGGAACAAGCATCTTTGCGGCATCCTCAGGCATCTGGTCACCTTCTTTCCTGAGCACATTCCTTATCACTTCCATGATTAAGCTCACCTGAGTTTTCAACTGATGGTTTTCCTCTCTGAGCGCAGTTTGATCTAAGCGCAATGCTTGCATGTCCGCAACGAACTGCCCCATCTAGCCCTGGACTTTCTTCAACTATGCGTGTACTTGCTCCATAACTTTGCGGGAATTCCTGTAACTGATTGTATAACCTGCAACAAACTAGTGGTGTATATGAAGTCAGATTAACAGCTCCGAGGTACCTGTTACGCAAAAATAATATGCAAGATGCAAACAAGTATGCAACAGGGAAATCTCAGAATAGCACCAAGGCAAAAAGGAACCACAAGATCCAATCAAGGATAACTATCACACATATATCACACCATCCAGGAATAACTGAATACAAACAGAGTGACCTCAACCAACAAGCCTGGCGATGGTCAACATACAGTAATGAACAAAATCTACACAGGGATACAACCCCCAACTGAGTCTTCAGTTTGATACCCTTCTGAACAAATACTCTCGATGAACTCCTCCAAAGCATGAGCTGATACACCCTCCTGGCTAGAAAAGAGAGGATCATTAATTTGAACACCCTGAGACGTGACTGAGATCTTGTTGGAATCCAGCAAAGCCTGAACCTGGCTCCTAAGCACCTTACAATCTTCAGTTGAATACCCCTGTGCCCCAGCATGGTACTCACAGCGGGCCCTGACATCGAAACCTGGCAGATATGGCGGAATCTCTGGATTAATCTTCTTCGGCACTATCAAACCACCTCTGATCAAATCTGGCAACAATTGACTGTACGATACCGGCAACCGAGTAAAATGCCTTTCTGGTTTCCTGGATCTTCGTCTAGCGTGCTGACGCGGTTGATGACGGTAAGACTGTTGACTCTGGCGAGAAATAGATACCTGATACACTGAACCAACAGACTGCTGACTTTGAACACTCAAACTATCCGAAAACTGAACCTGAGATATAGGAGATTCTGAGAGAATATCACTTCCTCTTTCCCATTCTTCCTAAGAACTCACAACTGACTCATTCTCCTCAACTGAGATATAGGGGATGTTTCGAATTTTTCCGCTCTTGATTCCATTCTCGACACGTTCACCCATTATCACCAAATCAGCAAAGTTTGACATTCCACCACTAATCAACTTGTCAAAGTAATGGCCTTTCAAGGTACTCAAGAATATATCAACTAACTCTTTCTCCAGAAGCGGGGGTTGAACACGAGCAGCTAACTCTCTCCATCTCTGCACATACCCTCTGAAGGATTCCTTGTCCGCCTGAGATAATTCTTGCAACTGCACGCGACTAGGAGCCATATTGAGATTGTAGTCGTATTGCTTCACAAAGGCATTGGCTAAATCTGACCATGATCGGATACAACCACTCTCCAACTGCATATACCAACTCAACGATGTTCCACTCAGACTGTCCTAGAAACAGTGAATCATAAGCTGATCATTGTGAATATGTGAGGTCATTTTCCTACAAAACATTACCAGATGCTGCTTCGGACAACTATCTCCTTTGAACTTCTCAAAATTCAGAGTTTTAAACTTCGGTGGCATCACCAGACCGGACACCAGACACATGCTTGTAGCACTCAAATCAAAAGTATCCTGACTCATTAAGGCATCAAGCTTTTCCTCCAACAGCTGACATTTTCCTATAAATTCAACAGTTTGTGGGTCTTCAACATTAACCTCTGGAACAGTCCTCTGAGAATTTGGCACAGGGAAAGTAAAACTCTGATATTCTGTGTCATGAGAAGATGAAGAATCTCTATCTCTGGCAATGGGATGCTCTTCAACAGGAATCAGCACAGGATGATCTTGAGCAACATTGCTCGCTGGAGTCTTCTGAATACTGGCCTCTCCTCTAGTCATAGCTTCCACGAGTTGACTCAACTGATTCTTCATCAATTCAAAATATGCCCTTGTAACAACCAAGCTCTGCTCTCCTGAGTCCATGATCCTTCCAAAAGCTAACTCAAGTCCAATACGAATGCCGGGAAATCAACTGATGAAGCAGACAAAAGACGGGTAAGCTCCATGTTCTGGCTGAGGATGGATATGCAAAAATGGAATGCAAATGCAAAACAAAAATGCAAAATGCTAATGCAACACACAAGGGATCAGGACTGTTATGCTGTAGACTGAGGAAGACCAAAGCTCTGCTTCAGCAAGAACATAGCACTGCTCCGATAGAAACCAACTGATACCAATAATCCATATTCAAACTGTAGAGAAAACCGGGTAATCTGAAGGTAAAAGTTTCCTTCATAACCCAATCCCATTCACAGGTATGGACCTATCCACTGATACGGTATGGCATCCTATGCGTTTTTCAGCGTCACAGATGTTGCACCCCAAAATTTGCCCTACATTTCTTTACCTAGCTTATGTTTCATTTCATTCACATTAGCATTATCATTTGAATTTAATTGACATGTATGCAGGAGACCAAGAGGTATGATTACCAATTAAGAGCTACAAAAGACTTTGAGGCTAGCTAAGAAGGTTGTTCAAGTGTTCAAGGGTTGATATCCTTGTCAGAGAAGTTAAAAGATCCTCAGAAAGAGTGGTTGAAACCAAGTGTGTGAGCCTCCTAACTTGAGAGTTGAGGGAAACCATCAGATGATTCTAAGGTCATGAAGTTGGACTTGAGGTCTTGAGATAGCTCATGATAAGTGTTGAAGATCACTTTGAGGCCTAGACAGGTCATTGTGCAAGATTAAGAAGCCTCAACCATGATTGGTGCAGCCAGGGTTTGACTGGGTCAACCCTAAGTCAACTGAGGATTTGAAGAAGGTTGAGACTTAATTCAAGAGCCATGTGATCATGGATTGATACATTGAGATGTTCTAAGGATGATTACAAGATCAACTCATCATGATTGAAGAGTTTGAGAAGTTTTAGGCTAGGGTTTCTAAGACTTGACAGTGTAAAATCCCCTAGCTTGACCCCTGACTTCCAGGCCATTTAACTCAAGATATGATTGTCATCTCATCTTGACCCCCACATGATTATTGTAGGGCATGATCTTAGCTTTAATTTGAGTACTAGAAGTCCTTGATAGGGTTTATAGAACTCAAGTTATGAGCCAGACAAGTTACAAGTCATCTGAGACATGTGAATTTGGAGCTTGAAAGTTACCCAACTTGCATGACACTTTTGCCCTAGAAGGATGATTCCTATGAACTTTTGGTCAACATGAATGTTGTTCCTTATTCTCTTAGCTTTCTAAAGAGTACTAGAAGTCCATGATTGGATTTGTAGAACTCAAGTTATGGCTTTGACAATTCAAGGATATTTTGGGTATTTGGACATTACAGGTCATTTTGAACCATAGGTCAATTTCACTATCTTACAAGATTCAAATGGATTTTTGTTCAACATGAAAGTTGCTCAAAATGATGTTTTTAGCTTAGCCAAGTATCTATAGTCCATTGATATGGATTATATCAAGCATTGGTTGAAGAAAACTCACATAAAGACCATTTTAATGAATTAAAATGTGAAAATTCAAAACAATTGGAAATAATATGTTTTCAGGCCAAATTTGTGGTCATTTTGATTGGAATTGATATTCTAAAGAGACTGGCATTATCACAATTTTGAATTGAAGTTCATAACATGGCCATATGGAGTCTTGCTTCATAATGAAGAAACATATCAAGTACACCCCATGGATTGAAATCAAGGAGGGGAAGCTATGCCATTGTACTCCACAGATGTTAAGTGAGTAAATTGGACTGAATTTGAAGTAAGAACAAAGCCAAAACATGCACATCACCATTGGAATTTTGGAAGGAAAGTGAAAATGGTAAATCTTAAATTGGGCTTTGTTTGGGCCTCCAAAGTGGTTAAACAGAATATAAATTGAATGTGGATCATTCTGAGAAGCTTCTAGTGTCAAATTCAGTTGAGAAGCCATTGGAGCAAGTTGGTGAAAAAGCTTGAAATTGGATCTTTGGTTTTGGAGATTCAGAGGATTACAACAAGAATTGGTTATCAAGAAACGTTCATCATCAATCATTGAAGCTATATGCACTTGTTGGAGGAGAATTGAGGTCTGAAACCACCACAATCGAAGCTTAAAACCAGGTTTCCATTTCTCAAAATTTCTCTCAATTCATGCGTTTTTAGTAGCTTAGATTCATGTGGTTAGGTTGCAATTAAGGTATAGATGATTTCTGGACAGAAAAATTAAGGTTTAGTGACAAATTAGGGATTGATCCATTTTCGGTTGAGATGTAGATTTCCTTAGTATTGAGGTTTTCACTTGTTTGAATAGGATATTTGTAATCCTCATGAAATTTCCCACAACTTTCGTTCAAGAATCTTTTGGATTGGTGAAGTATTGAGAGAGATAGGAGGTCACGAACTTCTCTGGCAAAGCTCCGGCCATTCGCGGCCGGAAACTGCATTCCCCCCTATGTTATTTCAAATTGGAGAAGACGAGTGGGAAACCGTCCGATCGAGCGAAAAACGTAGACTAAGTCATCAATCCTGCGCTTCAGAGCGCGTCACGTAACCCCTCCCCAAAGCACAGTCGTTTTGCTTAGTGAACATTACTAGTTCTTTTCAGCGCGCTACTTAGACCAAGAGAACTCAAGTTCGATCCCGCACATGGTTGATTTTGTTTAATTAGGAAAGCTGAGTTCAATTGTTATTGATGTTGGGCCTTGGCTGTTAGCACTAACCACACCTCCCCCTAGCAGGCCCAAACGAGAATACACGTAGAATCCTTGCTTAATCCACCCCCCCCCCCCCCTAGCGTGTTTCATTGAGAAGGAGTTTTGTTGAGTTGAAACTCAGATGGGCCCAGCGCCCATGCGCTATCCACACCCCCATTCTTGGGCCCAGGCGAGATTGTACTTGTTTTTCCTGCTGATTGCACCCATTCCAGTTATTGCTTTTATTTTATTTTCTTTTACTTTTTTGTTTTAATTGCTTGTGAGATTTAATTCATAAAAAATAATGAATGTTGGCAATAAATTCTGGAAAAATTTGTGGATATATGTTGAGATGTTTAGGATTTTATCATGTTTTTTATTTTAATTTTCCATGCATTTTCCATTTTATTTCATATTTTCTAGTGTAATATGTTTTTAATGGTGGAATAATTGTGTGCTGATTTTGTCCATTTTATTTCTCACCCATATTTCTGAGTTTGATCTTGAGATTTTACATGCTGGTTATATACATGTTATTGGTATTGTGTGATTTTTATCATGAGTTTTAGATGATTTTAAATAGGGTTTTAGGGTAGTTGTTTAGGAGTGTTCATGATTGAATTCCTTTGGTGTACCCTTGAGACTTTAGATTTAATTTGAGCCTTTTGACTTAGGTTTAACCCCTGATTTTTGGACTATAGCATGTTGATACATGTAGGATGATATGATATTTTCCCTAGAATTTTTAGGAATGATTTTCAATTAGTTCCCTATTTTACAAATTAACTTTAATTTAGGTGATTCTAACTTAGAGAACTCCATAGATTAACCTTGTAAATAACCAGTAGATGATAGGTAGTGATTTCCTTCTTGATAAAATGGTAAGTAAGTAGATACCTCATTAAGGTTTAGGAAGAGCCTTAGAGAGTGTTTTCTTTCTTCAAACAAACATGGCTTGCTTTGTGTGCATGCCATTCCCATCCTATGATTCAAAATCCTCATGTGAAAGCCCATATCTCCTTTGGAGGGATGTATGGCATGTCATAATGAGTAGAACTTTTGAGGATGCTTTTCATGGATGCATGGTTGAGTGTCATGATGAATTCCCTTGGTTTTCATCAGGCTTCCCATCATTATACAAAGCTCTTTGTGTTGAATCTCTTCTCTCTTGGTGGAGCCTATTGAAGATTGAAGCTTGAAGATGGAGTTCTCTCATGAAGCTAGCTTGGGTATCAACACAAACTACAGACTGTTGGATTGTTGCTGTTAGAAGTTTGCTTGAAGCTGCTTGGTTGTTTGCTGTTTATCTGCTTTGTTGTCTGCTATTTTGTCTGCTACTCTTTCTGTTTGATTGTTGCTGGTGTGACTTGCTATTGTTGCATTCCTTTATCTTTGCAATTATTAATACTTGGCTTGAGGTTGAGATGAGCTTGTGGAGGCTCCCGCCCCACATATATTTCCTCCCTCACTTGCATTGCATGCATTTTATTTACAGTTGTTTACCGTTTAGCTGATGCTTTATCTGTTTCTGTATACCATTGACATGATCCCCTAGGAATCTCACTTCCTTTGATAAGGAAGTGATGATTAGAACTTTAGGTTGAAACCTATGTATGATAACTTCTAGAAGTTCCCTGTTTCAAACCTCAACCATAGGATGAATCCTTGGCCTGACGACATTAGGACTTGATAGTCTCCCCATAGAGTTCGTTTTCTTCTCATCCCAAAACAAATTAACATACAGTAATAAAGGTTAACTGACGTCGTATGTTACGAGCCTTAAGCTACTTGAGAAAGGGTTGTTGGAGAGTTTCTTTTCAACAGCTTAGATGTTTAGTATGGCACCCTTTGGGTGACATGCGACGCATTCACTCTCAGGTCATAGTCTCTAGTGCGATATTGGTTGCAAACATCCTTAAAAAACAGTTCTTTCGTAAAAGACAGAAAACAAACTTCAAACCTTTTTGCCCCGTGGGCCCATAATTCAAAGGAAGCTTTTCTGAAGAAAAAAGTGTCGTTAACTCCCAGTTCTACCGCAAACGGTAACGCATAAGTCTCCAAGGGTCGAGCCGCGTACACCAAACTGCTGGAACTGTTTGTTAACCCTACTTAAGAAACAGACGAATCTGAATTCCTGTAATCCGTATTTTCCCGAACTACGTAAGCTCTGATCTCTCATGCCTGTTGAGAGTACGTAGGCACAATACTGATGTATTGGCGAGCCACCTTCCCCCATCCCGTTACCCATAGTTATTCGAACTACGTTGACTCTGATTTCTCATTCTCTGATGAGAATACGTAGGCATAAAGTGCGACGCTTTGCCGAGTCATTTTCTTTTCTTTTCAGACTAGCCTTGATAGGTAGATAGATTAATCAACCCGTCAAATAAACACAACAAGCGTGGATCCCATCGAGTACGATGGACGTGAGGGGTGCTAATACCTTCCCCTTGCATAACCGACTCTCGAATCTAAACATTGGTTGCGATGACCTTGTCTTATACCTTTTCGTCAGGTTTTTCCGATCGTTTCCTTTCCCGTTCTGAGGGATAAATAACGAAAGGTGGCGACTCTTCTGTTTTGCCGGCACCTTATTTTCACGGTAGTGACAACAGACTTTCAAGAAATGATGATACGTTCACCATTTCTGGTTTGGCATCATTATCTCCTGAAGAGGCCTCACTTAGCTGACTCATAAATGATCGGTTCCCAGAGTCGACAACCCTCAAATCCAAAATCCTCTCAACGGCCCACTGGGCTGGAAAGAAAGTCATCAAAGAAAATCTCATCTGAGCGCAAATTTCGTGGGAACTAGTGCATGCCTAACATACAGGTTCACCACTACTTTTCTCTTCTAATGCTATGTATGTACTCAAGCCCAGGTCCGGCTTATCACTCAGCAGAACTTCTCATTCCTACATCATAACACAAATGATATATGATGCGGATAATAATTGCGGGAAAGTAAAATGTGAAAGTAAATAAAGCACATATATACAACACCCAAAGATAAACTGACAAGCACTAGGATTGACTCGCATAGGGAACCAGAGTCCCCAAAAGAGTCGCCAGCTGTCGCAACTGCGAAAAACAGAAGAGTCGCCACTTTCGTTATTTATCCCAAAGAGAGGGAAAGGAAACGATCGGAAAAACCTAAAGAAAAAGGGAAAGACAAGGTCATCGCAACCATGTCTGGATTCGGGAGTTGGTTGCGTGAGAGGAAGGTATTAGTACCCCTCACGTCCGTCGTACTCGACGGGATCCACACATTGTTGTCTATCTAAAAGGGTGTGTTAAAACTATCTACACTAAAGGCTTATGGACAAAAGAAAAAGAAACGAGAAGTGACTCGGCAGAGCATCGCCGCTATGTGCCTACGTACTCCCTCGTGCAATGGGAAAGTCAGAGTCAACGTAGTTCGACTAACTACGGGTAAAGAAAGGGGGGAAGGTTGCTCGCTAAGACATCGCGTCTTATGCCTACGTACTTTCATTTGGCATGAAAGATCAGAGAAAACGTAATTCGGGCTAAAAGGACCACAGGCTAGTACATAAGTTTTTTTAGGCCCGAGTAGGGTTAACAAGTAGTTCTAGCAGTTGGTGTATGCAGCTCGACCATTGGAGACTTAGGCGTTACCGTTTGCGGTAGAACTAATAGTTAACGACACTCTTTTATCTGAAAAGATTTTCCTGATTAAGATCCCGAAGGATGAAAAAGGTTTGAAGTGTTTTTGTGTTTTTTAGAGAAGAAGTGTTTTGAACTTGATTTGTAACTCATGTTGCACTAAAGACTATGATTTAGGAGCGAATGCGTCGTATATCGTCCAAAGGACATATACTAGCATTCTAGACAATTGAGAGGCAACCACCCAATCATCATTTCCCAAATAGCTTAAGGCTTGTAGTGTACAACACTTTTCATTCTTTATTAGGTGTTTTATGAAGGTTTGAAGATGAGAAGAGAAGAAGGAACACTAATGGGAGACTAATCAATCCTAAAAGTTATCATGCAAAGTACACCTAAAGTTGGGATTACAAAAGGAAAACATCTACCTAATATTATCATGCATGGTTAGAACCCTAATGTCTATCATAACCTCTCTTAAACAAGAGAGATTAGAAATCCTAAGGGAAGGAAGACAAAAGAAGAAGAAGAAGAAAGAACAATGGAAACATGCAAATGAGAGAATGCATACATGGAATGCACAAGTAGGATGAAAGTGGGAGGAAAATATGTGTGGGGCATTAGCCTCCACAAGATCATCTCAACCAAGCATGCATATGAGGAATGCAAGAAAGAAAGGAGAAGAATATGCACAAAAGCAAGCACACAAATCAACACTTAGGTCAGATATGCAAAAGGGAATCACACAATGTAGACATGAAATGGAAAAGGCATGAAAAATAGTAAACAGCTCCTAAAAATACCAAATAAAATCTCATTGGACCCACAAAGTGTTAGGAACCAGGGGTCTAAATTAGAGATCAAAACTCAAAGCAAAGCTACCTCAATTGAAAGCAAACACACAAGGTATGCCCTAAACTAAGGCAAAAAGAAAGGTTCACAAGATCAAACCAAAACCTTAAACAAAACTTGATAAAAAACAGAAATAAAAATATGCAAGAAATCCTTCAACATGTTAACGCAATGCACAAAACATTTCATGAAAAAATAAGGAGTTTACACCCAGAAATAAAATCAAGAACAAACAAAACCACAATTTAATCCAAATAAAACATCTCCAATTAATTAATTCTTTTTAAATGAAAAATAAACTGAAAAAATAAAATAAAAATACTATAAAATAAAAGACAAGTCAAAGAGTCTAAAACATATTTTTGGTGAATTTTAATAATTGGAGAATTATTTATAATGAATTAAATTGAAACAGAAAATTAAAACAAAGAAAAGAAAATAAAAGAAAATGAAATGAACCGCAGTGCCAATAGCAAATGAAACCAGTTGGAAAATTGGACTGGGCCAAGAGGGGGGTGCCATTAGCATATAAGGCCCAAGGCGCCCATGAGAAATCAGTGTTCAAACAATTATTTGGTGCAACTAGTCAATGCTTACACACGGTGGAACTCAAACAAAAACCAACAGATTACGTAGTAAGCGCGTCAAAGGGTTGATAGGCTGCCAGCTCATTAAATGAAATTTAAAAGTGATCTCATGCGCGCAGGTCAACGAGACACACGGTGTGTCTTAATCTCGCCCGTTAAATCCAAAAGTAAGCAAGTTCAATGGTTCAGACATCATCTTCTTCACTTAAAAAACCCTAAAAACCAGTTGCCGGCCGGAGATACTATTTCGTCATCTTCTCTGGCCATCTCCCACCATGACAGTGACAGAAAAACACACAGGTAGCAAAACATTACCAAATTGCACAAACTTATAACCAAAATTGATCTACACATCACGAGGAAACCAAATCCGTGGTCCATTTTCACTTATTGCTCATAACAAATCCAAATCGAAGCCAAACAGGTCCATGCTCAAAACAAAAATATTCTCAAACATCACTCAAAAATAACCAGAAATCATCTACATGAAACGTACACCACGAATCCAACATCAACTTGGCCTAAAACATCATGAATCGTCCAAACCGAGCCAATCAAGTTTCAAGCAAACAACAAAAGTTGTCACCAACAAACACAAGACATAAACAGAAACAATATATACAACTCAAAGATCACAAACAAGCAAAAATGGCAAGGAATGGCATCATGAATTGAGAGAAAAAATGATTTCAAGATTACCTAGTGGAGTGCCTCCACTGGGCCTTGAAACTATGTTTATGCTTAATGGAAACAAGCCAGAATCACTCCATGATCATCAAGGAAGCTTTAGGTGAGCTTAATTTGGCCTGAAATGATCTGAATCTGAGAATTTGTATTTTGAATTTTCTTCACTTTTTCAAAGGTGTCCTTAGCCAAATCTCTACCAAATCGTCCCTCTAGGGTTTGTGAAGCTTGCTCAGGTTTTATGTGATGGATTTGGACAGAAATGGAACCTTATTTTAAGTCATTAAGCCCAATTGCCATTCCACTTTTTCTTCACTTTGTTGCTTGCTATACTCATGAATTACCAGCTGCACATGCCCATATTTTGCTTCAAATCAATTGCACATGGTTTGAGTTGATCAAAGGGCCAAGAATTGAGCCTTGTTTTGATCCTATGGTAGATTTCCAATTTGTTACTTCATGGTGAAGAAACCATGAAAATGACCAACCAAATGACCTCAAATTGTAAATTTGAAATTGGAATTGTCTTTAGAACATCAATTGCACTCAAAAAAATGCATAAATTTGGCTTGAAAAAGTTCCAAATCAATTAATTCTCATTTTCTCATTTTAAGCTTCTTTCATGAAAAATTCAAACACCAATTCTTCATTCCAAGCTCCAACCATGACAAGAGATGATTTTATAATGCAAATGGCCCTATTTGGAGCAAGTTTCATGTTGAAAAGATTTTCATTTGAAGTGTGCAAGTTGGTGAAATGGACCTATAATTTTATGACCTGTAATCTCACTTTCCCAAAATACCCTTGACTTGTAACCCGCATAAATTGAGTTCTACAAATCATATGAAAGACTTCTAATACTCTTTAGAAAGATAAGACCATGCCCTACAACTTTCATGTTGTCCAAAAGTTTAGGAGAAACATACTTCTAGGTCAAAAATGGCTTGGGAGTTGGTTGACTTTTGTTGACTAAAATCACATTCATCTGATGACCTGTAACTTGTCTGGATCATAACTTGAGTTCTAGTACTCAAACGAAAGCTAAGAACATGCTCTACAAGTTTCATGTTGGCCAAAAGTTGATATGAGACTTGTATCTTGAGATAGGTGGTCTTGAAGTTGGGCACTAAACAGGGGATTTTATACTGAGAACCCTAATTTAGTAACTTCTCACACTCTTGATTCTTGATGAATTGATCTTGAAATGATATATTAGACATATCAACACAACATCCCATGACCATAGAGACTTGGAATTGAGTTTTAATCTCCTTCAATTTCACAGTTGACTGAGGATTAACCAGATGGAAACCCTAGATGCAACATCTTTGACTGTGGCTTGTCCCACCTCACACAACAACTTGATTAAGCTCCAAATGGCTCTCAAAGCACTCAATGAGATCTCTCAACATCTCATACCCATAATCATGACTTTACAAACCCTTGATGCTCTTCAATTGGCCTCCAAGTTAGGAGTTGACCCACACACATCCATCTATTCTTTCACAAGACTATTGACCACTTCTAGATGCCCTGATGACCATTCAAACTTGAGTAACACCCCTTGCTTAAGCTCAAACCTCTGAGTAGACTCCTCTTGATATGCACAACCTCTTGATCCCCTGTTCA